>NC_069458.1:30833921-31213085 GCF_026875155.1 Cherax quadricarinatus | reverse complement strand
CACAGTGGTGGTGGGGGTTTGACAGTATAAGTGTGAACCACATTGGGGGTGGGGTGACAGTATAAGTGTGAACCACAGTGGTGGTGGTGACACTACAAGTATGAACCACAGTGGTGGTGGTGACACTACAAGTATGAACCACAGTGGTAGTGGTGACACTACAAGTGTGAACCACAGTGGTGGTGGTGACACTACAAGTATGAACCACAGTGGTGGTGGTGACACTACAAGTATGAACCACAGTGGTGGTGGTGACACTACAAGTATGAACCACAGTGGTAGTGGTGACACTACAAACATGGTATTGACAGTCGTGTGCCACCACTGTCTCCAACAAGTGCCAGAACAAACAGGTTGTCATATCTAGAATGGCCTTCTGGCCGCTGTCTCCAACAATCTGGTTGCCCCAGGTTGTCAAGGATGTGTTGCCAAAAAAAATGAGAAAAGTTACAGAATATGCCTTCATTACAAACGTTTCGCCCTATGTAGCACTATCACGACATAATAAAACTGTACATAAGTTTATTTAGGTACAGGTACACAAGTACAATTATATCATATAGTAACGTGTGTAAATTACCATACAGATTAACACAAATAAGTGAAAGTGACTTAGAAGTCAAGTGTGAAGTGTCTTCTGTGTTGTCAGCATTACTCGAGTTGTTTCCTAGGATGTGTTACCTCAGGTGGAGCTGAGAGTGTAGAGCAACGCTCTCAGCTGGTCACAGGTTAATATGCCTCATAGCAAGTGGTTGGTCCTATGGGCGTCAGCCATGTTATGGGAGTGTGGGTGTAGCAGTGTTGTGGTGGTGTGTGGTGCAGTAGTGTTGTGGTGGTGTGTGGTGTAGCATTGTTGTGATGGTGTAGGTGTAGCAGTGTTGTGGTGGTGTGTGGTGCATTTAGTGTTGTGGTGGTGTGTGGTGTAGCAGTGTTGTGATGGTGTAGGTGTAGCAGTGTTGTGGTGGTGTGTGGTGCACTAGTGTTGTGGTGGTGTGTGGTGTAGCAGTGTTATCGTGGTGTGTGGTGGAGCAGTGTTATGGTGGTGTGAGTGTAGCAGTGTTGTGGTGGTGTGACTGTAGCACTGTTGTGGTGGTGTGTGGTGTAACAGTGTTGTGGTGGTGTGTGGTGGAGCAGTGTTGTGATGGTGTGTGGTCTACCTGGAGTCTACATGGAGGTTATTCCGGGGATCAACGCCCCCGCGGCCCGGTCCACGACCAGGCCTCCCTATGGATCAGGGCCTGATCAACCAGACTGTTACTGCTGGCCACACGTAGTCCAACGTACGAACCACTGCCCGGCTGATCCGGCACTGACTTTAGGTATCTGTCCAGCTCCCTCTTGAAGGCAGCCATGGGCCTATTGGTAATTCTCCTTATGCTTGGTGGGAGGCTGTTGAATAGTCTTGGGCCCCGGACACTTACGATGTTTTCCCTTAGTGTACCAATGGCGCCCCTACTTTTAATTGGGGGTATTTTGCATCGCCTGCCCAGTCTTTTACTTTCGTAGGGAGTGATTTCTGTGTGCAGATTCAGGACCATTCCTTCTAGGATTTTCCAAGTGTAGATTATGGTATATCTCTCTCTCCTGCGTTCCAACGAGTACAAGTCAAGTGCTTCCAAGCGTTCCCAGTAGTTAAGGTGCTTGACAGAACTTATACGTGCAGTAAAGGTTCTCTGTACACTCTCTACATCTGCAATTTCACCTGCTTTGAACGGAGATATTAATGTACAGCAGTATTCCAGCCTAGAGAGGACAAGTGATATGAAAAAGATCACCATTGGCTTGGCATCTCTCGTTTTGAACGTTCTCATTATCCAACCTATCATTTTCTTTGCACTTGTGATCGTGGCACTGTTGTGATCCTTGAAAGTGAGATCCTCAAGCATTACATTATTTTTCCGCTCTATTGTATGGCCAGAGTTTGTAGTATACTCTGTTCTAGTTACTATCTCCTCCAGTTTTCCATAATGGAGTAGTTGGAATTTGTTCTCATTGAACATCATATTGTTTTCCGTTGCCCACTGGAAAACTTTGTTTATATCTTCTTGGAGGTTAACCGCGTCCTCAATAGATGACAGCCTCATGCAGATCTTAGTATCGTCTGCAAAGGATGATACGGTGCTGTGGATTACATGTCTGTCTATGTCTGATATGAGGATGAGGAACAGGATGGGGGCGAGTACTGTGCCTTGTGGAACAGAGCTCTTTACTATGGCAGCCTCCGATTTAACTCTGTTGACCACTACTCTTTGTGTTCGATTGGTTAGGAAGTTGAAGATCCATCTCCCCACTTTGCCAGTTATTCCTTTAGCACGTATTTTGTGCGCTATTACGCCATGATCGCACTTGTCAAACGCTTTTGCAAAGTCTGTGTATATTACATCTGCATTCTGATTTTCTTCCAGTGCATCCAAGGCCATATCATAGTGATCCAGTAGTTGTGAGAGGCAGGAGCGACCTGCCCTGAACCCATGTTGCCCTGGATTGTCCAGTTTTGGGGAATCCAGGTGGATTGCAATCATGCTTCTTAGCACTCTTTCAAAGATTTTTATGATGTGGGACGTTAGAGCTATTGGTCTATAATTCTTAGCTAATGCTTTGCTGCCACCTTTATGGAGTGGGGCTATATCCGTTGTTTTAAGTGACTGTGGAATTTCACCCATGTCTAAGCTCCTACTCCATAGTATACTTAAGGTACGTGAGAGGGGTTTCTTGCAGTTTTCTTGAGCAGCATACGTCGCATCACTGTAGAAACCTTTCTCCTTCGGGAGCCAGAGACGGGTCATCGCAAGATTGAGACCCTTGCCAGGACTACGGTCTTGGCGAACATTATACATACGTTTCTTGCAGTTCTTAATGAACACGGAGTTCCACGAGGCTGGGCCAGAGGCTGAGTGCATGGGCATGTTGTCAATGGCTTTTTCAAAGTCTATCGGAGTTCGGGTAATGTCGGAAATCTGGCATGCATTTATGGTATTTGGAGGCTCATTCATGAAGAAATCATTTGGATTGTCGATCCTCAGACTGATTAGTGGCTCACTAAACAAAGAGTCATACTGGAATTTCAGTATTTCACTCATTTCCTTGTTGTCATCTGTGTAAGTCCCATCCTGTCTGAGTAAGGGCCCGATACTAGATGTGGTATTTGCCTTGTTTTTGGCATATGAAAAGAAATATTTCGAATTTCTTTCAATTTCACTAATAGCTGTAAGTTCCTCCTGTCTCTCCTGGTTCCTATAAGAGTCCTTTACCTTAAGTTCGAGAGTTTCCACTTCCCTGGTCAGCGCTTCCTTCCGTGTATCAGATATTCTAGCGTTCCTGAAGAGCTCAGTGAAGAGCTTCAGTAGAGGGAGCGTCTTTCTCTCTCCAGTTTACTCCTGCTCTTCTTCTTTTTTTAGGGCAATATGCCTAGAACATGCTTCAGCTGCCAGGAAGTTGATCCTTTCAAGGCACTGGTTTGGATCCATGTTATTTAAGATATCTTCGCAACATGTTTCATTTAAGACATGGTTTACCTGGTCCCAGTTGATGTTCTTGTTGTTGAAGTTGTATTTTGTGAAGACACAGTTTTATGGAGATGTGTGGTGTAGCAGTGTTGTGGTGGTGTGTGGTGTAGCAGTGTTGTGGAGGTGTGGTGTAGCAGTGTTGTGGTGGCGTGAGTGTAGCAGTGTTGTGGTGGCGTGAGTGTAGCAGTGTTGTGGTGGCGTGAGTGTTAGCAGTGTTGTGGAGGTGTGTGGTGTAGCAGTGTTGTGGTGGTGTGTGGTGTAGCAGTGTTGTGGTGGTGTGTGGTGTAGCAGTGTTGTGGAGGTGTGGTGTTAGCAGTGTTGTGGTGCGTGAGTGTAGCAGTGTTGTTGGTGGCGTGAGTGTAGCAGTGTTGTGGTGGCGTGAGTGTAGCAGTGTTGTGGAGGTGTGTGGTGTAGCAGTGTTGTGGGTGTGTTGTTGTAGCAGTGTTGTGGTGGTGTGTGGTGTAGCAGTGTTGTGGTGGTGTGTGGTGTAGCAGTGTTGTGGTGGTGTGTGGTGTAGCAGTGTTGTGGTGGTGTGTGGTTGTAGCAGTGTTTTGGTGTGTGTGTGGTGTAGCAGTGTTGTGGTGGTGTGTGGTGTAGCAGTGTTGTGGAGGTGTGTGGTTGTAGCAGTGTTGTGGTGGTGTGTGGTTGTAGCAGTGTTGTTGGTGGTTGTGTGGTGTAGCAGTGTTGTGGTGGTGTGTGGTTGTAGCAGTGTTGTGGTGGTGTGTGGTTGTAGCAGTGTTGTGGTGGTGTGTGTGTGTAGCAGTGTTGTGGTGGTGTGTGGTGTGTAGCAGTTGTTGGGTGGTGGTGTGTGGTGTAGCAGTGTTGTGGAGGTGTGTGGTGTGTAGCAGTGTTGTGGTGTGTGGTGTGTAGCAGAGTTGTGTGTGGTGTAGCAGTGTTGTGGTTGGTGTGTGGTTTGTAGCAGTGTTGTGGTGTGTGGTGTAGCAGCGTTGTGGGTGGTGTGTGGTGTAGCAGTGTTGTGGTGGATGTTGTGGTGTGTTTGTAGCAGTGTTTTGGTGGTGTGTGGTGTAGCAGCGTTGGTGGTTGTGTGTGATGTAGCAGCGTTGTGGTGGTGTGTGGTGTAGCAGCGTTGTGGTGGGGGTTGGTGTAGCAGTGGTTGTGGTGGTGTGTGGTGTAGCAGTGTTGTGGTGGTGTGTGATGTAGCAGTGTTGTGGTGGTGTGTGGTGTAGCAGCGTTGTGGTTGTGTGTGGTGTAGCAGTGTTGTGGTGGTGTGTGGTGTAGCAGTGTTGTGGTGGTGTGTGATGTAGCAGCGTTGTGGTGGTGTGTGGTGTAGCAGGGGTTGTGGGTGGGTGTGTGTTTGTAGCAGTGTTGTGGTGGTGTGTGGTGTAGCAGTGTTGTGGTGGTGTGTGATGTAGCAGTGTTGTTGTTGTGTGTGATTTTAGCAGTGTTGTGGTGGTGTGTGGTGTAGCAGTGTTGTGGTGGTGTGTGATGTAGCAGTGTTGTTGTGGTGTGTGGTGTTAGCAGTGTTGTGGTGGTGTTTTGGTTGTAGCAGTTTTGTGGTGGTGTGTGATGTAGCAGTGTTGTGGGGGGGTGGGGTGGGTTTGTAGCAGTGTTTTTGGTGGTGTGTGGTGTAGCATGTTGTGGTGGTGTGTGATGTAGCAGTGTTGTGGTGGTTGTGTGGTGTAGCAGTGTTTGGGTGGTGTGTGTTTGTAGCAGTGTTGTTGGTGGTGTGTGGTGTAGTAGCGTTGTGGTGGGTGTGTGGTGTAGCAGGTTGTGGTGGTGTGTGGTATAGCAGTGTTGTGGTGGGTGTGATGTAGCAATGTTGTGGTGGTGTGGGGGTGTAGCAGTGTTGTGGTGGTGTGTGGTTGTAGCAGCGTTGTGGTGGTTTTGTGGTTGTAGCAGTGTTGTGGTGGTGTGTGATTTTAGCAGCGTTGTGGTGGTGTGTGGTGTAGCAGCGTTGTGGTGGTGTGGTGTGTTAGCAGTGTTGGTGGTGGTTGTTTTGATGTAGCAGCGTTGTGGTGGTGTGGGGTTGTAGCAGCGTTGTGGTGGTGTGTGGTTTGTAGCAGTGTTTTTGGTGGTGTGTGGTGGTAGCAGTGTTGTTGTGGTGTGTGGTATAGCAGTGTTGTGGTTGTGTGTGGTGTAGCAGTGTGTGGTTGTGTGTGGTGTAGCAGTGTTGTGGTGGTGTGTGGTGTAGCAGTGTTGTGGTGGTGTGTGGTGTAGCAGTGTTGTGGTGTGGGGTTTGTAGCAGTGTTGTGGTGGTTTTGTGGTGTAGTAGCGTTGTGGTGGTGTGTGGTGTAGCAGTGTTGGGGTGGGTGTGGTATAGCAGTGTTGTGGGGGGGTGTGGTTTTGTAGCAGTGTTGTGGTGGTGTGTGGTGTAGCAGTGTTTGGTGGTGTGTGGTGGTAGCAGTGTTGTGGTGGTGTGGGGTTTGTAGCAGTTTTTGGGGTTTTGGTGTGTGGTGTAGAAGTGTTTTGGTGGTGTGTGGTTTGTAGCAGTGTTGTGGTGGTGTGTGGGTGTAGCAGTGTTGTGGTGGGTGTGGGGTGTAGCAGCGTTGTGATGGTGTGTGGTGTAGCAGTGTTGTGGTGGTGTGTGGTTGTAGCAGTGTTGTGGTGGAGTGTGGTGTAGCAGCGTTTGTGGTGGTGTGTGGGTTGGTAGCAGTGTTGTGGTGGTGTGTGATGTAGCAGCGTTGTGGTGGTGTGTGGTTGTAGCAGCTTTTGTGGGGGTGTGTGTTGTGTAGCAGTGTTGTGGTGGTGTGTGGGTTAGCAGTGTTGTGGTGGTGTGTGATGTATGCAGGTTGTGGTGGTGTGTGGTGTAGCAGCGTTGTGGTTGTGTGTGGTGTAGCATTTGTTGTGGTTGTGTGGGGTTTGTAGCAGTGTTGTGGTGGTGTGTGATGTAGCAGCGTTATGGTCGTGTTTTTGTGTAGCAGCGTTGTGGTGGTGTGTGGTGTAGCAGTGTTGTGGTGGTGTGTGGTGTAGCAGCGTTGGGGTGGGGGTTTGTGGGGGTAGCAGTGTTGTGGTGGTGTGTGATGTAGCAGTGTTGTGGTGGTGTTTTGGTTGTAGCAGTGTTGTGGTGGTGTGTGATGTAGCAGTGTTGTGGTGGGTGTGTGATGTAGCAGTGTGTGGTGGTGTGTGGTGTAGCAGTGTTGTGGTGGTGTGTGATGTGGGCAGTGTTGTGGTGGTGTGTGGTGTAGCGGGTGTTTGTGGTGGTGTGTGGTGTAGCAGTGTTGTGGTGGTGTGTGGTGTAGCATGTTGTGGTGGGTGTGGTGTAGCAGTGTTGTGGTGTGTGGGGGTAGCAGTGTTGTGGTGGTGTGTGATGTAGCAGTGTTGTTGTTGTGTGGGGTTTGTAGCAGTGTTGTGGTGGTGTTTTGATGTAGCAGTGTTGTGGTGGTGTGTGGTGTAGCAGTGTTGTGGTGGTGTGTGATGTAGCATTTGTTGTGGTGGTTGTGTGGTGTAGCAGTGTTGTGGTGGTGTGTGGTGTAGCAGTGTTGTGGTGGTGTGTGGTGTAGCAGTGTTGTGGTGGTGTGGGGTTTGTGTAGAAAGTGTTGTGGTGGTGTGTGGGGGTACCCAGTGTTGTGGTGGTGTGTGGTTTTAGCAGTGTTGTGGTGGTGTGTGGTGTAGCAGTGTTGTGGTGGTGTGTGGTGTACAGTGTTGTGGTGGTGTGTGATGTAGCAGTGTTGTGGTGGTGTGTGGTGTAGCAGTGTTGTGGTGGTGTGGGGTTTGTAGCAGTGTTGTGGGGTGTGTGATGTAGCAGTGTTGTGGTGGTGTGTGGGTTAGCAGTGTTGTGGTGGTGTGGGGTTTTGTAGCAGTGTTGTGGTGGTGTGTGGTTGTGCGTGTTGTGGTGGTGTGTGGTTGTAGCAGTGTTGTGGTGGTGTGTGGTGTAGCAGTGTTGTGGTGGTGTGTGGTGTAGCAGTGTTGTGGTGGTGTGTGGTGTTAGCAGTGTTGTGGTGGGGGTGTGATGTAGCGTGTTGGGGGTGGTGTGTGGTGTACCCAGTGTTGTGGTGGTGTGTGGTGTGGGCAGTGTTGTGGTGGTGTGTGATGTGCAGTGTTGTGGTGGTGTGGGGGTGTAGCAGTGTTGTGGTGGTGTGTGATGTAGCAGTGTTGTGGTGGTGTGTGGTGTAGCAGTGTTGTGGTGGTGTGTGATGTAGCAGTGTTGTGGTGGTGTGTGGTGTAGCAGTGTTGTGGTGGTGTTTTGGTGTAGCAGTGTTGTGGTGGTGTGTGATGTAGCAGTGTTGTGGTGGTGGTGGTTGTAGCAGTGTTGTGGTGTGTGGGGTTTGTAGCAGTGTTGTGGTGGTGTGTGATGTAGCAGTTTTGGTTGTTGGTGTGGTGTAGCAGTTTTGTGGTGGTGTGTGATGTAGCAGTGTTGTGGTGGTGTGTGGTTTTAGCAGTGTTGTGGTGGTGTGTGATGTAGCAGTGTTGTGGTGGTGTGTGGTGTAGCAGTGTTGTGGTGGTGTGTGGGTGTAGCAGTGTTGTGGTGGTGTGTGGTGTAGCAGTTTTTGTGGTGGTGTTTTGTGTAGCAGTGTTGTGTGGTGTGTGGTGTAGCAGCTTTTGTGGTGGTGTGTGTGTAGCAGTGTTGTGGTGGTGGGGTGGTGTGCAGTGTTGTGGTGGTGTGTGATTTTGCAGTGTTGTTGTTGTGTGTGGTGTAGCAGTGTGTTGTGGTGGTGTGTGATGTTAGCAGTGTTGTGGTGGTGTGTGATGTAGCAGTGTTGTGGTGGTGTGTGATGTAGCAGTGTTGTGGAGGTGGGGTTTGTAGCAGCGTTTGGTGGAGTGTGGTGTAGCAGTGTTGTGGTGGGTTGTGTTTGTTAGCAGTGTTGTGGTGGTGTGTGATGTAGCAGTGTTGTGGTGGTGTGTGGATGTAGCAGTGTTGTGGAGGTGTGGTGTAGCAGCTTTGTGGTGGAGTGTGGTGTAGCAGTGTTGTGGTGGTGTGTGATGTAGCAGTGTTGTGGTGGTGTGTGATGTAGCGTGTTGTGGTGGTGTGTGGTGTAGCAGTGTTGGGGGTGGTGTGTGATGTAGCAGTGTTGTGGTGGTGTGTGATGTAGCAGTGTTGTGGTGGAGTGGGGGTTTGTAGCAGTGTTGTGGTGGTGTGTGATGTAGCATTGTTGTGGTGGTGGTTGTTTTTGGTAGCAGTTTTGTGGTGGTGTGTGATGTAGCATTGTTGTGGTGGTGTGTGGTTTTTAGCAGTGTTGTGGTGGTGTGTGATGTAGCAGTGTTTGTGGTGGAGTGTGGTGTAGCAGTGTTGTGGTGGTTGTGTGATGTAGCAGTGTTGTGGTGGTGTGTGGTGTAGCAGTGTTGTGGTGGTGTGTGGTGTAGCAGTGTTGTGGTGGTGTGTGTGATGTAGCAGTGTTGTGGTGGAGTGTGGTGTAGCAGTGTTGTGGTGGTGTGTGATGTAGCAGTGTTGTGGTGGTGTGTGATGTAGCAGTGTTGTGGTGGTGTGTGGTGTAGCAGTGTTGTGGTGGTGTGTGATGTAGCAGTGTTGTGGTGGTGTGTGATGTAGCAGTGTTGTGGTGGTGTGTGGTGTTGTGGTGGTGTGTGATGTAGCAGTGTTGTGGTGGTGTGTGGTGTAGCAGTGTTGTGGTGGTGTGTGATGTAGCATTGTGAAATTGTGGATAAGAGTAATCTTAATTGATCCCAAGTGAAAGTGTACAATATATGGTGTAATTACATGGGAACAAATTGCGCAAACGCTACGCACCCCTACCCTCTTTCCAGGTCTGTTGTATATGTGAAAAAAATTGTTGAGAAATATTAGGGGCATTGTGAAATATGTGGTAAAACACCCCATATATTGTGTACAAAGCTTCATGCAGCCGTGAGAAATGACCTAAAACAAGAAAGTCGATTCTGGATTTACCCAAGTGAGATGGAAAGCTGGTTGGGTATAAGAGAGGTACTGAAAAATAAAAACCTAGAAAGCGTAAGAAAGTTTCTAAGGAGCTTGCCAGATATATACAGAGAGTGGAAAACAAAGGGCAAGGAACAAGAAAAGGAGGAAATTGCAAATAAAGGTAAAAAAAAACAAGGAGTGGAAATAAGAGTGGAAAACGTCATTCAGAGCAAGTCGGAAAAGAACAAAACATGGGTAAATAACATAGAGAAAAGGGAAGGGGAGGAAGAGAAAGCTGGAGCAGAAACAAACGAAAATGTAAAAAGGGAAGAAATACGCCTAGATGAAAGAGAACAAGATAATTCAGATCAGGTGGCAGAACTTGGGAAAACACAAAATCAGTAAATATAGGCAGTCAGTACATATGTTGATACTGTGCAAATGACTCGTATACTGACGATGAACAGGAAATGAGTGAAATCCTAAAAGAACAGTATGAGTCGGTGTTCAGCAACCCAATAAATGACAGCAAGGTAGAAAATGCTGAAATATTTTTCACTCTTGCAGACGGCCGCGCAGACCAACTAATTGACATTAGTACAAATCCCATAGATTTCGAAAAAGAAATGGACAACATGCCCACTCACTCAGCACCTGGACCAGATTCATGGAATGCTCTATTTATAAAGAAGTGCAAAGTACCACTAGCACGAGCACTCAGCATTCTTTGGAGAAAGAGCTTAGATCTAGGTGAAATACCGAAGGCCTTAAAGAGTGCAGACGTAACATCTTTGCATAAGGGAGGTAGTAGAGCACTACAATCAACATAACCTGAACCAACATGGTTGTAGAGCAGGACGATCATGTCTGTCACAGCTGATGAACCATTATGACAGAATTACGGAGGCGTTCAAAGACGACCAAAACGCAGGTGTGATTTACAGAGATTTTATAAAGGTGTTTGACAAATGCAATCATGTAGTGATAGCGCATAAAATGAAGGTCCTGGACATTACGGGGAAGATAGGCAGATGGATTTTTGGGTTATTGACACACCACAAAAAGTAGTAGTGAACAGGGCAAGATCCAGCATCAGCGAGGTCAAAAGCTCAAGTGCCCCAAGGCACTGGCCTGACACCTCTGCTGTTTCTCATCCTCATAGCAGACATAGACAAAAACACCCGGCACACTTTTGTATCATCATTTGCAAATGACACTAAAATAAGCATGAAAGTCAGTACGGTAGAGGACACTGAAAAAGTACAGGAAGACATAAACAGGGTTTTCCAGTGGGCAGTGAAGAACAACATGACGTTCAATGGTGATAAGTTCCAGCTGCTTAGGTATGGAAAGAATGAAGAACTCAAAAGGAGCACTTTATACAGAACTCAAGATGGTCACCAAATAGAACGTAAGGAACATGTACAAGACCTGGGAATAATTATGTCAGCGGACCTTTCTTTTAAGGAACATAAGACAAAGATCACGACAGCCAGGAAGATGACGGGGCGGGTATTGAGAACTTTCAAAACAAGGGTAATAATGCCGATGGTAACAATCTTCAAATCGCTAGTGTTCCCTCATTTAGAATACTGCTCAGTGCTGACGGCCCCGTTCAAAGCAAGATAAATATCAGAGCTGGAACAAATACAGAGATCGTTTACAGCTCACATTGAGCCTGTACAGCACCTAAACTACTGGGAACGCCTGCAAGTTTTGAACATGTACTCACTGGAGTGGAGGAGAGAGAGATACCTGATAATATATACCTGGAAAGTACTCAAGGGCCTGGTCCCAAATCTGCAAACTGTCATAACATACTGGAGTGAGAGATATGGGAGGAAGTGTAAAATAAACCCAGTGAGGAGCAGGGGTGCCGTGGGGACAATAAGGGAACATTATATCAACATCCGGGGTCCCAGAATATTCCAGGAAACTGGACAAGTATCTTCACCAGGTGCCAGATCAACCAGGCTGTGGTGGATATATGGGACAGCGGGCCTCCAGCAGCAATAGCCTGGTTGATCAGGCAAGCACCAGACGAACTTTGCCCATGGCCGGGCTCCGAGAGTAGTTAAACTCTCGAAACTCTTCAAAGGTATATCAAAGATATTGTGTGTGGTGTAGCAGTGTTTTAGTGGTGTGTGGTGTAGCAGTGTTGTGGTGTAAGTGTAGCAGGGTTGTGGTGGTGTGGGTGTAGCAGTGTTGTGGTGATTATGATGTGGGTGTAGCAGTGTTGTGGTGGTGTTCGTGGTAGCAGTGTTGTGTTGGTGTAGCAGTAATGTGGTGGTTGTGGTGTGGGTGTAGCTTTGTTGTGGCGTGTGGTGTAGCAGTATTGTGGTGGTTGTGATGTGGGTGTAGCAGTGAAATGGTGGTTGTTGTGTGGGTGTAGCAGTGTTGTGGCGGTTGTGATGTGGGTGTAGCAGTGTTTGTGGTGGTTGTGATGTGGGTGTAGCAGTGTTGTGGTTGTGATGTGGGTGTAGCAGTGTTGTGGTGGTTGTGATGTGGGTGTAGCAGTGTTGTGGTGGTTGTGATGTGGGTGTAGCAGTGTTGTGGTTTTGGTTGTGGTGTGGGTGTAGTAGCGTTGTGGTGGTTGTGGTGTGGGTGTAGCAGTGTTGTGGATTTGGTTGTGGTGTGGGTGTAGTAGCGTTGTGGTGGTTGTGGTGTGGGTGTAGCAGTGTTGTGGTTGTGGTGTGGGTGTAGCAGTGCTGTGGTGGTTGTGGTATGGGTATAGCAGTGTTGTGGTTTTGGTTGTGGTGGGGGTGTAGTAGCGTTGTTGTGGTTGTGGTGTGGCTGTAGCAGTGTTTTGGTGGTGGTTGTGGTGTGGGTGCAGCAGTGGTGGTTGTGGTGTGGGTGCAGCAGTGGTGGTTGTGGTGTGAGTGCAGCAGTGTTGTGGTGGTTGTGGTGTGGGTGTAGTAGAGTTGTGGTTTTGGTTGTGGATTGGGTGTAGCAGTGTTGTGGTGGTTGTGGTGTGGGTGTAGCAGAGGTATGGTGATTGTAGTGTGGTATAGCAATGTTGTGGTGGTTGTGATGTGGGTGTAGCAGTTTTGTGGTGGTTGTGGTGTGGATGTAGCAGAGTTGTGGCGGTTGTGGTGTGGGTGTAGCAGAGTTGTGGTGGTTGTGGTGTGGGTGTAGCAGAGATGTGGTGGTTGTGGTGTGGGTGTAGCAGTGTTGTGGTGTGGGTGTAGCAGTGTTGTGGTGTTGGTGTAGCAGTGTTGTGGTGTGGGTGTAGCAGTGTTGTGGTGTGGGTGTAGCAGTGTTGTGGTGTAGGTTGTAGCAGTGTTGTGGTGTGGGTGTAGCAGTGTTGTGGAGTGGGTGTAGCAGTGTTGTGATGTAGATGTAGCATTGTGGTGTGGGTGTAGCAGTGTTGTGATGTGTTATAGTGTTGTGGTGTAGGTGTAGCAGTGTTGTGGTGTGGGTGTAGCAGTGTTGTGGTGTGGGTGCAGCAGTGTTGTAGCGTAGGTGTAGCAGTGTTGTGGTGTGGGTGTAGCATTGTTGTGGTGTGGGTGTTGCAGTGTTGTGGTGTAGGTGTAGCATTGTTGTGGTGTGGGTGTAGCAGTGTTGTGGTGTGGGTGTAGCAGTGTTGTGGTGTAGGTGTAGCAGTGTTGTGGTGTGGGTGTAGCAGTGTTGTGGTGTGGGTGTAGCAGTGTTGTGGTGTATGTGTAGCAGTGTTGTGGTGTGGGTGTAGCAGTGTTTTGGTGTGAGTGTAGCAGTGTTGTGGTGTGGGTGTAGCAGTGTTGTGGTGTGGGTGTAGCAGTGTTGTGGTGTAGGTGTAGCATTGTTGTGGTGTGGGTGTAGCAGTGTTGTGGTGGGGGTTTGTAGCAGTGTTGTGGTGTGGGTGTAGCAGTGTTGTGGTGTAGGTCTAGCAGTGTTGTGTTGTGGGTGTAGCAATGTTGTGGTGTGGGTGTAGCAATGTTGTGGTGTGAGTGTAGCAGTGTTGTGGCGTGGGTGTAGCAGTGTTGTGGTGTTGGTGTAGCAGTGTTGTGGTGTTTGGTGTAGCAGTGTTGTGGTGTGGGTGTAGCAGTGTTATGGTGTGGGTGTAGCAGTGTTGTGGTGTTTGTGTAGCAGTGTTGTGGTGTGGGTTTTAGCACTGTTGTGTTGTGGGTGTAGCACTGTTGTGGTGTGGGTGTAGCAGTGTTTTGGCAGTGTTTTGGTGTGGGTGTAGCAGTTTTGTGTTGTGGGTGTAGCAGTGTTGTGGTGTGGGTGTAGCAGTGTTGTGTTGTGGGTGTAGCAGTGTTGTGGTGTTTGTGTAGCAGTGTTGTGGTGTTGGTGTAGCAGTGTTGTGGTGTTGGTGTAGCAGTGTTGTGGTGTGGGTGTTGCAGTGTTGTGGTGTGAGTGTAGCAGTGTTGTGGTGTAGGTCTAGCAGTGTTGTGTTGTGGGTGTAGCAATGTTGTGGTGTGGGTGTAGCAGTGTTGTGTAGGTGTAGCAGTGTTGTGGTGTGGGTGTAGCAGTGTTGTGGTGTGAGTGTAGCAGTGTTGTGGCGTGGGTGTAGCAGTGTTGTGGTGTTGGTGTAGCAGTGTTGTGGTGTGGGTGTAGCAGTGTTGTGGTGTAGGTGTAGCAGTGTTGTGGTGTTTGTGTAGCAGTGTTGTTGGTGTTGGTGTAGCAGTGTTGTGGTGTGGGTGTAGCAGTGTTGTGGTGTTGGTGTAGCAGTGTTGTGGTGTTGGTGTAGCAGTGTTGTGGTGTGGGTGTAGCAGTGTTGTGGTGTTTGTGTAGCAGTGTTGTGGTGTTAGTGTAGCAGTGTTGTGGTGTTGGTGTAGCAGTGTTGTGGTGTGGGTGTAGCAGTGTTGTGGTGTTTGTGTAGCAGTGTTGTGGTGTTAGTGTAGCAGTGTTGTGGTGTTGGTGTAGCAGTGTTGTGGTGTGGGTGTAGCAGTGTTGTGGTGTTTGTGTAGCAGTGTTGTGGTGTTTGTGTAGCAGTGTTGTGGTGTTGGTGTAGCAGTGTTGTGGTGTGGTGTGTAGCAGTGTTGTGGTGTTTGTGTAGCAGTGTTGTGGTGTTAGTGTAGCAGTGTTGTGGTGTTGGTGTAGCAGTGTTGTGGTGTGGGTGTAGCAGTGTTGTGGTGTAGGTGTAGCAGTGTTGTGGTGTTTGTGTAGCAGTGTTGTGGTGTTGGTGTAGCAGTGTTGTGGTGTTGGTGTAGCAGTGTTGTGGTGTGGGTGTAGCAGTGTTGTGGTGTTTGTGTAGCAGTGTTGTTGTGTTAGTGTAGCAGTGTTGTGGTGTTGGTGTAGCAGTGTTGTGGTGTGGGTGTAGCAGTGTTGTGGTGTTTGTGTAGCAGTGTTGTGGTGTTTGTGTAGCAGTGTTGTGGTGTTGGTGTAGCAGTGTTGTGGTGTGGGCGTAGCAGTGTTGTGGTGTTGGTGTAGCAGTGTTGTGGTGTGGGTGTAGCAGTGTTGTGGTGTGGGTGTAGCAGTGTTGTGGTGTTGGTGTAGCAGTGTTGTGGTGTGGGCGTAGCAGTGTTGTGGTGTTGGTGTATCAGTGTTGTGGTGTGGGTGTAGCAGTGTTGTGGTGTGGGTGTAGCAGTGTTGTGGTGTTGGTGTAGCAGTGTTGTGGTGTGGGGCGTAGCAGTGTTGTGGTGTTGGTGTAGCAGTGTTGTGGTGTGGTTGTAGCAGTGTTGTGGTGTGGGTGTAGCAGTGTTGTGGTGTGGGTGTAGCAGTGTTGTGGTGTGGGCGTAGCAGTGTTGTGGTGTTGGTGTAGCAGTGTTGTGGTGTGGGTGTAGCAGTGTTGTGGTGTGGGTGTAGCAGTGTTGTGGTGTGAGTGTAGCAGTGTTGTGGTGTGGGTGTAGCAGTGTTGTGGTGTGGGTGTAGCAGTGTTGTGGTGTTTGTGTAGCAGTGTTGGTGTTTGTGTAGCAGTGTTGTGGTGTGGGTGTAGCAGTGTTGTGGTGTGGGTGTAGCAGTGTTGTGGTGTGGGTGTAGCAGTGTTGTGGTGTGAGTGTAGCAGTGTTGTGGTGTGGGTGTAGCAGTGTTGTGGTGTGGGTGTAGCAGTGGTGAGACGGATGTGAACAATGTTCACCTCTGGGAAAAGTGACGTTCAATGAGCCAGTGCTTAGTGCCTGACCTATGGTTTACTTGGGACCTGGGACCTGTGTCTATTTTTTTACCATTACCTCACAGCTCAACCTTGGGCTAGGCTTTTGTGCTCATTGGCTGCTCAAACAGGCTGTTTTTGTTTGCGCCCCGCTGACCCAGTGATCCAGTATCATCTTCGAAAGGTCTACACTTGTTCTGGCAATATTTCCGGTTTCCACGAGTAGTAGGTTGAATATTCTTGGACCACGAATGTTGTACCCAGGGCCATCCTGCTTTTCATTGAGTCCATTTTACCCTTCCTTCTTCATGAATTAGACTCAGAACCATGTCAATATCTCCAAAATTTCTGACATAACCCAAACACCAGTGACCTTTGGAAAGAAAAAGTCATTGACAACATTCTCATTACACTCCGGCGCAGGTCCAGAAACATAGAACTTTATGATCATCAAGAACAGCAAGAAACACCTATCATTTGTTTTAAATATATAGTGAAGATGGAGCCTAAACACAGGGGTTATTCCAGTCGTTAAAAGAAAGGAATATAACCCCACTCTAGACGGCGAAGTGCTCTTATTGTTTACAATGAGGAATATAACCCCACTCTATTTTTTTTTTTTTATTCGCCGGTATTCTCCCGGCCCGGGTCTTTTCCAAGTAGTGGTGACCCGGCCTTGGCTCCCTATCTGGGGAGTGGCTCGAGACTTAAGTCTCCCATGGAAGGAGGTACAAGTACCTCCTCATCTTTGGGACCAAGTGTCCCCAGGCCTAGCCACATTCCCCACCCTCACGGGGCTCGTAGGGAGAAGCTAGGCCTCTGGTCTGCCATCTACCCCGCCTCAAAGGGGCTCGTGGGGATGGCAGTCTTGTGAGCTGCAGATGGTAGCAAGCTCAGACTCTTACCCCACTCTAGACGGTGAAGTGCTCTTATTGTTTACAATGTTACAGTTCGTGCGATTTATAAAACTTAATATGGCTTCATGTTCTCACAACCTATTTATGTCTTTGTATATTTACTTCTAGATATTTAGTAAGATTTGTAGTGACTGTGTCCGGGTCATTAAAAGTGGCAGCAAAGCAATAACAAACAATTATAGACTGATATCACTTACGTCCCCATTTTTCCAAATCTTTGGAAGAGTAGCCCCTCAGAGAAGGTTCCTTGATGTTGGTGAGGGGCTCTTTATTTAGGGAATTGGATCTGTGCTCCAGTTCCCCGAATTAAGCCTGAATGCCTTCCACATCCCCCCCCTTCGGCGCTGTATAATCCTCCGGGTTTAGCGCTTCCCCCTTGATTATAATAATAATTTGGAAGAGTTTTAAAAAGCAAGATCGTAAACAACTGCACAGATTCGCAAAAATTACACAACGTGGGGTACCTGGAGGTTACCTACAGATTATTCTGGGGATCAACGCCCCCGCGGCCCGTTCCATGAGCAGGCCTCCCGGTAAATCAGGGCCTGATCAACCAGACTGTTACTGCTGGCCGCACGCAGTCCAACGTACGAGCCACAGCCCGGCTGATCCGGCACTGACTTTAGGTATCTGTCCAGCTCCCTCTTGAAGGCAGCCAGGGGCCTATTGGTAATTCCCCTTATGCTTGGTGGGAGGCTGTTGAACAGTCTTGGGCCCCGGACACTTATGGTGTTTTCCCTTAGTGTACCAATGGCGCCCCTACTTTTAATTGGGGGTATTTTGCCCAGTCTTTTACTTTCGTAGGGAGTGATTTCTGTGTGCAGATTCGGGACCATTCCTTCTAGGATTTTCCAAGTGTAGATTATGATATATCTCTCCCTCCTGCGTCAAGTGCTTCCAAGTGTTCCCAGTAGTTAAGGTGCTTGACAGAACTTATACGTGCAGTAAAGGATCTCTGTACACTCTCTAGATCTGCAATTTCACCTGTTTTGAATGGAGATGCTAATGTATAGCAGTATTCCAGTCTAGAGAGAACAAGTGATTTGAAAAGGATCATTATTGGCTTGGCATCTCTCGTTTTGAACGTTCTCATTATCCATCCTATCATTTTCTTTGCACTTGTGATCGTGGCACTGTTGTGATCCTTGAAAGTGAGATCCTCAGACATTACTACTTCCAGGTCCCTTACATTATTTTTCCGCTCTATTGTATGGCCAGAGTTTGTAGTATACTCTGTTCTAGTTATTATCTGCTCCAGTTTTCCATTACGGAGTAGTTGGAATTTGTCCTCATTGAACATCATATTGTTTCTGTTGCCCACTGGAAAACTTCGTTTATATCTTCTTGGAGGTTAACCGCGTCCTCAGCAGATGACAGCCTCATGCAGATCCTAGTATCATCCGCAAAGGATGATACGGTGCTGTGGTGTATACCTCTGTCTATATCTGATATGAGGATGAGGAATAAGATGGGGGCGAGTACTGTGCCTTGTGGTACAGAGCTCTTCACTATGGCAGCCTCCGATTTAACTCTGTTGACCACTACTCTTTGTGTTCGATTTGTTAGGAAGTTGAAGATCCATCTCCCTACTTTGCCAGTTATTCCTTTAACACGTATTTTGTTTGCTATTACGCCATGATCACACTTGTCAAACGCTTTTGCAAAGTCTGTGTATATTACGTCTGCATTCTGATTTTCTTCCAGTGCATCCAAGGCCATATCATAGTGATCCAGTAGTTGTGAGAGGCAGGAGCGACCTGCCCTGAACCCATGTTGCCCTGGATTGTCCAGTTTTGGGGAATCCAGGTGGATTGCAATCATGCTTCTTAGCACTCTTTCAAAGATTTTTATGATGTGGGACGTCAGAGCTATTGGTCTATAGTTCTTAGCTAATGCTTTGCTGCCACCTTTAGGGAGTGGGGCTATATCCGTTGTTTTAAGTGACTGTGGAATTTCACCCATGTCCAAGCTCCTCCTCCATAGTGTACTTAGGGCACGCGAGAGGGGTTTCTTGCAGTTCTTAATGAATACAGAGTTCCATGAGGCTGGGCCCGGGGCTGAGTGCATGGGCATGTTGTCAATGGCTTTTTTGAAGTCTATGGGAGTTAGGGTAATGTCGGAAATCTGGCATACATTTATGGAGTTATGAGGCTCAGTCATGAAGAAATCATTTGGGTCGTCGATCCTCAGACTGATTAGTGGCTCACTCATACTGGGATTTCAGTATTTCACTCAGGAATTATACGCAGGAAGGAATACATATAAATGACCTCGTAGGGGACAGGAGCCATAGTAGGGAAACAAGTGTAGTCAAAGATAAGATAAAACCAATATTGCAAACTAGAAATACCGCAGGAAATAGCAAACAAGAGGACTCCACTAGCAATAGTGAGGATATATTACCAAAAACAACTGGTGGGAGCTCCATTGTTGGTGCTAGGGAGGATAGAAGTAAGACAGGGAAACATGCACCAACAGGGAATACAGTCACAGAAACCCAAGGCAAACGGAAACTAAGCCTGTGCACATACTATGCACTTGGTATCTGCTGGCATGGGAAATCTGGAAAAACAGATGGGACGTGCAACTATGACCACCCTAGAAAATGCCATGCCCATATGACAACAGGAAAATGCAAACTCCTTCCTGTAAGCTTTTTCACCCTGAACTGTGTACCTCTTCAGTACAGGAAAGACTGTGCTATAACTTAAATTGCCCCTATCTCACCTATGGAATTTGTGCATGGGGCTCAACAACAAGTAACCATCTCAGACCACTAATTACCCAACAAAAGGCTGCAGTTAGAATGATAACAAATTCTCACTACAGGCAGCACACTCCACCAATATTCAATACACTCAACCTACTCACCATACAAAACATCCATACTTATTACTGCACCTATTACATACATAGAACACTCAACTCTGATATTAACCCTCCCCTCAAACATCTCCTTGCCAACCTCAACAGAACACATGACCATAACACAAGGCACAGATCACTCTTTGATATTCCTCGTGTCCATCTCACGCTATGCAAAAAATCAATGCACATAAAAGGCCCTAAAATCTGGAATTCATTACCTGTTAATATAAAAGAAACACTACCTGTTTATAAATTCAAGTCTCTTCTCAAAGATCACTTACTCACCCAAAACCAAATAAATACTGAATAACTGAACCCTTTTAATTGTATATCTTAAATGTTTCTCACAATTATATCACATAAATGTTAAACCTAAAACCCAATCTAACTTTTTTATTTTTTAAATTCACTCCCTAACAAAATACTCCATTCTACTAAATTTTTAAACAATGATGCAACCATTGACCTGTCTTTGTAATACACTTGTGCTTATTGGAATCAGTTTACTTTAAATGTTTTCATGATTTCATCTTTGTTAGTTAATTTAAATTAAATTTTAAAGGGCCAGCCCGTAATGCTATGCATAGTAAAAGGTGGCTTTGGATGCTGTTTTTTATCTGTATTTTTTTTTTTTTTACCTCTTTTTAAGTGTGCTAAAAAATTAAATAAATAAATAAAAAAATAAATAAAATAAAAAAATAAAAAATAAATAAAAAGATAAAAAACATAAGGCCATGGGAAAAGGGGGTTAGCCACAGCACTCAAGAGGGAGGGGTTTTTTTTAGTCCCAGGGGGGAAAAAAAAAATTGGCGGGAAAAAGGGGCGGAAATCTTTTACCCCAAATCCAGTCATTCCGGAGTGGAACCACAGTCGATGCCCTCCACTCAAAACCAACAGATAAGATACAAATCCCAAAAAAAAAAATTCCCCCCACATTTACCAATTTTTCCACCAGTCGATAACATTCTTCTTTGAAATATACAGGGTTAAAGCCCGCAACAAAAAAACAGAATACCCTTTTTCCGTGGACTGCTTGCAGAGGCAAAGGAAAAGTTCGCGGCTTTACGGGACCACATAAAGGATCACTTTTGGGCAACGAAATATGGATCCCCGGTTACAACCTTTACAGATTTGACAGAAGGGGAACAGGCAAAAGGGGGGGGGGGGGGTTGGCCCGTACATTGCCGAGTCACTTGTTTGCACCCGAAATGCTTTTAAAGCCCAAATGATGTAGTGGAAGTTTTAGAAGTAAAAGGGCGAGAACCCCCAAAATAGCATTGTGGTAGTCTACAAGCCCCCGGTTTCAACATCCCCGCAAATTTCCCGGAAAAAGCTGTTAAAAAAATTTACCACTGTCTGGGGAAAAAAACTTTCCCGCTCTGCCCCCCAACATCTTGCTCCTGGTGGATTTCAACTTAAGGCACCTAAAATGGAGGAATATAGCAAATAATATTGTTGCAGTAATAACACCAGGAGGCAGCTCTGATGAAAACTCACCTCACACGAGCTTTTAAATCTCTGCACAAAATTCAATTTAAACCAGCAAATAATAGAGCCTACTAGACTGGAGAATACACTAGACCTCATCTTCACTAACAATGATGATCTGATAAGAAATGTCACCATATCAAAAACAATATACTCAGATCACAACATAATTGAGGTTCAGACATGTATGCGTGGAGCCCCAGACCGACATAATGAGACTAGTCACGAGGGAGCATTCACCAAATTCAACTTCAATAACAAAAACATAAAGTGGGACCAAGTAAACAAAGTCCTAACCGATATAAGCTGGGAAGATATACTAAGCAACACAGACCCTAACTTATGCCTAGAACAGATTAACTCGGTGGCACTCGATGTATGCACAAGACTTATTCCTCTAAGAAAAAGGAGGAGTAGATATAAAATAGAAAGAGACAGGCGCTCCCTTTACAGGCGACGGAAAAGAATAACAGAGCGGCTAAAAGAGGTCAATATATCTGAAATGCATAGGGAGACACTGGTCAGAGAAATAGCAAGCATCGAACTTAAGCTAAAAGAATCCTTTAGGAGTCAGGAATCGCGGGAAGAACTAAAAGCCATAAATGAAATCAAAAGAAACCCAAAGTATTTCTTCTCCTATGCCAAATCAAAATCGAGAACAACGTCCAGTATTGGGCCCCTACTTAAACAAGATGGGTCCTACACAGATGACAGCAAGGAAATGAGTGAGCTACTCAAGTCCCAATATGACTCAGTTTTTAGCAAGCCGCTAACCAGACTGAGAGTCGAAGATCAAAATGAATTTTTTATGAGAGAGCCACAAAATTTGATTAACACAAGCCTATCCGATGTTATCCTGACGCCAAATGACTTCGAACAGGCGATAAATGGCATGCCCATGCACTCTGCCCCAGGGCCAGACTCATGGAACTCTGTGTTCATCAAGAACTGCAAGAAGCCCCTATCACGAGCCTTTTCCATCCTATGGAGAGGGAGCATGGACACAGGGGTCGTCCCACAGTTACTAAAAAACAACAGACATAGCCCCACTCCACAAAGGGGGCAGTAAAGCAACAGCAAAGAACTACAGACCAATAGCACTAACATCCCATATCATAAAAATCTTTGAAAGGGTCCTAAGAAGCAAGATCACCACCCATCTAGAAACCCATCAGTTACACAACCCAGGGCAACATGGGTTTAGAACAGGTCGCTCCTGTCTGTCTCAACTATTGGATCACTACGACAAGGTCCTAAATGCACTAGAAGACAAAAAGAATGCAGATGTAATATATACAGACTTTGCAAAAGCCTTCGACAAGTGTGACCATGGCGTAATAGCGCACAAAATGCGTGCTAAAAGCGCACAAAATGCGTGCTAAAGGAATAACAGGAAAAGTCGGTCGATGGATCTATAATTTCCTCACTAACAGAACACAGAGAGTAGTCGTCAACAGAGTAAAGTCCGAGGCAGCTACGGTGAAAAGCTCTGTTCCACAAGGCACAGTACTCGCTCCCATCTTGTTCCTCATCCTCATATCCGACATAGACAAGGATGTCAGCCACAGCACCGTGTCTTCCTTTGCAGATGACACCGGAATCTGCATGACAGTGTCTTCCATTGCAGACACTGCAAGGCTCCAGGCGGACATCAACCAAATCTTTCAGTGGGCTGCAGAAAACAATATGAAGTTCAACGATGAGAAATTTCAATTACTCAGATATGGTAAACTTGAGGAAATTAAATCTTCATCAGAGTACAAAACAAATTCTGGCCACAAAATAGAGCGAAACACCAACGTCAAAGACCTGGGAGTGATCATGTCGGAGCATCTCACCTTCAAGGACCATAACATTGTATCAATTGCATCTGCTAGAAAAATGACAGGATGGATAATGAGAACCTTCAAAACTAGGGAGGCCAAGCCCATGATGACACTCTTCAGGTCACTTGTTCTATCTAGGCTGGAATATTGCTGCACACTAACAGCACCTTTCAAGGAGGTGAAATTGCCGACCTAGAAAATGTACAGAAAACTTTCACGGCGCGCATAACGGAGATAAAACACCTCAATTACTTGGAGCGCTTGAGGTTCCTAAACCTGTATTCCCTGGAACGCAGGAGGGAGAGATACATGATTATATACACCTGGAAAATCCTAGAGGGACTAGTACCGAACTTGCACACGAAAATCACTCACTACGAAAGCAAAAGACTTGGCAGACGATGCACCATCCCCCCAATGAAAAGCAGGGGTGTCACTAGCACGGTAAGAGACCATACAATAAGTGTCAGGGGCCCGAGACTGTTCAACTGCCTCCCAGCACACATAAGGGGGATTACCAACAGACCCCTGGCAGTCTTCAAGCTGGCACTGGACAAGCACCTAAAGTCAGTTCCTGATCAGCCGGGCTGTGGCTCGTACGTTGGTTTGCGTGCAGCCAGCAGCAACAGCCTGGTTGATCAGGCTCTGATCCACCAGGAGGCCTGGTCACAGACCGGGCCGCGGGGGCGTTGACCCCCGGAACTCTCTGCAGGTAAACTCCAGGTCCAGGTAATTTCCTTGTTGTCATCTGTGTAAGTCCCATCCTGTCTGAGTAAGGGCCCGATACTAGATGTGGTATTTGCCTTGTTTTTGGCATATGAAAAGAAATATTTCGAATTTCTTTCTATTTCACTATTAGCTTTAAGCTCCTCCTGTCTCTCCTGGTTCCTGTTAGAGTCATTTAACTTAAGTTCGATAGTTTCCACTTCCCTGGTCAGCACCTCCTTTCGTGTATCAGATATTCTAGCACTCTTGAGTAGCTCGGTGACTCTTCGTCGTCTTCTGTAGAGGGAGCGTCTTTCTCTCTCCAGTTTACTCCTGCTCTTCTTTCTTAGGGGAATATGCCTAGAACATGCTTCAGCTGCCAGGAAGTTGATCCTTTCTAGGCACTGGTTTGGATCCATATCATTTAAGATATCTTCCCATCATGTTTCATTTAGGACATGGTTTACCAGGTCCCAGTTGATGTTCTTGTTGTTGAAGTTGTATTTTGTGAAGACACCTTCACAGGTACATGCATTCTGCTGATCAGGACCCCTATGCATGTACGTCTGGACTTTGATTAGGTTGTGATCGGAATTAGTTGTTTTTTATATTCTTATGTCTCTTATCAGGTCCTCATTATTTGTGAAGATGAGGTCAAGTGTGTTTTCTAGTCTTGTTGGCTCCACTGTCTGCTGGCTTAAGGTGTGTTTTTCGCAGAGACTTAGTAGCTCATGTATGTGTGACCTTTCATCTGCGCTACCTCTGGGGATTGTTTCAGCTATAACATTATTCGCTACATTCTTCCATTTTGTATGCCTTAGGTTGAAATCACCAAGCAGTAAGATGTTTGGGGATGGAGCTTTAAGGCTTTCCAGACAGTAATCAATTTTCAGTAGCTGTTCTTTGAACTGTTGGGAGGTTGCATCTGGTGGTTTATATACAACCACAATGACTAGGTTTTGGTTCTCGATCTTTATTGATAGAGCTTCAACTACCTCATTTGTGGTGTTCAGCAACTCCGTGCAGATGAGGGACTCTTTGACATGCAGGCCAACCCCCCCCTTGTTGCCTGTTCATTCTGTCGCATCTAAAAAGGTTGTAACCACTTATCCATATTTCACTGTCAGAGTGATCTTTTGTATGAGTCTCTGTGAAGGCTGCAAACATTGCATTCGACTCCTCTAGAAGTCCACTGATAAAAGGTATTTTGTTGTTGGTGGATGTATTAAGGCCCTGTATATTAGCAAATATGAACGAGGTTGTATTCTGTGTTTGTTGGGGGGATTTTGTTATTGGCATCAGTAGTTGTAGTTCTGGATGGCCATGGGTGGCCACTGGCTGCACCTCCAGGCCAACAAGGCTCCAAGGTGGTGGACTATTTTTGTTATTTCCTTCCATTTTCTTTTTCCGTTTCCTGCCACTAAAAAATCATCTGGAGTTGGGTTGTCGTAGCTACTATTGTTTGTCTTGTGGGATCTGTGCCTCCTGGTCCCTTTTAGATGGTATGCAGGGCAGTTTATATTGTAACACTGCTTCTGGAGGACCGAGGAGGGACACATTTTTGGGTGAAAGAAAGTACAGGAAGAAGAACGACACACTCCTTAAGACAGGAGGTCGCTACATTTTTTAGGATGCTCAAAGTTGCATGTCCCATTTTTTTCCTGATATTCCATGCTTACAAATGCCCCAAGCATAATATTTGCACAAATTCACCTTTGGTTGAGAATTAGTGGAAGGTGTGTTGTCAGTTTCTGCAGGTTCTGGGACTGCACTATATTCCTCAGTATCCAAGCCAGGGCGACCCCGTTCTGGATTCCATCTACTTTCCTCAGTAGAGGAAGAAGGAGGAGACTCATCTCCTACATCTGTACTGTGGGCCACGGTCTTGTGCAATGATGGTTGTATATTTACGGTTTTAGTGGTGGTTGTGGTAGGGTCCCTAGTAGAGTCTGGGCTGGCAATAAGACTGGGGGCTGGGACTGAGTCAGCACTGGGGCTGGGGGCTGAGCCTGGGCCAGCACCAGCACTGTGGTTATTAGTGCTATGACTGGGGGATGGGTCTGGTTTATTATTATGTGGGTGACTAGATAGTTTTGAGTTATCTGTTGTGGTATGGGCATTCTGCATTTTTTTATTCACTATCTCTTTCTCCCATGTTTTATATATTTTTGGTAGACTATTCAAGAGGTCATCTTTTTTTTCTTGATTATTTTTATCATTTATTACTCTCCTTAGTACCTTTCTGATACCTGCCCAAAGTTCTACATCTTTATTGCACAAAGAGAAGCACCTTGCTAGTTCGAAGTCATTTTTTGAGGCTGTATTAGGGTCTAGTACAAGAGATATGGTGTTTGGAAAAGCATAGGTTGCATGTGATTCTGGATTTCTTTCCAAGGATTTAGGAAGGGTTTAGAGGTCACTCTTACCTCTCACAACTTGACGACCATTACAATGTGGTCTTGCATGTACTGGAAGACAATGAAGGTGTAGTACACACAGTTTGTCAGTCTTCGACAAGTGCGATCATAGCCTAGTGCATAGAATATGTGTAAAGGGAAGAACTGGAAAAGTGACCAGATGAGTTTGTATGTTTCAAACAGATTTAAAGAGGAATAGTAAAAAGTTAGGTCAGAGACTGGTACAGTGAGAAGCCCTGTTTCCCAAGGCACAGTACTCACCCTTATCCTACGTACACGCATGCACGCACGCGCGCGCATACACACAAATTCATGCTTTCACCTCAACATTGTTTATACAGTAATACATTATTTATACAATAGTGGGTGACAAGAGCATGTAGAAAGCACATAGTCATGCAAAACATTTCAAACAAACTAAACTCAGTTAAGACTACATGATTATAAGAAATACTGTAATTAGTTGGGTTATTGTGTAGTAAGTTTATATGTAATATTTTTTGCATCAGCTGATATAAGTACTACTACTAATATAATATCTTTATTTACTACCAGTACATGTACAAGGTATACAGACCATAGCTGACATCAATGACATATTACTATATAGAAAGCCGCTTGTTATGCTGAGCATTTCATGTAAATTAGGTCAGTTTGTCCCAGGATGCGACCCACACCAGTCCACTAACACCCAGGTACCCATTTTACTGATGGGAGAACATAGACAGCAGGTGCCTTAAGGAAACACGTTCTATGTTTTCCAGCCGTACCAGGGATTTGATTTCCGGACCTCAGTGTGTGAGCCGAGTGGTCTAGCGGTCGAGCTACGGGACACCCCGTGAAACATTGTCGTGTATCATTTTGTCTGTTTTTTTTTTATGGTAGTTTGAAAATGTGTTTTAGTTTTCTTATTGTCCTACATGGGGCTGTCAGGTCTCCATTTTTTCTCCTCTCTACCAAAAGGAGTATTTTCAGTGAATATGCATTTGTATATACTTGCTTACATTTGTGCTTTCATTTATGTAAGCATTAGATGGTATGGAGGGTCATAATATAATCATGGCTTGGTTACTGCCACAGTCTCATGTTGACTGGTTGTTCCACCGCCCTCCTAGTACCACAACTCTCCCAATATCCCCTTCCTAATACCACTACCAGCTTTCACCAAATGCCACCACCCCTCACCTAACACCGTCTTCCCTGTTCACACCCCCTCTCACTATAACCCTCACCAGCACCTTACACTAGTAAATGGCAGAACCAACCCTTCTGGAAAATACCCTTTATCCTATATTTACAAACGATAAACATCTGAAACCATACCCCCGGCCGGGATTGAACCCGCGGTCATAGAATCTCAAAACTCCAGCCCGTCGCGTTAGCCACTAGACCAGCTAGCCACAAAAAGATAAACATCTGGTCCAAAACATAATTGTATTTAACATAGCAAATTCAGACTATAACCTAACTGAAAGTCAGACTTACATTCACACTAGTCCCTTAAGTATATTGTGAAAAAGTCTAGACACTGGAATCATGTTAGTCACTAAGAACCACTGATATAGCCCCTCCACAAAAATGGCAGTAAAGCAATTGCAAAAGAATTATAAACAGATAGTACTAATGTTCTACATCAATATCTTTGAAAGAGTTCTGTAAGGAAGACTGCTAATCACCTTAACTTGCAATTGCTATAACCCAGGGTAACTTTAGTCTAGAATAAGTCATTCCCATCTCTCACAATTACTGAAGCATTACAACGTGATCTTGGATGCACTGGAAAGCAAATAAAATAAAGATATAGCAAACACAGACATTGCAGAAGTCTTTGAGAAGTGTGCTGCTACATAAATGTAATAACACAGTGTGTGCAGAATGAATAACAAAAAAAGTAGGCAGATGAAAATTTAACTTCTAACAGAATTCAAAGTATATTAGTGAAGAGATTGAAAGCAGAACCTGCCAGTGATAAGCTCTGTTCTCCAAGACAGTACTTGGTCCAGTTTCTTTTCATTCTTATCTCCAACATAGACATGGATATAAATAATAGACATAGACGTAAATCAACCTTTACAGATGATACTAGAATTTGTACGAAAGTGGCATCCATTAAGTACACCGCAAACCTCCAAGCTGCTATATTGCGTCTTCCATTGCGCCACTGTCAACAGGGCGATGTTCAGTGAGAACTAATTTCACTTACTCTACCACAGAAAATTTAAGGAAATGAAAACTAATGGACTACCTGTACATTATAAAATCATACTACTCAGTAGTACACAAGTTTATTGGGAGAGACCTAGAGTAAACCATACCACGGGCGGGATTTGAACCCGCGGTCAGAGTCTCAAAACTCCAGACCGTCGCGTTAGCCACTGGACCAGCTAGCCACAAAAAAAACTTGCATTTGTAGTCACAGTGGTACCTATGCTAACCTTCCTATGGTGTAGAAATATACCTAGTTGGGCGAATCTTATTGTGGCTAGCTGGTCCAGTGGCTAACGCGACGGTCTGGAGTTTTGAGACACTCTGACCGCGGGTTCAAATCCCGCCCGTGGAATGATTTGTTTGCAATCGTGTCATTACGATTTCGTGAGTCATGCAGACCTAGAGTAATAATGTTGGAAGATCTTGCATTCAAATATCACAACAGTATTATTGTAAATTATAGTTTTAATAACTAGAACCTTCAAAACAAGAGAATATTGATGTGTACTAACAATTCATTTTAAGTCAAAATTCCAGAGCTGGAGAATGTACAGAAAATTTTTCCTGCCTGTACAAACTCAGTCCAGCCCTTAAATCACTGGGTATATTTGAAGACGCTCAAACTGTACTCCCTGGAACTTAGACAAGAAAGATACAGTACATAATAATCTACACCTAGAACATTCGGGAGGAATTGACCCTAAAGCCAAAATTAAAAGGCTTTGTAGATGGTGCAAAATACCTTTTAGGAAAAGCCGAGGTGCAATGAGTACACTAAGAAAGAATTCAGTGTAAAGGGACCAAGATTTCAACACCAGTGGTGGGCACAGCTAACCGAAAAGTTAGCTTCGCTAACTAAAAAATTAGCTCCACTAACGCTAAACCGCTAAACGGCCGAAAAAAATAGCGGAAGCTAACGCTAAACTCTAACCGCTAACTTTTTCACATGAATTCAGATTCGGTTTAGTCTTTTGGTCTTTTACTTTTAAGACTTTTAAAACAGACCCGGAGAGTTTCCTAATAAGATATAGAATATCAAGGTCATAAGGACAGTGTTGCACACTTATACTTGAGTATAAGTACCAGTGTTGTAAAGTAATGAAGAAAAATTACTTGGGTACTGTACTTAAGTTTTTTTCGGTATTTACTTTTTAAAAAGTACTGAAATTGCTCACTACTTTACTTTTACTTGAGTACTGAAGTCTGTTATTACTTTTACTTCAATACAATCTGATAACGATACGTTACTTGTTACATCATCAGTAATTTTTGAAAAGTAAACACTGAGAAAAGTTACTCAAGTATAGTACTCAGGTAGTTTTACTTGTACAAGAATGGTATACAATACCGACAAGATGAAATTAATTAAGACAAATGTGCAACATCTGGGTATCTTTATTGTAGACGTTTCGCCGTCCTATATTCTATATCAAGTTATGTCCTGGAGTTTGTATTGATAAAGTCACTGGATGGCGAAACGTCTACAATAAAGATACCCAGATGTTGCACATGTGTCTTAATTTCATCTTGTCGGTATTATATACCATTCTTGCACAACTTGTCAGACACTGCAACATCATGGAATCTTGATTCTGAGGACATGTACATAACCTTCACGACTACGACAACTACTTCTAAAACTAACCCATCTCTTTGGGCATGACCTACTTCCACTGGGGAATCCCGCCTACCAGTGACTATGCCCTCGTCTGCTACACGTCCCTATCCACCTGACATTGGTATATAAGCGTCAGGCGCCTTGCTTCTGCTTCAGAATCTCCACGACTATGGTGCTCTTCGCACCTACTCCTAGGTTGAGGGACCGATTACCTCATCTTCTGTACATAGTTCCACTGTCTTCAAGTTATGTCCTGGAATTTGTATTGATAAAGCCACTGGATGGCGAAACATCTACAATAAAGATACCCAGATGTTGCACATGTGTCTTAGTTTTACTTGGTTACTTTACAACACTGGGAAAGGTACTGTACTTTAAACTGTCATAACTTGCAGTACCCACCAAAATTAAGAAAATATCAAAAAAGTTATAGTAGTAGTTTAATAAGCATTCTTCGTATCCCTTGACTTGAGGACAAAATAGTGATCCAGGTGGGGCCACGGGTTCTGTGACTCCGGGCCCTCAGCCTGATCGGCCTCTGCTTCAACCACAGCTGCTGCAGACTCCTCAACAACACCCTCAGGCCGAACAGAAATGTCTCCCCTGTTCAAAACGATAAGTGACAACGCACCCCAGTGATCAATGACACTGTAAGACTATAACAGTGCTGCTGCTGCTGCTGCATTGACAAGTCACGTGTACACCTAGTCAGCCAATAGCGGGCCTGACTGTTGGAGAAACGCCCTCAACAGACAGTAACAAACACGGGCGCCGTTGAAAAGGCATTGCTTTCCAACTTCGAACAACGTATGAATTTTTTTTTTAGAGGAAGCTGATTGGTCTGATAACGGTTTTCGAAGTTAGCGGATTAGCGGAACTGTGCCCACCACTGTTCAACACCCTTTATAAGAGGAGTTGCCAGTAGGCTCCAAGACATCTTCAAGAATAAATTTGATAAATTTCTCAAGTCAGTTCAAGACTAGCCAAGCTGTGGTCTGTGTGGAGGTAGCATCAGCAGCCTGGTCAATCAGGCTGGTAACCAGATGTCCAGGCCTGGTAATGATTAGGCCAGCAACCAGAAGGCCAGGTCTGAGATTGGGCTACAGGGGTGATGACCCCAGTACTGTATGCAGATAAAACCACCCCTGCTACAGTCACTTTTATCATCACCCCTGCTACAATCACCACTATCATCATCCCTGTACAATCACCACTATCACTGCTACAATCACTACCATCATTCCTACTTCAATTACCACTACCATCATCCCTGCTACAGTCACCACTACAATCACCCCTGCTACAATAACCACTACCATCATCCCTGCTACAATCATCACTACCATCACTCATACAATCACCAATACCATCACTTGTACACTCACCACTACCACCATCCCTGCTACAGTCACCACTACCATCACTCCTTCAATCACCACTACTATCATCCCTGCTACAATCACCACTACCATCACCCCTGCTACAATCACTTCTACCATCACCCCTGCTACAGTTACCACTACCATCATCCCTGCTACAGTCACCACTACCATCACGCCTAGTCACCACTACCATCATCCCTGCTAAAACAAATCACCCACTCACCACTCCATCCCTGCTACAGTCATCACTACTATCACTCCAGCTACAATCACCATCCCTGCTACAATCACCATTACCATCATCCCTGCTACAGGCATCACTACTATCACTCCAGCTACAATCACCATCTCTGCTAGTCACCACTACCATCACTCCTGCTACAATCACCACTACCATCATCCCTGCTATAGTCACCAATACCATCATCCCTACTACAATCACTTCTACCATCAACCCTGCTACAATCATCACTACAATCCCCCCTGCTACAATAACCACTACCTTCATCCCTGCACAATCACTTCTACCATCACCACTGCTACAGTCACCACTATCATCCCTGCTACAGTCACCACTACCTTCATCCCTGCTACAACCGCCACTACGATCATCCCTGCTACAATCACCATCATTGTCCCTACCACCACCACCACCACTATCACCACCAACCACCATCGTCGTCGCCGCCGCTGCCATCACCATCGCCACCGCTGTCACCGCCCCATCACCACCGTCGCCGCCGCCATCACCACCACCACCGTCGTCGTCGCCGCCACCCCACCACCACCACCGTTGCCGCCGCCGCCCACCACCCCACCACCACCGCCGTTGCTGCCGCCGCCACCCCCTACCACCACCACCGTTGCCGCCACCGCACCACCCCCCACCATTGCCGCCGCCACCACCCCACCACCACCACCGTTGCCGCCGCCGCCATCACCACCACCCCTCTCACCACCACCCTTCCACCACCACCCTTCCACCACCCTTCCACCCACCCCCACCACAACCACCACCACCACAACCACCACCACCACAACCACCACCACCACAACCACCACCACCACCACCAACAACCACCACAACCACCAACCACCACCACCACCACCACAACCACCACCACCACCACACCACCACCACCACCACCACCACCACCACACAACCACCCCCCCACCCCCAACCACCACCACAACCACTAAACCACCACCACCACCACCACCACCTCCACAACCACCACCACCACAACCACCACCACCACCACAAACCACCACCAACCACCACCACAACCCACCACCACCACCACAACCACCAAAAACCACCACCACCACAACCACCCACCACAACAACCACCACCACAACCACCACCACCACCACAACCACAACCACCACCACCACAACCACCACCACCACAACCACCACCACGGGAATAATAGACAATGGAAGTTAGAACATAGTCTGTTAAAAATTATAAAAATTAAAGTAAATGTTAAAGGTGAAACAGCAAACATAAGATCCATAGTAAAGTTGCTGAATTAGAAGAAGAAATATGAGAGCTTCTAAATACTTGCTTCCAGGAGAGTATTTAATAATACTAAATACTTGCTTCCAGGAGAGTATTTAACCCTTTGACTGTCGCGGCCGTATATATACGTCTTACGAGGTACCGTGTTTGACGTATATATACTCATAAATTCTAGCGGCTTCAAATCAAGCAGGAGAAAGCTGGTAGGCCCACATGTGAGAGAATGGGTCTGTGTGATCAGTGTGCACCATATAAAAAAATCCTGGAGCACGCAGTGCATGATGAGAAAAAAAAAACTCCGACCGATTTTTTTTAATTAAAATGCCGACTTTGTGGTCTATTTTCGTATAGTATTTATGATTGTATTCTCGTTTTCTTGGTCTCGTTTGATAGAATATAAAACATATTATAGAAATAGAGGTGATTTTGATTGATTTTACTATAAAAAGAACCTAGAAATGGAGCTCAAAGTAGGGGAAATGTTTGATTTTTGCCAATGTTCAAAGTAAACAAATGATGCCATTGTCCCAATAAATGTCCAACTAGCCATTCTAATATGCAGTCATGAATGGTTGATGTTATTTATACAATTATTACAGTATTGCAGTATCTGCATAATAGTAAGTCTTCTATTTTTTGTTTGAATAAAATTCAAAATAGAAAGCAAGAGTAATATCAGGGGGGCCGGAGACTGACTGATAGCAAAGAAAATGTTATTTTAGAGCCAGGAATGTCTGCATTGTTCATTCTGGACCTTATTTTGAAATTGTCATTTTTTTAGTTTTCGTGAAATTGGCCAAATTGCAAATTTCTGACCACATTAAATTAGGTAGTTGAAATCGGTAAATGGGCAGTTTCTTGAAACTCAATCAATAAAAAAATGGATTTTCTAAAGAAATAGCTATGAGTTTGGGCGACTGGAACAATGGAATTAGCCGAAAATAGGGCTCAAAGTGGGCGAAATCGCCGATTTGTAAACAGTGCCGAGGTCGCTAACTTCGCGAGAGCATAATTCCGTCAGTTTTCCATCAAATTTCGTTTTTTTGGTGTCATTACAATCGGGAAAAGATTCTCTATCATTTCATAAGAAAAAAATATTTTTTTTTTTTAATTTTTGCGACACCAGGAGACACCTCAGGATTGGGGGTTGCGACAGTCAAAGGGTTAATAATACTAAATACTTGCTTCCAGGAGAGTATTTAATAATACTAAATACTTGCTTCCAGGAGAGTATTTAATAATACTAAATACTTGCTTCCAGGAGAGTATTTAATAATACTAAATACTTGCTTCCAGGAGAGTATTTAATAATACTAAATACTTGCTTCCGGGAGATATTTAATAATACTAAATACTTGCTTCCAGGAGAGTATTTAATAATACTAAATACTTGCTTCCAGGAGAGTATTTAATAATACTAAATACTTGCTTCCAGGAGAGTATTTAATAAAAACTAAATACTTGCTTCCGGGAAAGTATTTAATAATACTAAATACTTGCTTCCAGGAGAGTATTTAATAGTACTAAATACTTGCTTCCAGGAGAGTATTTAATAATACTAAAAAACTTGCTTCCAGGAGAGTATTTAATAATACTAAATACTTGCTTCCAGGAGAGCATTTAATAATAATAAATACTTGCTTCCAGGAGAGTATTTAATTATAATACTAAATACTTGCTTCCAGGAGGGTATTTAATTATAATACTAAATACCTGCTTCCAGGAGAGTATTTAATTATAATACTAAATACTTGCTTCCAGGAGAGGATTTAATTATAATACTAAATACTTGCTTCCAGGAGGGGATTTAATTATAATACAAATACTTGTTTCCAAAAGGGGAAATTTAATTATAATACTAAATACCTGCTTCCAGAAGGGTATTTAATTATAATACTAAATACCTGCTTCCAGGAGGGTATTTAATTAAAAGAGGAAACATTCTTAAATGTAGTTGGTTTAAATCTTTCTCTTTGTTCATGGCCTGACTATATACAGTAGTGTGCAAAGTAATTGCAACAGTGATGCAATAAGATATATATTTGGAAAATTAATGTTTATTTGAGTTATACGCAGCAATAATATGACAGATAATTGATTCAGTAAGAGATGTGACTACCCCATGCTTTTTATAAACACTGTTACATGCTTTGGCATAGAATCGACCAATGTTGAACACATTTTGGCAAGTTCTTTGTCATGGCACTAGGTCCAAATAACAACAGCAGATAGCTTCTCTATAGTTGAACAGTCCTATTTCATGATCCTGTGTTTGCTTATTACCCATAGACTCTCGATTGGGTTGAGGTCAGATTAGTTTCCAGGCCAATTTAGAACACTTAGCTCACTTTCTTTGAAGAACGTCAGCATTTTTTTTGGAAGTGTGGCATGGAGCAAGATCCTGCTGGAAAATGCCTTCTCCCTCAGGAAAGTCTCTGTCCACAGTGGGAAGCAAATGACTTGCCAAGATTGCTTTATATTTGTCTCTGTTTATTTTTCCCTCAACAATAATAAGCCATCTAAGGCCTTTGGTAGTAAAACTACCCCAAAATATCTTCTTAGGTGGGTGTTTAGGCACTTGTTGAATGTGTCCATTCCAACGAGGTTTGCCTTTGCTCCATCTCACCTCCTGTACCCATGTGTGTACTTCAGAATGTGCCTAATCTGAAAATATTACTTTTCTTCACCTCTTCAAGGGGGGCTCCTTGGCGTGGTGAAGAGGCTCTTGGTCTGAGGAATTAGCCCTGTCGGTCTTCTTCCTCAGACCGAACCTAATTACCCCCCCTATTCCCCCCTCCCCTACCCCCACCCCTCCCCATCCTCCCCTTTTTCCATTCCTCCTCCTCCTCCTCACCCCTCCCTTTTGCCCTTCCTCTTTTTAGCCTTCGTGATTTCTCCCACAGGCGCGCTAGTTCCTAGGTAGGGGAAAGGACACCCGGGGGTCCATCCCATTCCGTTGAGGTTTCTTGGCGGTGGCGTATTTTGCCATGGAATCGGGATTGCCTAGGGATGTCCCGATCCCTCTCTCGGTATCCCGGAGTAGCTTTGGGTGTCTTTTGGGCGACGGGTGTATCTCTGGAAGCCCCCTTTTTCGGATTCCGGGGGTGGGGGCTGAAGGAGGTATGCTTTGTGGCGGATATCCGGCCGCCCCTTCTTTTGCCACCGAGGTAGCTCAGCAGTGAGGTTGCTATCCCAATTGCGGGTTTTTCCCTGGCATGAAGGGTAGGGTATGGCACGGGTTCCATGCTGCATCTGTGCACTAGCGTGTCGAGTCCTCTTGGGCGCGGAGGGATTTCTGGCCCTTTCATTCCTCCTAGGAACTATCCCTCCCCGGTCCCCCCCTTTTTTTTTTTTTTTTTTTATTTTATTTTCTTTTCTTTTTTCTTTTTTTTTCTTAAAACAAAAGAAAGAAGTAACCTAACCATGGCAGCCCTAGTCCATGAACCTGGTACCCCTGGCCCCTTTTGATACCGCACCCCGTTCTGACCCCGCCTCGTCTTTGGACCACTCTTCAGGCATTCCTCATGCCTCTGTACCTTATTGCCGTGCTGTTTCCTCACCCGTTTTCAGGTACTGAGGCCTTCGACTGACCCCTTTCGATTTAATCAGACCTTCGCTCTCCTCTGACTATGCTTCCGGCCTCTCCTCTACGGTGCGGCAATTTCAAATCGCCGACCCTTTCCACATCGGACCAACTCTGGTCCCACGCCTAAACGGCAACGACAATTACCTGCTGATGATACTTCTCCACCTTCACCTTCTCGTTCTTCTCAGAAACGATCGACACGTCCTTCACTACCTTTCCACGCTCAGTTTCAGACTGAACATGGACTAAATTCTTCATTTTTACGACCAACTTCCCTCTACTGCCTATCTTTCTGACCATAGTATTGGCAAGGCACTCCTACGCCATGTTGGTAAAGATATTTCTTTTCATGCTCTTAAGAGCGGTACGCGCATCATTACCATACAGAATGCTACCCGGGCTCGTGAGCTCTCTCGTCTTTCCCATATAGATACTGTTCCTGTCACCCTTGAAAACATCATTCCCCCTCAATTCTTGTAGTGGAAAACCGTTATTCGGGCCCCATACCATAGTTCAACAAAATTTCCAGACATGTGGCACCGACATTCTAGAACAGCTGGAATTTCCAAGATCTCCCAAATCCTAAAGGTAGACACTTTACTTTTCTTCCTGCCCGTGGGCGAGACATACCCTAGCAATGTGGCTCGTTTAACTTTTGACAGCCGAGAACTCCCATCCTCCGTTTATATAGCAGGACATCGGTTACAAGTTCGAAAGGTGATCCCTACACCACAACAGTGTAAAATTGCTGGCGATTTGGCCATCCAGCGAAAAAATTGCAGATATCGCCGAATGCCCAGTCTGTGGTGCCGATGACCATTCAATTACTCTTGCAATCGATCTCCCTCTTGCCTTAACTGTCATGAGGCTCACCCTTCGTACTCTCGGCCGTTGTCGGGTCTATTTAAACGAGCGGAAATCCCGTTCCCCTCAAAGAGACAGAAGTCTCCCTTATGCCATGGCAGTTTCTAAATCTCCGCCTCCAAGGGAGACTCCCCGTTTTTCCCTTATTCCCGTGTTTTCAAAACGTCCCCCCCCCCCTTCTGGTAAACCCATCTTCTACAAAACCACCTCTGTGGTTACCCTCTCCCATAATCACTCCTGTATCTAATCCTTTGGCTGTCCCCTCGGCTCAGACGTCCCTACTTCAACGCCTCAGTCCCAATCTCACTTCTTCGAGTTCTCTCTTACAAGCCTCAGTATCGACGAGACCTCGTACGACACCTTCCCCCCAATCGTCCCTCTACTTCCAAAAGTCAAAAAAAGGTCCGGGAACACCTCCTAACCCATCTTCCACCTCCTCATTTTACCCTCCCTGTCTCTGTCCCCTAGTTCTTCCCCTCTCACTGGCTCGGTTACAAATGCAGAGGTTTCACCCTCCTCCTCGTAATGTACCTTCCTCCCCTGTTCCCTTCCCCAAGTTTCTTCCCCCTCTGCCACCTCCCCCCGGTTTTCCCGTCTCTTCTGTTTCCCCTGCCACGCTTTCTCCAGTTCCCTCACCCTTCGCCCCCCCCTACCTTTGGGACAGTCCAATACAGTTCCAATCTTTTCTCATCCTCCCCCTACCATTCCCAAAATTGTTTTCCCATACGACATCTCTGAATTCCGAAACACTTTAAGCAATCTCTGAATATATTGCAGAGACCAAACCATCAATGGACACTGATCCACCTTCCGCTCTTTCTCTCTCCTCTGCTCCATCTGCGCAACTCCTTTCTTCACACGCACCGTTCCTTCGCTGCTTGAACATTTTCCACTGCCTCCGCATGTGGACTTTTCTAACACCTTCTAGTCCGAGGAACCCTTACCTGCGGATTTCAAGTATCTTTATCATTGCCAATCATGGCCTTTTTACAGTGGAATATACGCGGCCTCAGGGGTAACGGGGTGAGCTTCAGATTTTTACTCTCCCAGTTTGCCCCTGTTGGTGTTTGCTTACAGGAACCAAAATTACACTCTGCTGTTATTTCTCACATCTCAGGCTATAATTTATGTATTCTTCAGATCCTTTTCCTGATGGGACCTTTAATGAAAGTGCCCTTCTTCTCCGCACTGAAAATTTCGTACCATCAGCTATTTGTTCATACTTCGCTGCATTACACAGCAGCCCGTATCCACTTACATTTGGGGGTATACCCCTCTGTTTTTTATAATCTCTCTCCTTCTCGGGCATTATCTATTCCGGATTTTGCCTTCCTTGTTTCGTCATTACCGCCAACCGATTCTGTTACTTGGTGATTTTAATGCCCACCATTTCCTCTGGGAGGTCTCACTGTGATTCCCGTGGGAAATTTAGTTAGAGGCTTTTTTTTTTGCCACCCACCCCCTCCATGTTTTAAATACAGGTACTCACACCCATTTTGATCCTCGGACTCATACCCTCTTGCATCGATCTCTCAGTTTGCTCTTCCTTCCGCCGCAAATTTGACTTTACTTGGTCTGTTCTCCCGGACTTACATGACAGTGATCATTTCCCAATCATTCTTACTTCCCCTTCATATTCGCCACCTCTTCGCACCCCACGCTGGCAATTTAATCGGGCAAATTGGAACCTTTCCTCACACCTGACTGTTTTTAAAGAGGTTCCTTCTTCGTCCTCCATCGATGAGCTTTTACACCTCTTCTCGTCCTCCGTTTTCACCGCAGCTTCTCATTCTATACCCCAAACTTCGGGCAGGCATTCTCAGAAATGCGTGCCTTGGTGGTCTCCTGCTTGTGCTCGTGCAGTACGTTTGAAACGCGCTGCATGGGGCAGGTACCGGTACCTGATTTTAAACAGAAGCGTGCGATCGCTCGCCGTGTCATCCGTGACGCTAAACGCACTTGCTGGCGAGATTATTCCTCACCATCACCTCTGCTTCCTCTATGAGTGCAGTCTGGAAAAAAGTACGAAAACTGAGTGGTAAATATTCTCCTGACCCGGCTCCTGTTCTGAGGGTTGCCGGTGTTGATATAGCAAACCCACTAGATGTTGCCAATGAAATTGGCAATCATCTGGTCCGTATTTCTCAGGGACTCCATCTATGCCCCCATTTCTTTCCTCAAAGTCTGCCAAGAGTTAGCACCCTTGGACTTTTCTTCTCTCAGAGAAGAACAGTATAATGTGCCTTTTAAAACTTCAAGAACTGGAGGCAACACTCTCAGCTTGTCGATCATCGGCAGCTGGGCCCGACGACATTCATATTCGTATGCTAAAAACATTTACATCAGTCAGCCCTTGCAGTCCTATTACGCCTTTACAATCTTATTTGGTCACAAGGAGTTCTTCCACAGCTGTAGAAATCCGCCATTGTTCTCCCTTTCCCCCGCAAACCAGGCACTACGGGACATGAAACCTCCCACTAACGTCCCATTGCTCTTAAACCCGTGCAGTTTGCAAAGTAATGGAACGTCTAGTAAATAGACGTTAGTGTGGGATTTAGAGACACACAACAGTCTCTCCACTCGTCAATATGGCTTTCGTAAGGACGTTCTAAACCCTAGACCCCCTTACTGCGCTTGGATACGTATGTTCGTAATGCCTTTGCGAATAACCACTCAGTTATTTGCCATATTTTTTGACCTTTAGAAGGCATATTTACACAACTTGGAGGTATAATATTTAGCCCAAGCCCACTCCTTAGGCCTTCGAGGCAATCTTAACCATCCTCCTTAAGAACTTTTTAACTGACAGGCATTTCCGTGTTTTGGGTTAATAATGGCTCTCCCCCGGACTTTTCCAAGCTGAATGTGTCCCCCAGGGATGTGTTTTGAGCACAAAAACTTTTTCTCCTTGCTATTAATGATTTTGGGCCCCTAGTCCTTCCATCAAATATTTTTGGGCATCACTCTATGTTGATGACTTCGCTATTGCCTGTGCAGGCGCTGACTGTCCCTCCTTACAGTTCTCCCCCAGCATGCAGTCGACCGTGTTTCCAATTGGGCCACCACACAGGGTTTAAAAATTTTTCCAGCCACTAAAACCCACCAAATCACTTTCACTAGACGCTCTGGGCCCTCTCTGATCATCCTTTTGTACCTCTATTGCTCACGTATCCCTGAACGTGATACAGTCAAGTTTCTGGGCCTCCTCTTTGATCGTAGGTTATCCTGGAAACCTCACATTACCTCTCTGAAGGCAACTTTTGACAGCCGGCTGAAAACCCTTTTTAAAACCCTTGCTCACTTTCGTGGGGAGCTGATCGTCGAACCCTCCTTCAAACCCACATTCCACCCTTTTTTTAATCGAAACTTGATTATGGTGACCAGATCTATTCAGCGGCATCTCCTGCTACTCTCTCTAGCCTTAACCCCATTCATCACCAAGGATTAAAGTTTATGCCTTGGTGCTTTTTCGCTCTTCCCCTGTCGAAAGCCTCTATGCAGAAGCGAACGTTCCATCCTTATCCGATCGCCGTGATGGGCCCCTTGCCTTTCGCTACTATGTACGCTCTCATGATCTCCGCAATCCTTCCATTTATAGAATGGTCACTGATATTAGTAGACATTCTTTATTTGTTCGCCGCCCCTGCTTAACCTCCGTCCCTTCCTCTTTTTTCGCCTTCATTCGCTCTTGTCTTCTCTTCAACTACCACCTTTCTATGTACATGTAGCATCTCACTTTTCCCTACCCCCCTGGGAAGTTCCAGCGTTCAGTCTGTTCTTTCTTCTCCCTCCCTTGCTCGAAAGCCCAACTGTCTACGGTCGGGTTCCCGCTCTCTTTTTCTTGACCACTTCACTCTCATTTTCATGCCATTGCTGTGTACACAGATGGCTCTAAGTCTTCTGACGGCGTAGGGTTCGCAGCAGTGTTTCCGGACAGCGTCGTACAAGGCATTTACTATCTTCAGCTAGTATTTTTACTGCTGAATTATATGCCATCCTTACAGCACTTATCCGTATTGCATCTATGCCTGTGTCATCATTTGTGGTTGTCTCAGACTCCCTTAGTGCTTTACAGGGTATACAAAAATTTGATACACCTCACCCCTTGTCCTCCGTATCCAACTTTGGCTACGCCGCATCTTTACTAAGCATAAAGATATTGTTTTTTTTGTTGGGTCCCTGTCATGTTGACGTACAGGCAATGAACAGGGAGACACTGCTGCGCGGTCAGCGTACATGACCTACCAGTTTCTTATAGAGGTATTCCATGTACGGACTATTTTGCTGTAAATCTTCCCACCTTCACACCCGTTGGCAACAACGTTGGTCTACTATGCTTTGGCAACAAACTTCAGTCTATAAAACCGAGTATAGGTTACTGGCCGTCTTCTTATCACCAGTGTCAGGTTGGGAGACTAACTCTCTCTCCCGTCTTCGCATTGGCCATACTCGCTTACTCAATGGATATCTCATGGAGAGGCGTCTTGCTCCTCTCTGTGAGAATGCCAAGCTCCATTATCAGTCACCACATTCGTTGGGCTGCCCACTTTATCAACGAGCACGCAGAATTACCTCTGTCCGTCGTCTTCCGCCCCGCTGCTCTCTCTTAACCTTCCCTTCTCGCTGATGGACCCACCTTTTTCCCAAACCGGACTCTCTCATTGACTTTTTGACAACGACTGACTTACTTCACAAATTCTGATACTTTCAGCCCTTTCTACTTGTATCTCTTGCTACCCTCTACCCCCGTACTATCCCCTGCCCCGCTGTTTTCTGTAACCTGCTGATCATCCCCCCTCCCTTCTGCCATCCAATTCCCTTGCTTCCTTCCCTACCCTGCAGCGCTGTATAGCCCTTGTGGCTTAGCGCTTCTTTTTGATTATAATAATAATAATAATACTTTTCTTCATTCATATGTCATCCATCCCTTATGATTGAGTGCCCATTGCAGCCATTTTTTCTTCATAGCAGCAGTCAATATTGTTTTTTTACTGGGTTTTCTGGCGGTTCTGCCAACTTCAAGGAACCTTCATGAAACAGTTGAAGAATCAACATTTATGCCAACTGAAGCTGGTAGATCTTTGCTGGTTTTCTTGGGATCCTTCACACTATTTCTTATGATAACCTTGTTGTCCTGAGGTATTGTCTTGTGTTTTCTTCTACATCTTCCTCGACGCAGCACTCCACAATCGCCTGTGTTGTCAGCTTTCTTCAGAATTCGACTGACAGTTGACCTTGCTAGGCTCAACTTTTCTGCGATCTGTCTGATATTCAAATCGGCATGTTTTCTAAAAGCTACAATACTTGCACGATTCCTGGGTGTAGGTGTTGTTATTGATCAATACCACTTGTTCGTGGTTACAATAATATACGTATAAATACTGCTCGTGAGGCTAGTACACCAAACAGGGATGAGAATGAATTTTGCTTAGAAGCTCCCACACCTCCGTATGCCCTCGGATGGCGGCCCAACAGCTAGCATTGCTGGCTGCGCCATTCTTGTAGGGTTGGGTGGTCCTGTGATTTAAAGCGTCATGTGGTTCTCGCTTACCATGAGGCAGGCCAGTACAACATGGGTTCGAATCCTTGGCTAGCGCAGTGTTGTTAATGATCAGTACCACTCGTTCGTGGTTACAATAATATATATATAATATATATATATATATTATATATATATATATATATATATATATATATATATATATATATATATATATATATATATATATATAATATATATATATATATATATATATATATATATATATATATATATAGTATATTATTAGGTGTCCCGTAGCTCGATCGCTAGTGCACTCAGTTCACACATTGAGATCCTGAGTTCGAGTCTCTGGTACAGCTGGAAAACATTAGGGATGTGTTTCCATAAGACATCTGTTGTCCATGTTCACCCATCAGTGTAAAATGGGTACCTGGGTGTTAGTCATCTGGTGTGGGTTGCACCCTGGGAAAAAACTGACCTAATTTGTGGGAAATACTCACCATAACAAGTGGCTTTCTATATAGTGGTATGTCATTGATGTCAGCTTGGCCTGTGTACCTTGTACATGTACTGGTAGAAATATAGATATTATAATTTTATCATTGTACACAATAAAGGTAACAGATACTTCTGTGATGGCATAAATGGCAAGAGAAGATGTTGCTCAATTTAATCATATAATGTCAGTCTAATTTATATTTATGATTGTGCAAGAGATTGTTGTGAATCATTTTTTCTTGTATTTTAATAGCATTTGTATTGTTTGTTTATTAAACTGTGGTATGTTTATGCCAACAATTTTATTTTGAGTGACAGTGGAAACTATAAACTGTTTTTCTTGTGTTTGCATTTGTGACTAGAGAACAGTCAAGACTGGAGGTGGGGAAGCAAGACATAGATCATAACATCCTCCCCCACCTCCCTCAAAACTTTCTCTCTCAATGACTGTCTCCTTACCTCCACCACCACCATTCACTGTTTCCATCGCACAAGGAACTCTCTCCAGTCATCTAACTCAAAGATCGTCACTTCGCCTTGTACTGAAATCTGTCCGCCACCGTGTCCTGAGGCCAGTCTTATCCATCATCACTTTGCATGAAGACTCCAGCATCATCTCATCTGGTGCCTGTAGCTCATGTCAGTGCTCCAAGACCCAACTCAAAACCCAACCCAGGACCCAACTCTCTGTATTGGACCCCTCAACATAGCATTGAACAACAAGTGACATCCATATTGCCAGGGTTTGAATGTGTGTGTGGGGGGGGGGAGCACCTCACCTCCCAATCATCACCATTTCTTACCCTACCCAGTGCCCCATCACCTACATGATCATTAGATACTGCCTGTGGTGCTTCGGGACCACAGGGCAGGACACTGAGTGTTAGTTCCTGCACTGTGTTAAAGTGGTGCTGAGTGGTGTATATTACCTTAGTGGTGGTGGTGGTGAAGGCGTCAACAAGCAGCAGGAGGAACGTGCTCTCTCGCAGCAGGAAACTCACCAAGATGTCTTCCACCTGGTACATTGGTCAGTAGCCTTCCTGAACATTTTCTGGCGTTGCTGCACCTCTCTACTGCACACACTCACCTCTGCTCTAAAATCAAGAGGGAAAGATATATCTACTAACTTGTGTACGGTTATTCAGTAGCCCTCACTACTTGTCATATATACCTACATGTATTGCTATATATATGCACACATTTCTATGTGCACTCAACAGTATGAGCCTTCACACCTGTTTATACTAAGATGCTATAGACTAGTGGTCATGTATACTAACTTTTGTATTTTTATACTAACTAGAAACACATGTACACATTAGTTATGCCATATTTTCTGGCATATAAGGCACATCCCAATTTTGGCAGGCATGTTCTGAGAAAAAAAATGCAGTACTTGCTTCAAAATGATAGTAAGACAGTAGCTGAAAGGAAGGGACCTTTTGCAGCCTATTGTATTTTCCACCAACAACCAAAGCAAACAGGGCTACCTGTTGTTTACAGATGGCTACTTTACAATTATTTACAACTGCTGAAACTGATTTGCTTATTATGTACTGGAAATATATAAATTTTAGCTTATAATAATTACTATTTGCTCTAATCTGGGAAATGGTTTTGTAGGGTGGTTGTTTGGAGTTAAGTTTACCAGCACCACAGCACAGACATCACCACCTGCCAGCAGCATAAAGCCTATCCTTGTTCCTCGCCTTGAATATATAAGACACAGGCTGAGATTTTAAATCACCCCTTTTTTTTTGGGGGGAGGGGAGTATGCCATATATGCCAAAAAATATAGTAATGTATATACATGGTGGTCTGTAGAAAAAAATTTTCAGGATAATAATGCTTGCAGTAGTGCCTCTCCCCCCCCTTCCCCTCCCCCCCCCCCCCTCTCTCTCTCTCCTCTCTTTTTTTTTTTTTTTTTTTTTTTTTTTTTTTTTTTTTTTTTTTTTTTTTTTTTACACAGGGTTTGACAAGGTTAAGGATCCCTAGCTTTATTGACAAGCTATTTACAGGTTAAGGATTCCTAACTTTATTGGCAAGCTAAGAGCTGTTACCTACATCAGCTCATTTGAAAGCATTTTTATTGTTATGAGACATACAAGTAGGGAACAGGATGAAGTTGGATCCATCTGTGGGCCAGCATTTTCATTTGATCAACTGACTTTATCTCGTTGACATCATTATGCTGTACGAATGTGTTCCATACTCAAGTCATCCTGGGTATATAGGATCTCAGATGGAGTGAAGTTCTGGAGAAGGGTACAGCCAGAGTGAAGTTGCTGCTTTCTGCCCGTCTTGTGGCATAAAAGCTTGTTTCATGCTGTCCTCGAAGTGGATCCAAGTGTGGTACTTTGACAATATTGGCCTTGTACATAACAGTAAGGCCACCCACATCCCTCCTATGTTGAAGGCTCTGCTGAAATGACAGATCTATCCAGGATGGGTCCAGGCGAGAGATGAGATGTCTTGCTCTGTTCTCTACTCTGTCAAGCAGTCGCAGATGAGAGGGGGGGCAGGAAAACCAAGAAAGTGGAGCATACTCAAGGTGCTAGCATACTTGTGCCTCGTACAGAATCTTGCAACCTCTACTGTCAAGTAGATGCGAGATATGGCGAAGTGCTGTAAGCTTCCTGGCTGCCTTGTTTGCAAGATTTACAACATGGTTCTTCATGGTTAGTTTGGAGTCAAATTTCACCCCAAGGATATCAACTTCTTCTCCAGGTGCCAACACCCTCCCATTCATCCTTACTACTGCACCAGCATTACCATCATGGTGCCTAGAGACGGTCATCATTTGCATTTTCTCAGGTGCAAATGTTACTTGCCATCTATTTCCCCAAGCTGATATAGCTCTCAGCTGGTGATAGATGTAGCTTAGAGCAGCTGGCATTTCTTCTCTTGGATAAGTGAATGTCAGTGTGCAGTCGTCTGCATATGCATGTGATTCTGGGATGAGATGAAGAAGGTCATTGAAGTAGACATTCCATAACAATGGTCCCAGCACACTTCCTTGTGGAACACTTGCCCAAATAGGATGTCTTGCTGATTCCATTCCATTGAGAACTACACTTAGAGATCTACCATGAAGGTAATCACTGAGGAGACATAGCGTAGAGCCTGCAATTCCCAGTGCTTGAAGTTTTGCTAAGAGGCCCTGGTGCCACACCTGGTCGAAAGCACCAGCAATGTCCAGTGCTTCCACACAGCTGACTTTGGATTCATCCAGTGACTGGTGCCACTTAGTGGAGAGGTTTAACAACAGATCAGCAACAGAGTAACCTTTCCTGAAGCCATATTGACGATCACAAAGTAGTGAGTGATAGTCAAAAAACTCTGTCATTTGTCTTGAGATTATTGTCTCAAGGATCTTTCCAGTGATTGACAGGAGTGACACTGGTCTGTAGTTGCTGATTTCTGCTTTGCTCTTCTTTTTGTAAACAGGGACTACATTTGCCTCTTTCCATAGAGAGGGCCATTTACACTGTACTAGGCAGTGCTGAAAGATGCGAGTTAGAGGTGCTGCTAGCTGGTCTGCACATCTTCTCAGCAATCTTGGGCTCAACTTGTCTGGGCCCACAGCCTTTTCTTGGTCAAGCGATTTAAGAAGGAAATGCACCTCCTCCTGCCTTATTGTCTCTCTCTCTCTCTCTCTCTCTCTCTCTCTCTCTCTCTCTCTCCTCTCTCCTTCTCTACTCTCTCTCTCTCTCTCTCTCTCTCTCATCTCTCTCTCTCCTCTCTCTGCTTCTCTCTCTCTCTGTCTCTCTCTCTCTCTCTCTGCTCTCTCTTCTCTCTGTCCTGCTCTCTCTGTCTCTGTCTGTCTGTCTTCTCTGTCTGTCCTTCTGTCTCTCTCTTCTGTCTCTCTCTCTGTCTGTCTGTCTCTCTCTCTGTCTTCTGCTCTCTCTGTCTTCTGTCTCGTCTGTCTGTCTCTCTGTCTGTCCTCTGTCTCTGTCTCTCTGTCTCTGTCTGCTCTGCTCTCTGTCTCTGTCTGTCTGTCTCTTCTCTGTCTGTCCTCTCTGTCCTGTCTGTCTCTCTGTCTCTGTCTCTCTGTCTCTGTCTCTGTCTCTCTCTGTCTCTGTCTCTCTTCTCTCTTCTCTTCTCTTCTGCTCTCTTCTCTTCTCTCTCTGTCTCTGCTTCTCTCGTCTCTCTCTCTCTCTCTCTCTCTCTCTCTCTCTTCTCTTCTCTCTCTCTCTCTCTCTCCTCATTTGAAACTGGTAATATCTTCAGTAACTACTTCCCCACTAAGTGCACCAATACCCCAGCACTCCATTTACTACTAGGTGACCAAGATAACATGTTTAGGAACTTGACCATATCTCTTACCCACTCTGAGCTGGTTGAGACTATGGCTTATAACCATTACACTGCTGTATCTTTACCAAGAAACTGAAGTAGTCTATCACCAGAGACTAAGTCATGCCAAAGAAAAAATGCACTACAGTTGCCATCACTAACGCTCATGGGACCTGTAGGGTGCCAATTAGTGATTTTGCGGATTACAAAGTGATTAGTTTAGATAAAACAACTAATCTAATGGCATATTTACCTCATCGTGGATGTGGTCGCCCAGTGTACCTATTTTTGGCCTATTCCTGTATTCCAGTCCAACCAAACTACATGTCATATTCCTAGTATTCCAAACTATTCGTCGATTGATTACAAGAAACACCAATTTACCTATTTCAGCTACCCATAAAGTGGTCAGAAATTAATAATTTGGCCAATTTCACACAAATTTCAGGAGATGCCAGTTTCAAAATAGTGTCCAGTATAAACAATGCAGACATTCCTGGCACTAAAAAAACATTTTCTCTGTTCATTTGTCACTTCTCCAGACTCCTCTTATATTACACTTGCTTTCCATTTTGAATTTTTATTCACAAAAAAAATAGATTTACTGTTATGCAGACTACTGCACTATTGTAATAATTGTATAAATAATGTCAACCCATTCGTGACCGCGTATTAGACCGGCCAGTTGGACACGTATTGGACAATGATGTGATTTATTTACTCTTGAGCATTGGCAAAAATTGAACATTTCTGCTAGTTTGAGCTCAATTTCAAGGTACTTTCCATCCTGAAACCAATGAAAATCATCTCTGTTTCTGTAATATATCTTATATTCTGTAAAATGTCACCTAAAAAAAAACAAGAATATAACCATAAAAACCATATGAAAATACTCCACTAAGGTGCTGTCTTAGGCCAAAAATGCAGTCACATGATTTATTTACTTTTGAACTTTGGCAAAATTTGAAGATTTCTGCTACTCTGAGCTCAATTTCAAGGTGCTTTTCATTTTTGTAAAACCAATCAATATCATCTCAATTTCTGTAATATGTCTTCCATTCTATAAAATGAGACCAGGAAAACTAGAATACCATCATAAATACCATACGAAAATACAGTCCAAAGTTGCTGTTTTAAACCAAAACCACGTGTCAAAGTTTTTTTTTCTCATTACGCACTGTGTGCTGCAGGATTTTTTTTATACTACACACACTGACAACATAGACCCATTCTTTCGTATGTAGGCCTACCAGCTTTCTCTCATTAGATTTGAGGGCACTAGAATTTAGGCGTACTTGTACATCAAAAACCCTGGTGCGTAAGCCGTACTAGTACAGTGGGCCCCCGCATAACGCTATTAATCCGTTCCTGAGAGCTCAATGTTATGCAAAATTATCGTTATGCGAATTAATTTTCCCCATAAGAAATAATGGAAATCAAATTAATTCGTGCAAGACACCTAAAAGTATGATAAAAAAAAATTTTTACCACATGAAATATTAATTTTAATACACACAAACTTAAGAAAACATGCACAGTTACATGACACTTACCTTTATTGAAGATGTGGTGATGAATGATGGGATGGGAGGAGGGGAGACTGGATGGTTTTAGTGTTTAGAAGGGGAATCCCCTTCCATTAGGACTTGAGGTGTCAAGTCCTTTTCCGGGGTTGCTTCCCTTCTTCTTTTAATGCCACTAGGACCAGCTTCAGAGTCACTGGAGTTCTGTCGCACAACATATCTGTCCATAGTGGCCTGTACCTCTCGTTCCATTATGACTTTCCTCAGGTGTTTCACAACAGTGTCAATGTAATAGTCACCAGCACGGCTTGCAATAGCTGTCTGAGGGTGATTTTCATCCATGAAGGTTTGCACTTCAAGCCACTTTGCACACATTTCCTTAATCTTTGAAGTAGGCAACTTCTTCAATTTCTCTCTCCCCTCCTCCGAAGCAATTTCCTCAGGTGTGGCCTCTTGCTGTTGAAGATGATCTAGCAGCTCATCAGTGGTTAGTTCTTCATTGTCCTCCTCCACCAACTCTTCCACATCCTCCCCACTAACCTCCAACCCCAAGGACTTCCTCAATGCCACAATTGATTCCTCAACTGGCATACTCCTCTAAGGGTTAGCCTCAAATCCTTCAAAATCCCTTTGGTCTATACATTCTGGCCACAGTTTCTTCCAAGCGGAGTTCAAGGTCCTCTTAGTCACTCCTCCCAAGCCTTACCTATAAGGTTTACACAATTGAGGATATTAAAGTGCTCTCTCCAAAACTCTCTTAGAGTCATTTGAGTTTCTGAGGTCACTACAAAGCACCTTTCAAACAGAGCTTTTGTGTACAGTTTTTTGAAGTTTGCAATAACCTGCTGGTCCATGGGCTGCAGGAGAGGAGTGGTATTAGGAGGCAAAAACTTCACCTTAATGAAGCTCATGTCCCCACAAAGTCGCTCTGCCAAGTCTGTAGGAGGACCAGGGCATTGTCTAACACCAGGAGGCACTTAAGGTCTAATTTCTTTTCAGTTAGGTAATTTTTCACAGTGGGGGCAATGCTTGGTGTAACCAGTCATAGAAAAAGTCCCTAGTGACCCATGCCTTATTGTTTGCCCTCCACAGCACACACAAATTAGCCTTGAGGATATTCTTTTGCCTGAACGCTCTGGGAGTTTCAGAGTGATACACTAATAAAGGCTTCACTTTGCAATCACCACTAGCATTGGCACACATGAGAAGAGTAAGCCTGTCTTTCATAGGCTTATGTCCTGGGAGTGCCTTTTCCTCCTGAGTAATGTAGGTCCTGCTTGGCATTTTCTTCCAAAACAGGCCTGTTTCATCACAATTAAACACTTGTTCAGATTTCAGTCCTTCACTGTCTATGTACTCCTTGAATTCATGCACATATTTTTCAGCTGCTTTTTGGTCTGAACTGGCAGCCTCACCATGCCTTATCACACAATGTATGCCACTACGCCTCTTAAATCTCTCAAACCAACCTTTGCTGGCCTTAAATTCACTCACATCACCACTAGTTGCAGGCATTTTTCTAATTAAATCCTCGTGCAACTTCCTAGCCTTTTCACTTATGATTGCTTGAGAGATGCTATCGCCTGCTATCTGTTTTTCGTTTATCCACACCAATAACAGTCTCTCAACATCTTTTATCACTTGCAATCTCTGTTTCGAAAGCACAGTTAAACCTTTGGCAAGAACAGCTTCCCTTGATTGCCGTTCTCTTGGACACAATAGTGGCGATGGTTGATTGGGGCTTACTATACAACCTGGCCAGCTCGGAGACACGCACTCCACTTTCATACTTAGCAATGATCTCTTTCTTCATCTCCATAGTAATTCTCACCCTTATTCCTGTAGGGTTGGCACTAGAAGCTTTCTTGGGGCTCATGGTCACTTATTTTTCAGGTGAAACCACTATAAAAAGGCTGTAATAATACGAAATGTTCCGATTGTATGCTTGAATGTTACCGTGGAGGCTGGCGTGTAAGCAATGCCACTGGCAGAACAAGTGAGGCTGGCTCAGTCCGCATGGACGCGTCTCAGACGGATCGCGTTGAGCAAATTTTTTAGCGCTATGCGAGGCAAAATTTTAGTGATAAAATGTATCGCTATGCTGATTTAATGCTATGCGATGCCAACGTTATGCAGGGGTCCACTATACGTCAGAAACTCTGAAAGGGTTAAAGAAAGGCATGATGTGTTGCTTATAGTTTGAGTTTGTAGTGGCTCTTATTGTTGCCTTCTTGTTGAGTGATGATTGGTGTGAGGTGAATATTTCGAAGCAAAATAAGAAATTAGACAACTCTGAAATCTTGTGGCTCAGCGGTAGTATTTTTGACGACAATAATAATAATTTTTTTCAGCATAATACAATGTTTGTACAGAGATGGGTGACATTTAGGTGTGCATGCAGAAAACACATTTTTATGCAGAGCATTTCAAGCAAACTTTAAACGTAGCTGAAGACTAAAAGGGGTAATAACTTGTTGTTTGCTTATATATATGGTCTCTAAGGGATCATGAACAATAATTTTAGGAATTAAGAACATAAGAACATAAGAATGGAGGAACACTGCAGAAGGCCTACTGGCCCATACAAAACGACCTCTACCCAAAGATACCCAAGAATTTACTCCCGTACCCAGTGACATAAATCAAACATAGCCCCTCTCACTCATATACGTATTTGTCCAATCTCTTTTTAAAGCTGCCCAAAATCCTAGCCTTGATCACCCTACTGGGAAGATTGTTCCATGCATCCACAACTCTGTTAGAAAACCAGTACTTACCTATGTCCTTTCTAAATCTAAATTTATCCAACTTAAATCCTTTATTTCTGGTTCTTACCTGGTTCGATACCCTCAGTACTTTATTAATATCTCCTTTGTTTATGCCCGTCATCCACTTATACACTTCAATGATATCTCCCCTCATTCTACGTCTCTCCAGAGAGTGGAGATTTAAGGCTTTAAGTCTATCTTCATACGGGAGATTCCTTACACAGTAAATCATTTTAGTCATTCTTTTCTGTATGTTCTCCAATGAGTCTATGTCCATACTGTAGTAAGGGTACCAAAACTGAGCAGCATAATCTAAATGAGGCCTCACTAGTGATGTATAGAGCTGTAAAATAACTTTTGTACTTCTGTTACTTATACTTCTTGAGATAAATCCAAGTAATCTGTTGGCCTTGTTGCACACACTTAGGCACTGCTGTCTTGGCTTTAGATTTCTGTTTACCATGACTCCCAAGTTTTTTTTCACATTATGTATGATCAAGCTCTACTTCACCTAGTTTATAGCTTCAAGGGTTATTTTCATTATCAAGGACTAGTACCTTACACTTATTCACATTGAACTTCATCTGCCATTTTTCAGACCAAGACATTAATTTGTCCAAATCCTCTTGGAGTTCATTGCTATCCTCCTCAGAATGAATCATACGGCCTATCTTTGTATCATCAATAAATTTGCTCATGTCACTCGTAATCCCTTCATCAAGGTCATTAATGCAAATTATGAACAAGAGAGGGCCTAAAACTGATCCTTGTGGAATGTCACTAGTGACTAATCCTCATTCAGATTTGACCCCATAAAGGAGTAAATAGGTACCTGAGTGTTAAGTTACTGCCATCTGTTTCATCCTGGGTGGATGTGGTGGTGGTATGATAACTCTTATCCTGCAAATGAGCGAAGATTGCGTCATAGAGCCCCTGGCTATAGATTCCAATTGCGATATGTGTATGACATGAGCATTAAATTTTAACTTGTTGCTGATGAGTTGGCTTAAGAGTTTCTCCTTGCCTGTTTTATGTACTTAAGGATCATTAATATGCAATTTGGGCATGATTTATTCCCAAAATTTATATTAAATGTTTTTTCTGTATTAAGAGTGATTAGATTGGTTATCATTAAGATGTAAGTTTTTTTTTTTTAGTTCATTTATTAAGTAGGGTATTTAGTATCAGAGTATCAGTACTTGATAAGATAAAGGTGGTGTCATTAACAAAGCATAAGGGATGCTGGGCGGCATTTGTTAAGTCACTGATACGGAGGAGGAAAAGAAGAGGATCCAGGATGCTATCTTGGGCGATGCTTATATTCACTGGTAGAGTAATTGAAAGATCTATTTATTTTTATATTATTGAACCTTACACAAATAGCCCACACATAGGAGAAGGAAACTCATGACAATGTTTTGGCCTGACTTGGACTGTTAACTCATCACACATGGTCCAAGTCAGACGGAAATATCATCCTGAGTTCCATTCTCCTATTTGCGGGTTATTTGTGTATTGTTCCAGTCATGGTATTGTGCCTTTTATTCTTTATTGAATGTGTTACTGTATAATATATCTAGATATAAGAGAATAAGTGACAGGCTGGCATAGGCCTTTGTGTGAGAGACTTGCTTTGTTGCAAAGAATTGTTTAAATAATCGGATGATATAGTAGAATCAGGTGCTAAAAAGCAGAGTTAAAATATGGAACTGAGTAATTATTCATATATACATACCACCAAAAGCAACAGCAGAGATATTACCAAAAGCAACAGTAAGAGTGAGGAAATATTTAGTAATTTCAATAACAAAGAGTAGTGACTTGTAGAAAAAAATGCATTTGAAGCTGTCACACACACAACCTGGGTTACCGACCTGATTTCCCCAGGACACTACTTGGAAACCCTGAGTACAAAAGATTACTTTGTTTATGTAAAACATGTTCAGTTGATAAAGGCAAATTATATCACATTCAGAAAGAAAACACTGAAGACCTTATTAACCCTTAAACTGTCCAAACGTAGATCTATGTTCGCTCGCGTAGCGCTCCGAACATAGATCTACGTTTTTTTTTTTTTTTGCATTCTTTCTTATGGGGAAAATCAAGGTTGGAGCGCTACGCATAAAAATGTAGATCTACGTTTGGACAGTTTAACCCTTAAACGGTCCAAACAAATCGACGTTCAAATTCGTATTGCTACAAAAGTAGATCTACTTTTTTTTTACATATTTTCAAATGTAACAAAAAAAAATGTAGATAAAAGTTTTTTTACACGTTTTCAAATGTAAAACAAAAAAGAAGATCTACATTTTTTTACATACTTTCAGATGTTGAAAAAACGTTCAGATGTTGAAAAAACGTATATATACGTTTGGACCATTTAAGGGTTAAAGGTTAATAAAAAAGAATTGTTAAGCTGTTCTATCGGTAAAATGAGAGAACATATGAAAGAACCTTATATGAAGATATGATTTAGGATAGAGAGAACACTAGAGCACTAATATGAGACAGAAGAAATTTTTCATCAACTAAATGCTGTGTAAGAGATACGTAGAAACAAAACATTTCTTCACCTTTGCAAAATCTAAATAAAAAATTCTAGTAGTACTGGCCCCAACTTATGTAGATGAGGTACATACACAAAGATGATAAAGAAATGAGTAAAATTCTCAAAGAAATACTGTTTATTAATGTATTTCCACCAATCCATTAGACGGCATGAGAATAGAAGCTCCAGATAATTGTTCATACATACGTACATATATACATTCATACTAAACTGTACATGTCACAGGTTATAAATAAACGCATTCAGAATATCCATTTGAGGATTAATAGCAAACACTTAACCAGTGTTCCTAAATGAATTAAACACTCTCTGTTTAAGATAAGAGAGATGCTAGCAAGGCCATGCCACTCTACATTAATTTTGCCACAGTCCACTAGAGAGTGGCTTGAGGAGGGATGCTGTGGTGGATCAGTGATCCACACACACCACATCTTCCACATTAATACTGCCTCATTCCACATTAAGCATACACACACACACACACACACCACTTCTTCCACATTAACAGTCCCTCATTCCATATTAACATGTAAACAATAAATATTGTTGCCGCTTCCTACAATTAAGGAATGGTAAGTTTTATATTAATATTAATACCAACCTACTACCTTATAGGTAGTAGGTTGGTAGACAGCAGCTGCCCAGGGAGGTCCTACCATCCTGCCAAGTGAATGTAAACTGAAAGCCTGTAATTGTTTTACATGATGGTAGGATTGCTGGTGTCCATTTTTCTGTCTCATAAACATGCAAGGTTTCAGGTACGTCTTGCTACTTCTACTTACACCTAGGTCGCACTACACATACATGTACAAACATATATATACACACCCCTCTGGGTTTTCTGCTATTTTCTTACTAGTTCTTGTTCTTGTTTATTTTCTCTTACCTCCATGGGGAAGTGGAACAGAATTGTTCCTCCGTAAGCCATGCGTGTTGTAGGAGGCGACTAAAATGCTGGGAGCAAGGGGCTAGTAATCTCTTCTTCCTGTATATAATACTAAATGTAAAAGGAGAAACTTTCGTTTTTCCTTTTGGGCCACCCCGCCTCGGTGGGATACGGCTGGTGTGTTGAAAGAAAAGGTATATTGTTTTGTTGGTAGTAGGTTGGTAGACAGCAACCACCCAGGGAGGTACTACCGTCCTGCCGAGTGAGTGTAAAATGAAAGCCTGTAATTGTTTTATATGATGGTTGCAGTGCTTCTGTCTTTTGTCTGTCTCATAAACATGCAAGATTTCAGGTACGTCTTGCTACTTCTTCATACACTTAAGTCACACTACACATATGTGTATACAAGCATACAGTGGTCCCCCGCTTTTCATAGTTCCCGGCAATCGTAAAATTCGCCAATCATAGGGGTATTTTCATATGAACATGGACTCGCTTTTCATAGGTTGACTCGCGAGTTGTAGTTCGTCCGGGACGCGTACCCACGGCGTGAGCTGGGGCAGCAGCCAGTTTGGCATTGTTTACCAGTGAGCGAAGGTCCCCTCACGTGCTCCAGCGAAATATTTCATAATCCATTTATTTTAGTGCTTGCAAGTACTAAATAAGCTACCATGGCTCCAAAGAAAGCTCCTAGTGCCAAGCCTGTGGTAAAGAAGGTGAGAAATACGACTGAATTTAAGAAAACCATCATTGAACAATATGAAAGTGGTACAAGTGTGGCCGAACTGTCCAGGATGTATAAGAAACCCTACACAACCTTATGTTCCGTAGTGGCCAAGAAAAAGGAAATAAAGGATGCTGTTGTTGCAAAGGGAGTAACTATGCTGACAAAAATGAGATCACCAGTACTGGAAGAGGTTGAGTAGTTATTATTGGTGTGGACAAATGAGAAACAATTAGCAGGAGATACTCTTATGACTTCGATTATTTGTGAAAAGGCTAGGCAGTTGCATGAAGATTTGGTAAAGAAATTGCCTGCAAATAGTGGTGAAGTGAGTGAATTTAAGGCCAGCAAAGGCTGGTTTGAGAGATTTAAGAACTGTACTGGCATACACAGTGTGATAAGGCATGGTGAGGCTGCCAGTTTGGACCACAAGGCGGCTGAAAAATATGTGCATGAATTCCAGGAGTACATAGAGGCTGAAGGACTGAAACCTGAACAAGTGTTCAATTGTGACGAAACAGGCCTCTTTTGGAAGAAAATGCCAAAGAGGACCTTCATTACACAAGAGGAAAAGGCAGTGCCAGGACACAAGCCTATGAAAGACAGGCTGACGCTAATGTTCTGTGCTAATGCTAGTGGGGATTTCAAAGTGAAGCCATTACTAGTGTACCATTCTGAAAATCCCAGAGTGTTCAGGAAAAACAATGTTATGAAGAGTAAATTGTGTGTGTTTTGGAAATCTAATAGTAAGGCATGGGTCACAAGGGAAATTTTCGTCGAGTGGTTCAATGAAGTGTTTGGCCCTAGTGTGAAGGAGTATCTCTTGGAAAAGAAATTGGATCTCAAGTGCCTGCTAGTAATGGACAATGCACCTGCTCATCCTCCAAACTTGGATGACCTAATTTTCGAGGAGTTTGGGTTCATCACAGTAAAGTTCTTGCCCCCGAATACCACTCCTCTCCTCCAACCCATGGACCAGCAGGTTATTGCAAACTTTAAAAAACTCTACACAAAAGCAATGTTTCACAGGTGCTTGACTGTGACCACAGACACTCACTTGACCCTAAGGGAATTTTGGAGAGAACACTTCAGCATCCTCCACTGCATAACCCTTATAGGTATGGCTTGGGAGGGAGTGACTACCAGGACTTTGAACTCTGCCTGGAGAAAATTGTGGCCAGATTGTGTCGACAAGAGGGATTTTGAAGGATTTGGGACTGACCCTAATGAGCCTATGTCTGTTGTAAAATCAGTTGTGGCACTTGGGAGTTCCATGGGGTTGGATGTGAGTTTGGAGGATGTGGAAGAATTGGTGGAAGACCACAATGAAGAGCTCACCACTGAGGAGCTGCAAGAGCTTCAGCAGGAAGAGCAACACATCGCAGCTCAGAATCTTGCTACAGAGGAGGAAGAGAGATGGAAGAAGGTGCCTTCTTCAGAAATTAAAGAGATTTTTACTATGTGGGGTAAGATGGAAAGCTTTATGGAGAAACATCACCCTAACAAGGTTGTTGCAAGCCAGGTTGGCAACATGTACAGTGACAAAGTCTTAGGCCATTTTAGGGAAGTGTTAAAGAGATGCCAGAAACAGAGCTCTCTCCACAGTTATTTTGTGAGACAGGACTCCAGTGACTCTCAAGGTGGTCCTAGTGGCATTAAGAAACAGAGAAGAGAAGTAACCCCAGAAAAGCAAATGGTACCTGAGGTGTTGATGGAAGGGGATTCCCCTTCCAAACTATAAACAATCCACTCTCTCTCCTCCTCCAGTCTCCCATACACTAAGAAGAATCTCCAATAAAGGTAAGTGTTATGCTGTTAATGTTTCATTCATCATTTCCCATTGTATTGTTTATGTACTACATGTATATTTCATGTTAAAAAATTTTTTGTTTTAATACTTCTGGGTGTCAGGAACGGATTAATTGTATTTACATTATTTCTTATGGGGAAAATTGATTCGTAAATCGTAAATTTCGTTTATAGTAACGGCTCCAGGAACGGATTAATTACGAAAAACGAGGGACCACTGTATGTGTATATATACACACCCCTCTGGGTTTTCTTCTATTTTCTTACTGGTGCTTGTTCTTGTTTATTTCCTCTTATCTCTGTGGGGAAGTGGAACAGAATTCTTCCTCTGTCAGCCATGCGTGTTGTGAGAGGCGACTAAAATGCCGGGAGCAAGGGGCTAGTAACCCCTTCTCCTGTACAAATTACTAAATTTAAAAAGAAAAACTTTCGTTTTTCTTTTTGGGCCACCCCGCCTTGGTGGGATACGGCCGGTGTGTTGAAAACAAAAATATTGTTTTGTCCAATTATTTCCAGCTGGAATATCCACTAACCCACTGCATGTAAAGCTTATTAACCCGTAAACGGTCCAAACGTATATATACGTTTTTTCAACATTTGAAAGTATGTAAAAAATGTAGATCTTCTTTTTGTTTTTTTACACTTGAAAATGTGTAAAAAAAACTTTGATCTACTTTTTTTTTTGTTATATTTGAAAATATGTAAAAAAAGCGTAGACCTACTTTTGTAGCACTACACATGTGAACATAGATCTGCTTGAACCGTTTACGGGTTAATTACTGAGATATACCAACATCACATCAGGAACTAACATTTAAGATGAGGCAGCCCACCCCCTCCCACCTAGAAATTGGTCATGATAAAACTGTATGTCTTAATGAACTTAATACTTACTCTAAACTCTCTTCCTTGAGGAAGGAACAGATGTTATCTGGTGGATGGAATTTTTTTATACTGTGCACACTCACTGCACACACTCATTCTCTTATATTTAAACCAAGATTTACTGCATACAGTTTATCTGAGTGAGCTGAGCTCATGACATAGATCTACTTGAAGGGTCTTGGCTAGAGTGATGTAGATCTATGTGATGAACAGTGAAAGGGTTAAGGTTATTTAGTTACTGCTTCTTATTTCTTAAGGTTGTTTAGCTACACTTCTTGCCTCTTATGGGTGTTTATTTAAGGCTCAAAGAATGTTGAAAGGGTTGGGGTTATCTGGGGTGCAGAATGACTCTTTGAGTCGTATAGTGACTGAAATATATCTAGCCCTCCATATGTATCAACTTATCCTAGTCCCTCCCCATTCAAACAGCAGTTTTATTAACATTTCTGAGTGGGAAGACATTACTTGATCCATAACTACAATTATGGAAAAATACTACAGAGAAAACAATTCAACAGCAGAATCACTTGGGTACTTTTGTTCATATACATACATCTCTGGAGGAACTACTAGTACTTCTGAAGATGTGTCCGTATATAAATGCATACATGTGCTCGAGTGTTTTTGTGCAGTTAGTTTTCTACTGTTTTATTTTGTTATTCATATAGGTATTTTCAGTCTTGTGAGCATGTCCCCTCTGTTGCTTCACATGTCTAAGTGTTGTGAGGTTCAGGTCTTCTCTCTTCCTATTTTAGAAATTTATCACTGTGTGAGGTATCAGTCACGGCATTCAGGACCCACCTGTGTATGTGCATATGAAGGTCAATGTCCTTATGTTAACTGTTGGGTATTTGGATACCATCAGCTGTCTTATAAAGTTCCTCTATATAGTGCAGTTATTTGTAAATGCAATTGAAAAAGAGTCCATCTGAAATTGAATTGTGCGTGCGTGAAAGGCCTTTACATCCTATTCGATTTTTTTTTTTTAATTTTTTCATTTGCATCTACAAAAAATTGCACTGTATAGATGAGCCTTGTAAGAGAGCTGACTTACATGTTGTGAAATTATATTTGTTGCAGAACGTAAGATTATCATGTAAATACAGTATATGATCAGCTTATCAAATATACAATGACACTTTGTAATATGCTATCTATGAATTCCATTCCATTACTGGGGTCACTTTAATAACATGAAGCTGACCTTTGTATACAGCATTTATTGCATCAAGTTGTACAGTACAGTCTGTATATATCATACTGTGCTTTTTTTTTTATCCTATGCATGATGTATATAAAAAATGGTTATTACTGATAAAAATTGCTACAGTAGAGGCCAGTAGCTGGGTACTCACTACATAACGATGCACCTGCCACTCACTATTGAACATTATATATATTATGCTATTTTTATATTGAGTTGTATGTAATATATATTTCATTTGTTGTAAGATGATATTGTTTTTCATTTTCACTGATTTAATAAGTAATTATCTTAAGAGGTCATTGAAAGTCACATTATGTGCAGTTTTCCAACTTATTAATCTGGATATGCCATGGATATGTTATGCTACAGAATGTTGCATACAGTTTAAATACTCTGCTTTTTAAATGAATATACAGGAGGGCACCCAATTAACAAACATAGAAAGTTACAGGCATCCACACTTACAAAGCACTTGTTTGTAGGTGCCTTTCTAGTTGTATACATGTATATGGTTGGAGTTAACTGCATAAGAAATCCTACTTATAGTCTGTCTAAATCTCATTAACATTTGGATTACTTTGCCCAAAATGTGTTGCGTACTATGTTGGCTTTCTTTTGTGCCCACCATTGAATTATTACAAGTTACCTACACTCATGGCACAAAGATAGACAAAACAATCTTATTGCATTCTTGTTTTCCATACAAAACAAATACATGGAATAATTATAAAAATGGTTTGACAGTATTAACAAGTAGATGAGTAAGACATGTGCAGTAGTTGAGTATCTCTGTTGAAATGTTTCACCTACACTGTGGGCTTCATCAGTCAAATAATGCTGCTGCTGTCTCCATGTTTATTCTCTGTTTGTAAGTTGAAACAACAGGAACATAACTTGTTTACAAGCTGAAACAACACAATTTTTAAATTAGATAGTAGGAACAAAATTGTTTGTAAGTTAAAAGAACAGGAACATAACTTGTTTACAAGCTGAAACAGCACAATTTTTAAATTAGATAGTAGGAACAAAATTGTTTGTAAGTTAAAAGAACAGGAACATAACTTGTTTACAAGCTGAAACAACACAATTTTTAAATTAGATAGTAGGAACAAAATTGTTTGTAAGTTAAAAGAACAGGAACATAACTTGTTTACAAGCTGAAACAACACAATTTTTAAGTTAGATAGTAGGAACAAAATTGTTTGTAAGTTAAAAGAACAGGAACATAACTTGTTTACAAGCTGAAACAGCACAATTTTTAAATTAGATAGTAGGAACAAAATTGTTTGTAAGTTAAAAGAACAGGAACACAACTTGTTCATAAGCTGAAGCAACAAGAACACAACTTTGTTGTAAGTTAATGACAAAAACACAATTTGTTTTTCAGTCCTATTCAATGATCTCTTGCATCAATGTAAGAAACAGACACCTAAAATTGCCAGAATAACCCTCAGCTCACAATTAAGCCATCCATATCTTTGTATTTGCACCAGTTAATCTCAGCTTATTCCTACAGATTCTGTCATGGCAACCCGCGATTGGTCCGACTCTGAGTCAGTGGCCAGCAGTGTGGCGGCCGCGTCGGAAGTCTCCACAGTGCCAGACAAGTTTGGTTTCTTAGGAGGAGCACAATACTCAGAGGACTGGTATGTATAGATGACTGCTGAGCATGTCACTTCAGTATAAAATTAAACTGCATGTAGTACTATACTTCCTGTAGATGGTTCTGGGGATCAGTGCCACCATGGCTTGGTCACAAACCAGTCCACCTGGTTGATGGTCTGGTGCTTGGATTTCTACTAATATTTTGCATGGAACCAGACCACAAAATTGAATTGCTGCATTTACCACCTTTTGCCAGCTGCTGATTGAATGATGCTGGGAGCCTGAGCTGTATATAATGTTGACACACAGGGATGAACTAGTGAGCCTGAGCTGCATATAATGTTGACACATAAGGATGAACTAGTGAGCCTGCACAATAGAGAAATAACAAGTGATTATAATGCGTAAAAACTGGTTTGAAGTCAATTTAATGGGTGTTATAGAGGAGGGCCCCATTTGTACAGATCTTAGGTTCCTACTCCCATACAGTAAGCAAAATCGCCAGCGGGTGGAAAGAGCAGTTTTTCATTACTGAATGCATCTAAAATGCCTGATAACATATTTACACTATCATATATTAAATACTCAATACAGCTAAGCATAAAAAAAATTGATAAAAAAGTAAAGTAAATACAAAGTGCATACACTTCTTTCCTTAAAATATGGAACCAGTTGGCCTTCACCTATGTAACTTGCACGAAAATGGCGAAAACAGCGGAAGAGCAGTAAAATCACTGAACATAATGAAAGGCTCAATTGAAAGCCAATGAAAACATGGAGTACCAGCAAGAGGGTGCTATATATGTAGGGCCCTCCTCTACAGCAAAAATCAGACAGATAGCATTTCCTAACTCCGTTTAATAGAACCTTTCACAGAAAGTAGCTTATCAGTCTTCAAGACATTGTACCAATTCTCTCTCAATGTTCTGTGAACCATTTTCCCACCACCTGTTCTCAAACCAGGCCTCCTAAATTCAAAACTAATTTTTTCAGGGCAAAGAACTATGAAGAAACACAGAAAACTAAAGGCTAGTGCATAATGAACGTAAGTAGAAGTTTATAACATTTACCCGCCATCTTATGTTTATAAGACAGAAAATGAAGACGAAAGCAAAGCATTTAGAAGGATTCCATTTTGAGCTAATTTACGTATAGTTTAACTGTGAAATCTCTGTATAACCGAGTAGTAGGGTGAGGGGAGGGGGTGTCTGTTGAAATGAAAATCCATTGTACTGAAATGCCCGATGCAATACGAATACAAATTTTTATTTCTTTATGTGGTACTAAAATAATGTAGTTTACATGTAATCAAACATTAAGCTCAAAAGAAAGCCACTAGTATGGATGCATTTTGGGTTTATTGTATAGGAGTCTACCAGGTACACATTACTGCTGACATAAAATCTCAAAGCATTAAGCATTTGTCTAACCAAATATGTTGCTTGTTATAACCAAAATTCATTACATAGGGATCCATTATATTGAAGCCTTACTGTAGCAACAGTGTCATACATCTACAAAATTCAGTCATAAACCTTAACCCTTCCACTGTTGCCAACCCCCTAATTGACAGCACTTTCTGTGTTACCATTTTTTTTTTTTTTTTTTTTTTTTTTTTTTTTTTTTTGAGAAAAAAAAATTATTTAACCCTTAAACAGTCCAAACGTATATATACATTCACTTGTGCAGCACCCCGAATATTTTGACAAAAAAAAAATAGTTTTTTTTATTTAGAAAAAAAATGCACAAGGTACTAAGTGGTCCCAGATTTTTTTAATATGGTGCACACCGAGTGTTAAGACTCATTCTGTGCTGACCAGGCATCTCAGGGCAATCGTGCCAAATTTGGAAGCAAGAAAATTTAAACGTATATATACATTTGGGGCGCTGTGTGTAAGAACGTATATATACGTTTGGACCGTTTAGGGATTAAATTAGTAGAGAATATATTTCCAAGGATAATGATGCCAAAAATAAAAATTTGCTACTTGCACTAAATTTTAGGGCACTGTGAATTATGAATATTTGTGCAGCACCCACCCTGATCCCGCTGATATAGATCTGCATGACCGACAATGATAGGGTTAAACAATATGTAATCGAGGAAAACATTCTACATTTCTTTACTTATGTTTATAAAAAATTATGAGAATACCAGATAGGCATCAAATGGCCAGATGAAGTAACAAAAATAATTGCAGTTAATAAACATATGAGAAGAAAACAATAAAATTATTCAGTCATAATCCTCTTCTCTTATCCCTCCCTCCATCACTATTCTGTCAGCTTGTTTTTGTAAGGACTAAAGTGCATGCATGAGCGTGTTTGATAGGGGTGAATGGAGACAAATGGTTTTTAATACTTGACGTGCTGTTGGAGTGTGAGCAAAGTAACATTTATGAAGGGGTTCAGGGAAACCGGCAGGCCGGACTTGAGTCCTGGAGATGGGAAGTACAGTGCCTGCACTCTGAAGGAGGGGTGTTAATGTTGCAGTTTAAAAACTGTAGTGTAAAGCACCCTTCTGGCAAGACAGTGATGGAGTGAATGATGGTGAAAGTTTTTCTTTTTTCGGGCCACTCTGCCTTGGTGGGAATCGGCCAGTGTGATAATAAAAAGAAATAATAATAAAGTGCATTTGTTTAGAACTTGGGAATACATGTTTCCTTACTACTATTCCTTCCCTCCCCTTTGTTTACTCCCAGTTCCAACTTTGTCACAGCAGCCCAACTTCATTTTCTGTGTGTCCATTTCTGTTGGACTGGGCTCGTTGGATTTACCTTGCCCAAATAGGTTTTTATTTCTGGTCATTCTTTCCTATGAATGTCAAAAAAAAAAAAATTTAGTGGGCTTCATGTCCAGTGTCTTTTTTGTGTGAGACACTGAAATTGAAAACCAGTGGGAGTAGGCTCATTGGATTTACAGGTGGGTTATTGAATATAAGAAATATAGTAGGCTCATCCTCCTTTCACTAAGAATGAGAAGCTAAATGAATCGGTGTTCTTCTTCTTTCAACAAACTGGCCGTATTCCACCGAGGCAGGGTGGCCCAAAAAGAAAAACAAAAGTTTCTCTTTTTAACTTTAGTACGTAATGTATACAGGAGAAGGGTTACTAGCCCCTTGCTCCTGGCGTTTTAGTCGCCTCTTACAACACACATGGCTTACGGAGGAAGACTTCTGTTCCACTTCCCCATGGAGACAAGAGGAAATAAACAAGAACAAGAATATTTTTTTTATTATTAACACACTGGCCAATTCCCACCAAGGCAGGGTGGCCCAAAAAAGAAAAACCATCACCATCATTCACTCCACCACTGTCTTGCCAGAAGGGTGCTTTACACTACAGTTTTTAACCCTTTGACTGTTTCAGGCCCCTTTCTGAAACTGTCATTCTATGTCGCTCAATTTTTGAAAAAAAAAAAAATATTTTTTCTTATGAAATATTAGAGAATCTTTTCCCGATGGTAATGACACCAAAAGTTCGAAATTTGGTCGAAAACTCATGGAATTATGCTCCCGCGAAGTTAGCGGTCTCGGCGACATATGCGTATCGGCGATTTCGCCTACTTTGAGCCCTATTTTCAGCCAATTCCATTGTTCCAGTTGACCAAACTCATAACTATTTCTTTAGAACTCCATTTTATCTATCAGCTGAGTACAAGAAACCTCCCATTTACTAATTTGGACTACCCAATATGGTGGTCAGAAATTGGCAATTTGGCCAATTTCACGCAAACTAAAAAAGATGCCAATTTCAAAATAGGGTCCAGAATAAACAAGGTAGACATTCGTGGCACTAAAATAACATATACTCTGTTCATTAGTCACATCTCTAGGCCCCTCTTATATTATTATTGCTTTCTATTTTGATTTTTTATTCATACAAAAAAATACAAAATTTACTGTTATGCAGACTACTGCATTATTGTAAAAATGGTATAAATAATATCAGTACACTAGTGAAAGAATATTAGACTCCCCAGTTGACGTGTATTGGACGTGTGGTGTGATTTATTTACTCCTGAACGTTGGTAAAAATCGAGCATTTCCGCTATTTTGAGCTCAGTTTCAAGGTCGTTTTCATGATCATAGTAATGAAAATCATCTCTATTTCTGTAATATGTTTTCCATTTTATCACTTAAGACCATGAAAACGCGAATACAACTATAAATACTATACGAAAATACACCTCAAAGTCGGCATTTTATTCCAAAAAAACGATCAGTTTTTTTTTTCTCATTACGCAATGTGTGCTGCAGGATTTTTTTTATGTGGTGCACACTGACCACACAGACCCATTCTCTCACATTTGGGCCTACCAGCTTTCTTCCGCTTGATTTGAAGCCGCTAGAATTATTGAGTATATATACGTCAGAAACATTGGCTCGTAAGACGTATTTATACGTCGAAAACAGTCAAAGGGTTAAACTGCAACATTAACACCCCTCCTTCAGAGTGCAGGTACTGTACTTCCCATCTCCAGGACTCAAGTCCGGCCTGCCGGTTTCCCTGAATCCCTTCATAAATGTTACTTTGCTCACACTCCAACAGCACGTCAAGTATTAAAAACCATTTGTCTCCATTCACTCCTATCAAACACGCTCATGCATGCCCGCTGAAAGTCCAAGTCCCTCGCACACAAAACCTCCTTTACCCCCCTCCCTCCAACCTTTCCTTGGCTGACCCCTACCCTGCCTTCCTTCCACTACAGACTGATACACTCTTGAAGTCATTCTGTTTCGCTCCATTCTCTCTACATGTCCGAACCACCTCAACAACCCCTCTTCAGCCCTCTGGACAACAGATTTGGCAATCCCGCACCTCCTCCTAACTTCCAAACTACGAATTTTCTGCATTATATTCACACCACACATTACCCTTAGACATGACATCTCCACTGCCTCCAGCCTTCTCCTCGCTGCAACATTCATCACCCATGCTTCACACCCATACAGGAGCGTTGGTAAAACTATACTCTCATACATTCCCCTCTTTGCTTCCAAGGACAAAGTTCTTTGTCTCCACAGACTCCTAAGTGCACCACTCACCCTTTTCCCCTCATCAGTTCTATGATTCACCTCATCTTTCATAGACCCATCCGCTGACACGTCCACTCCCAAATATCTGAATACATTTACCTCCTCCATACTCTCTCCCTCCAATCTGATATCCAATCTTTCATCACCTAATCTTTTTGTTATCCTCATAACCTTACTCTTTCCTGTATTCACTTTCAATTTTCTTCTTTTACATACCCTACCAAATTCAGTCACCAACCTCTGCAACTTCTCTTCAGAATCACCCAAGAGCACAGTGTCATCAGCAAAGAGCAACTGTGACAACTCCCACTTTATGTGTGATTCTTTATCTTTTAACTCCACACCTCTTGCCAAGACCCTTGCATTTACTTCTTACAACCCCATCTTTAAATATATTGAACAACCATGGTGACATCACACATCCTTGTCTAAGGCCTACTTTTACTGGGAAAAATCTCCCTCTTTCCTACATACTCTAACTTGAGCCTCACTATCCTCATAAAAACTCTTCACTGCTTTCAGTAACCTACCTCCTATACCATACATCTGCAACATCTGCCACATTGCCCCTCTATCCACCCTGTCATATGCCTTTTCCAAATCCATAAATCCCACAAAAACCTCTTTAGCCTTATCTAAATACTGTTCACTTATATGTTTCACTGTAAACACCTGGTCCACACACCCCCTACCTTTCCTAAAGCCTCCTTGTTCATCTGCTATCCTATTCTCTGTCTTACTCTTAATTCTTTCAATAATAACTCTACCATACACTTTACCAGGTATACTCAACAGACTTATCCCCCTATAATTTTTTGCACTCTCTTTTGTCCCCTTTGCCTTTATACAAAGGAACTATGCATGCTCTCTGCCAATCCCTAGGTACCTTACCCTCTTTAAGGAGCCGGTAGGGCAAAATTTGTAACTCTTTTGTTTACCGTCCGATTTCCTCCAGTTTTGGTGCACAAGACAAAGTGTTTTCACTCTTTCTTGAAAATATTTATCAAAAATATACCTCAAACAACAACTGAGAAAAGACTGATTTACTGAAAATGCCCTTGTGCCCAAATTTATTCTTATATGGGACTACGTAAGGTTGTTTGGACACTTGGTGCTGAGAGAACAATGCTAATACTTATTTTCCCTGTGACCTTTTCTCTAAATAACTTATCCTTATTTCACAAAAAAAAATCAAGTTTGTTAGTTCCTGGAATATTGCAAAAAAATCTGCCCTTTACTCCCACATAACTCCCAAAGTATTTGGAATATTTCCAACAATTTCTTACAGGAAATTCGAGAAATCATTATTCTACAATTTCTGTGAATATTATTCCATTTAATTAAGAAATAAAGGAAGAATTATGGACTTTAGGTGAATAAGTTACTTGCGAGATATCGGCCGGGAGCGCCGGCCGGCCCCCGTCTCAAAAAAAAAACAAAAAAATTCGCGAAAATCGCGTTTGTTTGGGTGTATTTCTTAGTAAACTGATCTTCTACTGTAGTTATCCTCTTCAAAACACCGTTTTCTCTTACTCAGAGACCAAAGAATACAACATGGAGAGGAGTAGCTCAATAATATCGAAATATTCCCGATAATCTCTCGCCATATTATGGCCTATTTTATTCAGTCTAGAGTATATAACATGTTTGTATGTTATTTATAGTGTTTATTATATCATATTAGATCAATTCTGATAGACAAATAAGCCGTAGAGTTGATATATAAGCGTAATAATGAAGTGATTTCTCCTGCACTCTCTGGAGCGGGAGCACTGCCGAGCATTCCCATATGGTTCCTGGTTGTCTCTAAGTCTACGGATAAGCTCCGCCTACTGTTTTATGATGCCAAATAGTCAGTTATTATATTAGAAAGAATAATGCAAGAAAAAGCGATAAAAAACAAGGAAAAAACTCCAAAAAATATACGTGCCGTGAGCAGACTCGCCACCCATATCACCGTCACCATACCTGATATAAATGACTATAATTTCTCATAGAAACGTTGTAGAACATTCATTCTGGTACCATTGTGTTGCCAAAGAGTTAAGCTATTTTTCGGTATATATAACTCAATTTCCATAATTTTTCGATTTTTGGGTGAGCGCGCGTGGAAATTTGCCCTACTGGCGACTTATCCCCCTATAATTTTTGCACTCTCTTTTGTCCCCTTTGCCTTTATACAAAGGAACTATGCATGCTCTCTGCCAATCCCTAGGTACCTTACCCTCTTCCATACATTTATTAAATAATAGCACCAACCACTCCAAAACTATATCCCCACCTGCTTTTAACATTTCTATCTTTATCCCATCAATCCCAGCTGCCTTACCCCCTTTCATTTTACCTACTACCTCACGAACTTCCCCCACACTCACAACTGGCTCTTCCTCACTCCTACAAGATGTTATTCCTCCTTGCCCTATACACGAAATCACAGCTTCCCTATCTTCATCAACATTCAACAATTCCTCAAAATATTCCCTCCATCTTCCCAATACCTCTAACTCTCCATTTAATAACTCTCCTCTCCTATTTTTAACTGACAAATCCATTTGTTCTCTAGGCTTCCTTAACATGTTAATCTCACTCCAAAACTTTTTCTTATTTTCAACAAAATTTGTTGATAACATCTTACCCACTCTCATTTGCTCTCTTTTTACATTGCTTCACCACTCTCATAACCTCTCTCTTTTTCTCAATATACTCTTCCCTCCTTGCATCACTTCTACTTTGTAAAAACTTCTCATATGCTAACTTTTTCTCCCTTACTACTCTCTTTACATCATCATTCCACCAATCGCTCCTCTTCCCTCCCGCACCCACTTTCCTGTAACCACAAACTTCTGCTGAACACTCTAACACTACATTTTTAAACCTACCCCATACCTCTTCGACCCCATTGCCTATGCTCTCATTAGCCCATCTATCCTCCAATAGTTGTTTATATCTTACCTTAACTGCCTCCTCTTGTAGTTTATAAACCTTCACCTCTCTCTTACCTGATGCTTCTATTCTCCTTGTATCCCATCTACCTTTTACTCTCAGTGTAGCTACAACTGAAAAGTGATCTGATATATCTCTGGCCCCTCTATAAACATGTACATCCTGAAGTCATTTATCTACCAATACATAATCCAACAATAATTGCCCTACATCATATCTTGTATACTTATTTATCCTCTTTTTGTTAAAATATGTATTACCTATCACTAAACCCCTTTCTATACAAAGTTCAATCAAAGGGCTCTCATTATCATTTACACCTGGCACCCCAAACTTACCTACCACACCCTCTAAAAGTTTCTCCTACTTTAGCATTCAGGTCCCCTACCACAATTACTCTCTCACTTGGTTCAAAGGTTCCTATACATTCACTTAACATCTCCCAAAATCTCTCTCTCTCCTCTACATTCCTCTCTTCTCCAGGTGCATACACGCTTATTATGACCCACTTTTCGCATCCAACCTTTACGTTAATCCACATAATCCTTGAATTTACACATTCATATTTTCTTTTCTCCTTCCATAACTGATCCTTCAACATTATTGCTACCCCTTCCTTAGCTCTAACTCTCTCAGATACTCCAGATTTAATCCCATTTATTTCCCCCACCGAAACTCCCCTACCCCCTTCAGCTTTGTTTCGCTTAGGGCCAGGACATCCAACTTCTTTTCATTCATAACATTAGCAATCATCTGTTTCTTATCATCCGCACTGCATCCACGCACATTCAAGCATCCCAGTTTTATAAAGTTTTTCTTCTTCTCTTTTTTAGTTAATGTTTACACGAGAAGGGGTTACTAGCCCATTGCTCCCGGCATTTTAGTTGCCTCATACGACACACATGGCTTACGGAGGAAAGATTCTTTTCCACTTCCCCATGGACAATAGAAGAAATAAAGAAGAACAAGAGCTATTTAGAAAAAGGAGAAAAAACCTAGATGTATGTATATATATACAGTGGACCCCCGCATAACGATCACCTCCGAATGCGACCAATTATGTAAGTGTATTTATGTAAGTGCATTTGTACGTGTATGTTTGGGGGTCTGAAATGGACTAATCTACTTCACAATATTCCTTATGGGAACAAATGTCGGTCAGTACTGGCACCTGAACATACTTCTGGAGTGAAAAAATATCGTTAACCGGGGGTCCACTGTATATGCATGTGCGTGTCTGTGAAGTGTGACCAAACTGTAAGTAGTAGCAAGATATCCCTGTTATCTAGTGTGTTTATGAGACAGAAAAGGACACTAGCAATCCTACCACCATGTAAAACAGTTACAGGTTTCTGTTTCACAGTCATCTGGCAGGACGGTAGTACTTCCCTGGGAGATTGCTGTCTACCAACCTACTACCTACAAGAACAAGAACTAGTAAGAAAATAAAAGAAAACCCAGAGGGGTGTGTATATATATGCTTGTACATGCATGCATAGTGTGACCTAAGTGTAAGTAGAAGTAGCAAGATGTACCTGAAATCTTGCATGTTTCTGAAACAGAAAAAAGACACCAGCAATCCTACCATCATGTAAAACAATTACAGGCTTTCGTTTTACACTCACGTGGCAGGATGGTAGTAGTACCGCCCTTGGTGGTTGCTGTCTACCAACCTACTACTCAGAATGAATCAGTGTTATGTTGTATTATTGTCACAGTACTTTAGATTTCTTGTAATAAGGCAGTGTATACACTAAATATAGCCTCTGAAACATGCACAGCAATAAAACACACATGCCATCACTCCTGTTGAGATAATACTTGTGATATGATTGGGACAATTAACCTGCACATAGGAGAAAGAAACTTATGACATTTCAGTCCAACTTCCACCATTAATTAGTCACATAGTCATCATAAGTTTCTTTCTCCTATGTGTAAGTTATTTGTATTGTTCCAGCCACAGTATTGTACCTCTTTATTCCTTAATGGGACTTGCATTAAACTTGTGTTCCATGTGGAAACTTGCTTCTTAATATTCCTCTGTTCCATAGGGAAGAGACTGTACCAGTTGAAGTGATCAGAAGACGAGAGAAAAAATGGCTGGAGATGTTCAGCAACTGGGACTCTCACATGCTCAAAAAATACAAGAAAGTACGCGACCGCTGCCGCAAGGGCATTCCATCGGCATTGCGTGCACGAGGCTGGCAACACCTGTGTGGTGCACACAAGTGAGTTTTGTTGTGCATTGATCATATGCTCCCCTTTTTTATTCCATTGAAGAGGTAAATATTTTATATGAATTGATATGCATAACAATACCACAGTGAAAATAGGAAATAAACCTGAGTGGTTTCATGTTCTTACACATACATCTTCAGAGGAATAAGAAGAGGTAGGAGAAGCACATTCTATGTTACAATGAAATGACACCTCACTCAGAGAAGGTGACAGTGCCTCACACAAACCCATCCTATGCATAAATTTGTTCAACATAAAGCTAAATTGTTTGTCTGACAAAGAACACACACTGTATTTTTGTGAAAAATATTTTTACCATTAAGATTATGAACAGTATTCTGGACTCTAAAATTATCAAGTGTTTGATGTACCGAATATATGGTAACAAATGATCTTTGTAGATGAATGGTTCAGAGAACCGACATGTTGATAAATTAGACACATGTGCAACTCTTGGGTATCTTTATCAATAAAGATACCCAAGAGTTGCACATGTGTCTAATTTATCAACAAATGATCTATTTTACAGTCTTCATATAACATAAATATTTTGTTTCATAAATGCTGTCCATAGTTGCATGGATTATAGTGAATTTATGGAGTATGGAGCACATAGTTCTGGACAAACAAACTTACGCAAACTATTAGTGAAATTAGTTTGAAAGTGATACTGAGAAATATTTGCAAGGCCTTCCTCAGCAACCTTCTCGTCAGTGACACAAATGTTCCCACATTGTAGTAATAAAGTGGAAGATTGGTACTGTATATTGTAGCCTCACATTGAGGCCCTATTCTGTAAACTTCAGTTTGCTGAGGAAAACAGTTTTAATGAAGCCACAGTATACTGTATGGTAATCTTATTTTTTGTTTTTTTTTAGTTTCATCATGTGGGTTATTTGTGCCATTGACCTGTGTTTATTATACTTTTGCTTCTTAAAACTCTTTCAAATATTTTGATAATGTGGGATGTGAGTGCTACCAGTCTATGTTTTTTTGCAATTGCTTTGCTGTCACCATGTGGAGTGGGATTATATCTGTAGTTTTTAATGATAGTGGGGTGAGTTTTGTGTCCAGACTCCATCTTTATAGGATATTAAGGCGAATGATTTTAATTTCTAATGAATATGTAGTGCATGGGCATGCTATCAATGGCTTCTTTGATGTTGAGTGAGTTTAGAGTAATGTCAGACATTCTGGAGTTTTAAGTCTCATTCAGTCAGATTAATGGATTACTTAATACACATTCATATTATGACTTAAGTCTTTTACTCATTACTTTGTTGTCATCAGTGTAAGTCCTGTCTCCTTTAAACAAGGGCCTAATATTGGATGTAGTTCTTGCCCTAGATTTTGAATATGAGAAAGTGTTTTGAGGCTCTTTCAATTTCATTAATGGCTGTTTGATTCCTCTTTCTTTTCTGGACTCTGTATGATGTATTCAGTTATAGCTTGGTGTTCCCCATCTCTCTAACCAGTACACTATATTGTTACTACTTCCAGTGCTAAAACTTCTCTGTGCTCTCTTTTTCTTTTACACAGGTTCTGCAGGGTTAGGTTAGGGTTCTTAACTTTATTTACAAGCTATGATCTGTTACCTACATCAGCTCATTTGAAAGCCTTTTTATTGTTAAGAGATATACAAGTAGTAAATAGAATGAAGTTGAAGCTATCTGTGGGCCAGCAGTTTCATTTGATCAACTAATTTTGTTTCAATGAGCCACATCAAATTTGTGTTTTATTCTTTCCTTATTCTTTTCTGTTGATTATTTGCTGTTACCTTTGGTTCTCATTCACCCAACAGACAGTTAGAGAGAAATCCTGGAGCATTTGAGCAACTTGCTGAAGCTCCTGCTGATCCCAGACTGGAAGATGATATCAGAAAGGACTTGCATCGGCAGTTTCCTCTCCATGAGATGTTCCTCCAGAAAGGAGGTCATGGGTGAGTTGGCACACTTTATGTAAAATTATCTTCAGTAACACTTGCTTGCCTGCCTGACTCAATTTTAGTTTTTATTGTTGAAGAGAATTAAATTTGTTGCTGAAGGAAATTAAATTGAAAATGAAGTCTCTTATACAGTATGCCTTTTTTTTATAACACTGGCCATCTCCCACTGAGGTAGAGTTGCACACAGTATGTATGTTGGTTTATAAAGTAAGGAATCAGCAAGGAAGTTTTTTTTTATTAACAGAGGAGCTTTATCAAAATCATAGAGCTCCTGTGTGTATGTATGAAACCTTATTTATTCACAAGGGTTCCATACTGCTGTGTTTTGTGTGTCCATTATGTTGGTAAATTGTACCTATGCTTTCATAGTATGTAGCACATCATCCCTCTCTTAAAATCTTTGGTATTGTTATCTTTGGGGAGAGCCTTGTGTAGAATCTTCTTCAGTCATGTAGCTTGCTGGTATAAATATTTCAAGGAAGGCTATAAACTCTTGTTGAAAAAATCCTACTGGTTGTTAAGTAAAAGAATATAAGTGCAACTGGTTGTGTGGCTATCTTCCAGATAATACAGATAGCACTTGTACTCTGAAGCATGAATTTGTTTACCTGTCTGTGATAGCCTATTTATATAGTATTTGATAGGAGTGAATGGAGACAAATGGTTTTTAATACTTGACGTGCTGTTGGAGTGTGAGCAAAGTAACATTTATGAAGGGGTTTAGGGAAACCGGCAGGCCGGACTTGAGTCCTGGAGATGGGAAGTACAGTGCCTGCACTCTGAAGGAGGGGTGTTAACGTTGCAGTTTAAAAACTGTAGTGTAAAGCACCCTTCTGGCAAGACAGTGATGGAGTGAATGATGGTGAAAGTTTTTCTTTTTCGGGCCACCCTGCCTTGGTGGGAATCGGCCAGTGTGATGAAAAAAAAAAAATATTATCTGTTCTGCTTATTTGTAGCTACAGGTGTAGTGGGGTCACCTGTAGAGTGATTCTTGTCTCAGTGAATATATATTAGGCAGGAAGTAGAGTGCCTGGTGTCTAAATAAGATATTTGCTGTTTAGAGGGACATCTGAACTGTATAGTCTGTGCACCTCTGGCAAGACAGTGATAATGTGAATGATGGTTAAAGTGTTTCTTTTTTGAGGTCACCCTACCATGGTGGGAGACAGTTGGTGAATTAAAAAAAAAAGTGTACGATACATCTGGCAGTGGTGTGGCTGAGCAGGCAACACTGACATCAGCTCGAGTGTGACTTGTAGTGCCAGGATGAGTTGTGCAAGGAGGGGAAGTAAGGAATAAGATGAGGCCTTGGTGAATGGCGTTCATAAAAGTTCACAAAGGTGTTGAAGTGTGAGCATTTCAGACCATCTTGTACTGAAATATGAATATTGCAGACTTCAGCATTGATGCCACACAAATATTAAATAATTTATCATAAAAAAGGCAGCCAGAGCCTTTTTGTCAATCTATTATAATCATACCTTTTTTTTTTTTTTTAATATATTTCTTATGACTTGTTTTTATCTTGACCATTCATAGAGTTCTTAATCCAAAGCATAGGAGCTACTCTCCCCTTTCTAGGATTACATATGATTACTTCCCATGCTCCAGGCACTGTATGACTCCTGCAGGTTTAGTGCTTCCTGTGTGTTTTATAATTAATAGTAGTGTCTAGCTAATAGTATTTTGTTGTGACTACAGTACTAAGTTTAAAGGTTTTGTTTTATTTTGTACTATAGTTTTGGCTTGTGAATATTAATATGTATGACTCACAAAAGCATAATAATACAGTTGCAAACAGACCAGGGTATGGGTGGGTTAGAACCCATGGCAAGTAATAAAACTCACTTGCCATAGGTTCTAACCCCACCTGTACCGTGTTTAGTATGAATGGTTGTACAGTAAACCCTCAGTATAATGGACTAATAGGGGAGGGATGGTTTGTTTAATCAGAACAGTGTTAAAAATTAGCATCAGCAAAAAAAGAGCACTGAAGTATGTACTCTATATCTGATATACTGTAGTAGTGTACAAATAATTTACAACTACACCTACCATCCGACTTACGACCTGCTCGACTTATGACCGTGTTTTTTATGCCAAATTTCTGGGAAATAAACAACTATTTGTGTTGTACATATTGTTTATCCTAAACCTTACAGTATAAAATACAGTACTAACAACATAAAAAGTAAAGTAAAACATGAAATAACAAAATAAAACAATAAAATAAAGTCATTACAAAAATGTTTTTTTGATATTCAGTAATAAAGTTCGACTTACGACCATTTCGACTTACGACCGGTTTCTCGGAACCGAACTTGGCCATAAGTCGGATGGTAGGTGTATACTATAATAAACATTGAAAATAAAAGTTAAAAGTACAATTTTCCCAGTGGATTTTATCCATTATATATATCAAAGGTCAGGTGTATTTATTTATTTCACCACAAACCCTGAATGACCTAGGTCATTTTCTTCCAGGCAAGAAGACTTGTTTCGTGTGTTGAAGGTGCATGCACAAGTGTCCCCGGATGAGTACTGTCAGGCCCATGCTCCTCTAGCTGCTGTCCTGCTCATGCAGATGCCTGCTGAACCTGCATTCTGGTGCTTAAAATCCATCTGCGATAAATATGTTCCTGGCTACTATGCGAGAGGGCTGGTGAGTACCATGTTGGCATCCAAAATAATGGTGATGCAGACAAGCCCCAGGTCTGGCAAATGGTGTATATATGTGATATTCAAACAAAAGAAAAGCTTTTTTTGTTCTTTATAATAATGTGTGTCTGGTGGCTCGTACATCAAATGTTACCGCTGTCAACTAGCAGCTGGGCTGGTCCCAGCATGAGTAGAAACATAGAATGTGTTTCCTTACACCTGTTGACTTTATCTAGCATTAAGAAGGCCTATGAGAGGTATACAGTGGAACCTTGGCACTCGAACAGCTCCCTACTCGAACAATTCGGCTTTCGAATGCTTTGGTATAATTGCTCATGAGTCGACCATTTGCTTGGCACTTGACCAAACAAACATGACCTGCCAGAACTTCACTGTAAACTACAGCCTCTCCTCGCTTAATGACAGAGTTCTGTTCCTAATACTGCGTCAGTAAACGAATTCGTCACTAAATGAGGAGCATACTATAATGGTAGTGGGTTTATGTCAACCATCTTTGATATTGCTTTAATGTCACCTTTGCACCATTTATAACATTTTTAGTATATTTTTAAATGTTTATACAGTAGTGTACTGTATATGGTAATAAGCAGAATAGAGGAAATCAGCTCTAATATACATTATTTAGGTATGCATAATGATCAGAGAACCTGTCGTAAGCCCAAGTTGTCGGTAAACGAGTACGTCGCTAAGTGAGGAGAGGCTGTATTTTGTGTTTCTTTGCATTTCTTGGTGTTTTTTTTATTTTACAAATAAGTCACCATGGGGCCTACAAAGATTAATGATAACAGCCAACCGAAAAGAAATTGGTTGGGAAAAACTCGTTCGGTACTTTAACAGATCAGCACTCAAACATCCTTCTGGAACGAATTAGGTTTGAGTACCGAGGTTCAATTGTATTAACAAAAGACTTGTTAATATACCTCTCATAGGCCTGGGCTTTGAGATGGGCTGAAGTGGGAATAGACACTAGTAGCGGAGGATCCTTTTAATATTACTAATGAAATAATCGTGGGTTTCTGTTGGAGTGAGATGGTAGTTGCTGCTCCTGTGTACTGAACAAGGCAGCAGGTGAGGTATGAGACTGTTCATCTCTTTCATGACATTTCCTGTCTCACACAGTTATCCTCAACACTTTCTTGCCACACTATACTCTAACCAAACACCTAATAAACTCACCATAACATTGATGGAATGGTGAACAAATTTAAAATGTGTGATGTGATGGGAGTGACTAAGAGAGCCTGGTTGCCCAGGCTAGTACTAGACAAACCTGGCCCATGGCCAGGCTCCAGGAGTAGGAAGATTCTCAAAACTCATCAGAGGTTACCACCACCACCACCTACACATCCTTACCTTACTACTGTATTCTGTGTTTTACCTCTCTTATGTGGATCTATATTATTGACACCTGTGTCACCTAGATCTGCATTTTAAGCACAGTACTCTCAAATAAACTGTGAATGGTAAATTTTGTCCTAGACATAAGAGAATAGGTCTGTGCAGTTACTGTGCACAGTATAGAAAAAAAAATCCTGCCCCACACAGTGCATGATGGGGAAAAGCAAACCTCTGACCTTGTGTTTGATTTGAAATAGTGACTTTGAGGTGTTTTCTAGAATGGTTTTTATGGTTTTATTGGTTATTTCTTGGTATCAACTGATAAAATGGAAAACACACTGCCAAAATAAAGATAATTTTGGTAAGTTTCAAGACCAATAATAGTTTGAAATAAGGCTCAAATTAGCTGAAATATTCAATTTTTTACAATTTTCCTGGGAAAGGTAAGGAACCCCCCAGTCATTTTCTCTTGGTCTGCTCTCTGGGTTTTTACTAAGTTTGCGTCAGTTCCGGTCTAAATTTTAATATTAAAGAAATAAGGTACAACTTTGACATTTTTGGTATGACAGTGGATTCAAAATCATGGGCAAGTGTAACATAGTAGAGGCCCAAGGATGTAATTAATGAACAAGGGACAGGTTGCTATAGTGGCTGGAATGCATACAGTGTTTATTTTGGATTCTGTTTTTAAATTAGAATTTATTAAATTTTGTGTAAAATTGGCCTAGTTACCAACTTTTGTACACTTTATAAGGTAGTTTTGATAGTTGAATAGATGGTTTATTGTACTTGATCAATAGAACAGAAGACATACTAGGAAAATCACTTAAGAATTTGGACAAATTGAAAAAGGGAATTTGGCTTGAAATAGAACTCAAAGTGAGCAATATTGCTCAGATGTTGCACATGTGTCTAATTTATCAACTTGTCGGTTCTCTGAACCATTCATCTACATTCCTGTCTGACACAGCAACATCTTGGGATCTTAATACAGGGAATTCTTCACTTGCCTAACCCTTGGGCATGACCTACTTCCACATTGGACAAATGTGATACCACCTGTGACTGCTGCACCTCTCCTACCTACAGTATATAAGCTACTTTTTGCAGATATGCTGTATTCTTTTCAAGATTGATGGACTGACCACATAGACTCAAGGCTGAGGGACTGATTACCTCAGTCTCCTCCTGTTCTTCACCATTCTCTTTTGTATGGACTGATGAAGCCACTGTGTGGCAAAACGTTTCCTCATTAAAGATACCCAAGTGTTGCACATGTGTCTAATTTATCAACTTGTCGGTTCTCTGAACCATTCATCTACATGCCTGTATATAAATTACTACCAGGCAGCCAACATTGTGCCTGCATAATCCCATAAGTTTTCTGTTTGTATTTTTGGTGGCATTACCTTCAGTAAAAGATTTTCTGCCATTTCAGATTTTGTTTTTTAAATCTTGACATTACCAGCGCTTTTAATTTTGAGGGGTCCCAACAGTGAAAGGGTTAATTAAACAGTGCTTAATATTTATATGTGACACAGAAAACTGTAGTACTGAATGGAAAACACTGAATGTTATTCTTAGTTAAAAAATAACTGAAATTAAATATGGAATACTCTGACTCAAGAACACATCTTCATTATAACATAAGTGTCTGTGAGAAAATAGGTTTCCATTTACAAGCAATTTTCAGGAACATATCTTCATTTACAAAGTATCAGTTACAATTTTCAGGAATGATACAGTGGTACCCCGGGTTTCGAACTTTTTTCGTTCCAGAAGGCTGTTCAAGTGCCGTTACCGAACAAATTTATTCCCATAAAGAATCATGTAAATTAGATTAGTCCATTTCAGACCCCCAAAATTACACTTACAATAATACACTTAAATAATTGGTCGAGTTGGGAACAGTTCGAAATTCGGGGTTCCACTGTATTATGTTGTAAGTGGGGGACCTACTGTTCTCTGTGACTGTAGCAAGGAAGTTGAGATAGTGAGCCATGGTCAAGAGTATAACTCACGAAATCGTAATGACACGATTGCAAACAAACCATACCATGGGCCAGGATTCGGATTTCAGTAAGGCTCTTAATAACAGTTCCATATAAAAGACTTCTAAGGAAAGTGGCAGCACATGGTAGTGAAGGAAAAGTTCTCTCATTGATTGAAGCATGGCTGAGAAATAGGTATCAAAGAATTTGTATCATTAGGGTGAAGTAAGAATGACAACCACTCACAATAGTTCCAAAAGGAGCAGTGTGGGAAATGCAAAGTCAGTTTATGTATCGTATTGGTCAACAATACCTGTCATGCTGGTCAACAATACCTGTCATACTGGTCAACAGCACCTGTCATACTGGTCAACAATACATGCCATAATGGTTAATACCTGTCATACTAGTTAATAACACCTGCAATACTGGTCAACAGCACCTGTCATACTGGTCAACAGTGCCTGTCATACTGGTTAACAGTACCTGTCATACTGGTGGTCAACAATGCCTGTCATAATAGTCAACAATACCTGTCATACTGGTGGTCAACAATACCTGTCATACTTGTGGTCAACAATACCAGGTCACTCAATTTGTAGCTCCTATCGTAGGTAACATTTATATGCTGGGGAAGAGCTCATAATTGAAGGAAATTAACCCCTCTCTTGGATCAAACTTTGGAACCTCCCAATCCCCAGATGCTGTGTGACCCTTACAGGTTTAGTGCTTCCCAATGAACATCATAATGATAATCTGAAAGTTGGTGGTAATTATTATTTCAGTGTTATAAGTGATGATGATAGTGATAATCTTATTTTTTCTTGCTTCCAGGAAGCCATTCAAATTGACGGAGATATTTTATACAAACTGTTGAAGAAAGTGTCACCTTCGGCTTATAAACATCTGGTGAGTTCACATTCATTTATAAATTGTAATGTGTAACCCTATAAAGATCTGGTGAGTTCATTTTCACGCATAAACTATAATGTATAATGCCACGAACATTTGGTGAGTTCATATTCATGTATAAACTGTGATGTATAGACTTGTATTGTTTTGCCATACTTTTCAACAGAGTACGTTGAAAAACTTGTTTATAAATTATTTAACTTTACTCTATAAATTATTTAGCTTTACAATACAGAATGGAGAGTGTACTGAGACCTTTCACCACAGGTCAAGCACCTAATGGTCAAGCACCTCTGGAAATATAAACACATATGCAGTATAATGTGATCCTTTATTGACTACGTTTCGCCCACACAGTGGGCTTTTTCAAGTCACAAACAGAACTGTTTGTGACTTGAAAAAGCCCACTGTGTGGGCGAAACGTAGTCAATAAAGGATCACATTATACTGCATATGTGTTTATATTTCCATTGTGTCAGTATTTTATACCATTTATTTACATAATCCTCTGCTCCTGTTTTGTGTATCTGGACCTCAGATGTTATGTTTTTCTGAGTTTACATGGTAGTGATCATTTTTCTTTTCTGGTGTTGGTAGGAGCCTGTCCTCCACTTTGCCCTCTTTGGTGTATCTGGAGGTGGCAGACTGGTGACTTTTTAAGTCTCAGGCAGATATCTCATATCTTTGGTGATTTTTGTAATGTGCAGAGGGCTTAGGATCATTTTATTATTGTTATTATGGGGATAGCAATAACTTTTTCAATCAAGTGGTTTTGGGTTCCATCTGCCAATCCATTGATGGAAGGACTATGAGAGGCACTGCCAGATGCTGCATGCAGCCTATCATTACCTCAGAGACCACTCTATGTTGGTTAATGAGCTCACATATCAGCAGGTGGTGGCCTTCAATAGGCATACATCCTTGGGTCCACCACACAGAGAGAAGGTCATTATCATCACTCCTCTCAGATGGTTACGGAATAAGATGAAAAAATAGTTTTATTTCATGTCCTCTCACAGTTAAAGGGTTAATGGTATTTGGACAGTGAAGTGCTTGCCCACAGTTGATGGCAGTCTGTGGTTCTGGCTATTTCCAGGCCAGGACTTCACAAAAGCTGCATACCATCAGACCTCGTTAATGAGCTGCATCTGCAAGTTGTTGGAAAGTATGTTGAATGTTCATCTGGTCTGGCACTTAGAGACAAAAAACTACATCTCATCAGTGTCAATGGCTTTTGCAAGTTCTGGCCAGTGACTTATTCTTTGGTTTGGTTTGTTTCTGACGTCCAGATGAAATTTGCTAGATGTCTTCATACTTTGCCAGTCTTCTTCAACCTGGAGAAAATCTAGAAAATAATGTGAAGGTTTTGCAGTCTGTATTGTGTCCAGGCTCAGGGATTGTAGGGCAGTCTTTTGATTTCTCCACCAGTTTCTGAGTAACAGATCATGGCATGGTCCAGTAGGCCTGCCTCAGTGCTCCTTCTTTCTATGTTCAAAGTAAGGGTTGGTTTGTTGTTCCTACAGTTTTTCCTGGAAAAAGGGGGTTCCACAAGGCAGTATTTTGAGCATCAGATGTTTACTATAGCCATGTATGGTGTATTGTTGTCTCCTTGTGTGTGGACAGTCTTACAGTGTACCGCTCAGCATCTACTCCTGGAGTGGCCAGTCATGAGCATCCAGTGGCAGTAGACAGCACTGTGGAGTGGGTTTCTTCTAACCAGTTTTCCACTTGGAAGATGGTAGCTGTTTATTTTACATAGTTTGACAACCTGCTCCTATGTGATACTCTATTGTGCGGTTCATCATTATGACCACCATGTTACATTTTTGGGAATGATCTTTGTCTGGGGACTGACATGGACCTTTCATATATAGAGACTAAAATTAAATGCTCCCACCATGCCTAAGGATAGATCAGTGGACCATGTTTCACCCATATGTGGCCTTGTGCCATTTCATTCTGGAGAATGGTTACCAGATGGGCTCCTAGGGTACCTCTTCCTTGTGGGACTTCCTCGATCCTATTCATCACCTAGGATACAGCTTTGCTTGTGATAAGTCCATACTTTCACTTTTGAAAGCATTTAAGAACATAAGAACATAATGTAGGAACACTGCAGAAGGCCTACTGGCCCATACGAGGCAGGTCCTTATCAAAACGACATCTACCTAAAGCTACTCAAGAAATAACTCCCGTACCCCTTGACACCAATCAAACCCAGCCCCTCCCACTCATATATTTGTCCAGTCTCTTCTTAAAGCTACCCAAGGTCCTAACCTCTATCACCCCACTGGGAAGACTGTTCCACGCATCTACAACTCTGTTAGAAAACCAGTACTTACCTATGTCCTTTCTAAATCTAAATTTATCCAACTTAAATCCATTATTCCTGGTTCTTACCTGGTTCGACACCCTCAGTACTTTATTAATGTCTCCCTTGTTTATGCCCGTCATCCACTTATACACTTCAATGTTGAGTCTGGTGAGATTTCCCCGGATTTCTGCTGTGAGGAGCTAGGACTGTACTATGTGTTTTGGGTTTGGCATCTACTTGACAATCCAGCTTATGCTGAAGTCTTGACAGAGAAAAGAGGGAGAGGAAAAGCTCTTTGCTAATAATGCAAGGCTTCCTGTTTCATTTGGTGTTGGATGCTAGCTATTCTCCTGGACTGTGACCTCAGTGTGTCTGTGGTCAGAGAGATTGGCTTCTCCCCCTACCTTCCTTAGCCCTTTAGCTGACTGTGCCATAGTACTACGGCTTTGAGGTCACGGTCAGTGCCATAGCACTGACAGAGCCATGAGCTTAGCTTATGGCCTAGATATGAAAAATGAGTCTGTGTGATAAGTGTGCATCATATAAAAAATCCTGCAGCATGCAGTGCATAATGAGAGAAAAACAAGAGATCATGTTTTTGGTTTAAAACAGCGACTTTGCAGTGTGTTTTCATGTGGTTTTTATGGTTGGATTCTGGGTTTCTTGGTATCATTTGATAGAATGGAAGATATATTATAGAAGTAGCAATGATTTTGATTGGTTTTGGAACTGAAAATAGCTTGAAATTGAGCTCAAATTAGTGAAAATGTTTGATTTTTGCCGATGTTTGAAAATAAACAAATCACGTCATACGTCTGGTACACGTCAACTGGTGGGTCTGATATGCATTCACAAATGCACTTATATTATTTATACAATTATTACAATAATGCATAACAGTAAATCTTTATTTTTTGCGTGAATAAAAATTCTGTGTGAATCAAAATAAAAATGGAATTCATGTGTAAAGCCTGTGAATGTAACTAATGAACAGAGGAAATGTTATTTTAGTGCCAGGAATGCCAGTATTATTTATTCTAAACCCTATTTTGAAATAGGAATATTCTAAAATTTGTGTGAAATTGGCCAAATTACCAATTTCTGATCACTTTATTGGGTAGTTGAAATAGTTGATTGGGTCATTTGTTGTGCTCAGTCGATAAAATGAAAGACATGCTAGTGAAATAGCTAAGAGTTTCGTTGACTGGCACAGAGTAGTGGGCAAAAATCACTGTTGCATAAATGTTGCTGGTGCAGCAAAATTTGTGAAAGCATAATTTCATAAATTTTTCCATCAATTTTCGTACCGTTTGTTTTATTACCTTCAGAAAAAGATTCTCTACTATTTCATAAGAAAAAATAATTTTTTTTTTTTGAAAATTTTTGGACATTATGGACAAGTTTCAGATTGGGGGTCTGGACATTTAACCCGTAAACGGTCCAAGCAGATCTAAGTTCACATGTGTAGTGCTACAAAAGTAGATCTACATTTTTTTTACATTTTTTTTTTTTTTTTTTCAACAAGTCGGCCGTCTCCCACCGAGGCAGGGTGACCCAAAAAAGAAAGAAAATCCCCAAAAAGAAAATACTTTCATCATCATTCAACACTTTCACCACACTCGCACATTATCACTGTTTTTGCAGAGGTGCTCAGAATACAACAGTCTAGAAGCATACACATATAAAGATTCACAACATATCCCTCCAAACTGCCAATATCCCAAACCCCTCCTTTAAAGTGCAGGCATTGTACTTCCCATTTCCAGGACTCAAGTCCGACTATATGAAAATAACCGGTTCCCCTGAATCCCTTCACTAAATATTACCCTGCTCACACTCCAACAGATCGTCAGGTCCCAAGTACCATTCGTCTCCATTCACTCCTATCTAACATGCTCACGCACGCTTGCTGGAAGTCCGAGCCCCTTGCCCACAAAACCTCCTTTACCCCCTCTCGCCAACCCTTTCGAGGACGACCCCTACCCCACCTTCCTTCCCCTATAGATTTATATGCTTTCCATGTCATTCTACTTTGATCCATTCTCTCTAAATGACCAAACCACCTCAACAACCCCTCTTCTGCCCTCTGACTAATACTTTTATTAACTCCACACCTTTTCCTAATTTCCACACTCTGAATTTTCTGCATAATATTTACACCACACATTGCCCTTAAACAGGACATCTCCACTGCCTCCAACCGTCTCCTCGCTGCTGCATTTACCACCCAAGCTTCACACCCATATAAGAGTGTTGGTACTACTATACTTTCATACATTCCCTTCTTTGCCTCCATAGATAACGTTTTTTGACTCCACATATACCTCAACGCACCACTCACCTTTTTTCCCTCATCAATTCTATGATTAACCTCATCCTTCATAAATCCATCCGCCGACACGTCAACTCCCAAGTATCTGAAAACATTCACTTCTTCCATACTCCTCCTCCCCAATTTGATATCCAATTTTTCTTTATCTAAATCATTTGATACCCTCATCACCTTACTCTTTTCTATGTTCACTTTCAACTTTCTACCTTTACACACATTCCCAAACTCATCCACTAACCTTTGCAATTTTTCTTTAGAATCTCCCATAAGCACAGTATCATCAGCAAAAAGTAACTGTGTCAATTCCCATTTTGAATTTGATTCCCCAAAATTTAATCCCACCCCTCTCCCGAACACCCTAGCATTTACTTCCTTTACAACCCCATCTATAAATATATTAAACAACCATGGTGACATTACACATCCCTGTCTAAGACCTACTTTTACCGGGAAGTAGTCTCCCTCTCTTCTACACACCCTAACCTGAGCCTCACTATCCTCATAAAAACTCTTTACAGCATTTAATAACTTACCACCTATTCCATATACTTGCAACATCTGCCACATTGCTCCTCTACCCACTCTATCATATGCCTTTTCTAAATCCATAAATGCAATTAAAACTTCCCTACCTTTTTCTAAATACTGTTCACATATATGCTTCAATGTAAACACTTGATCTACACATCCCCTACCCACTCTGAAACGTCCTTGCTCATCCGCAATCCTACATTCTGTCTTACCTCTAATTCTTTCAATTATAACCCTACCGTACACTTTTCCTGGTATACTCAGTAAGCTTATTCCTCTATAATTTTTACAGTCTCTTTTGTCCCCTTTCCCTTTATATAAAGGGACTATGCATGCTCTCTGCCAATCCCTAGGTACCTTCCCCTCTTTCATACATTTATTAAACAAAAGTACCAACCACTCCAACACTATATCCCCCCCTGCTTTTAACATTTCTGTCATGATCCCATCAGTTTCCAGCTGCTTTAACCCCCTTTCGTTTTACGTAATGCCTCACGTACCTCCCCCACACTTACATTCTGCTCTTCTTCACTCCTAAAAGATGGTATACCTCCCTGACCAGTGCATGAAATTACTGCCTCTGTTTCTTCCTTAACATTTAAAAGTTCCTCAAATATTCTCGCCATCTACCTAATACCTCCATCTCCCCATCTACTAACTCCCCTACTCTGTTTTTAACTGACAAATCCATACTTTCCCTAGGCTTTCTTAACTTGTTTAACTCACTCCAAATTTTTTCTTATTTTCATTAAAATTTCTTGACAGTGCCTCTCCCACTCTATCATCTGCTCTCCTTTTGCACTCTCTCACCACTCTCTTTACCTTTCTTTTACTCTCCATATACTCTGCTCTTCTTATAACACTTCTGCTTTGTAAAAACCTCTCATAAGCTACCTTTTTCTCTTTTATCACACCCTTTACTTCATCATTCCACCAATCACTCCTCTTTCCTCCTGCCCCCACCCTCCTATAACCACAAACTTCTGCCCCACATTCTAATACTGCATTTTTAAAACTATTCCAACCCTCTTCAACCCCCCCACTACTCATCTTTGCACTAGCCCACCTTTCTGCCAATAATCGCTTATATCTCACCTGAACTTCCTCCTCCCTTAGTTTATACACTTTCACCTCCCTCTTACATATTTTCAAATATAACAAAAAAAACAGTAGATCAAAGTTTTTTTACACATTTTCAAATGTAAAAAAACAAAAAGAAGATCTACTTTTTTACATACTTTCAAATGTTGAAAAAACGTATACATACGTTTGGACCATTTACGGGTTAAAGGGTTAGATATTGTATGAGGTTCTTTATATTCAGTGGATAAGAACCCCGAGTGTTTCCATTCCAACATTGCTTCAAGGTGGTGATATATTCCAACCATTATTTTCCATTCTTTTTCTCTTCCTGAGCCCAAAAAACCTATGCAGTTTGTGTGGTTTTAATTGTCAAGTTCATTTTGACATTCATGCGACTTAACTCGCCTCATTCCAGTCATGTGGAATGGTGGACATTTTGTGTCATAGCATTGTTCTTGTTTATTGAATTTTAATACCATTTTGGGTAAAATACTGTATTTGCAGATCTTGGAACATATTCCTATATTTAGGAGATTACAACTTTTTTGGGGGCGGATATTTGTATAAAACCTAGGTAGTAGGTTCGTAGACAGCAGTTGCCCAGGGAGGTACTACCATCCTGCCAAGTGGGTGTAAAACAGAAGCCTGTAATTGTTTTACATGATGGTAGGATTACTGGTGTCTTTTTTCTGTCTCAGAAACATGCAAGATTTCAGGTACATCTTGCTACTTCTACTTACACTTAGGTCACACTACATATGCATGTACAAGCATATATTTACACACCCCTATGGGTTTTCTTCTATTTTCTTACTAGCTCTTGTTCTTGTTTATTTCCTCTTATCTCCATGGGGAAGTGGAACAGAATTCTTCCTCCGTCACCTATGTGTGCCGTAAGATGCAACAAAAATGCCGGGAGCAAGGCTAGTAACTCCTTCTCCTGTATATACAGTGGACCCCCGGTTAAAGATATTTTTTCACTCCAGAAGTATGTTCAGGTGCCAGTACTGACCGAATTTATTCCCATAAGGAATATTGTGAAGTAGATTAGTCCATTTCAGACCCCCAAACATACACGTACAAACGCACTTACATAAATACACTTACATAATTGGTCGCATTTGGAGGTAATCGTTATGCGGGGGTCCACTGTATTACTAAATGTAAAAGGAGAAACTATTGTTTTTCCTTTTGGGCCACCCTGCCTCAGTGGGATATGGCCAGTGTGTTGAGAGAAAGGACGATTTGTATAAACGTCTTCCATTCATATTTAAATGAAGTATACATTTTTTCTGTATTTCTTAAGGGTTTTTAGTCCTGTGGTATTTGCTTTTCAACTTAGGAAGCTTGGTCTTGAGACTGAGCTGCAAGGACGATGATCCCTTGAAACATTAACAAATGTAACATTATCAGATGTTTAGTAAATAGCTTACAAGAAATGGGCTAATTAGAGGGTCTTTTAAGATCTGTGGTATGTAGAGTTTGTCAGTTTTAGAGAATAATAAAATTACAGGTGGCGTCTCCTCAGAGATGGCACATTATTACTGTAACTGGTATAGTTATGTGAGCTGCTAGATTTTATGACTCTAGTTGGATTTTGTCAAAGTAATTTTTTTCTTGTTTGTTGCAGAAGAAGCATAAAATTGAGCCAGTGCTGTACATGACAGAATGGTTCATGTGCCTCTTCTCACGAACTCTACCCTGGTCCTCAGTTCTTAGAGTGTGGGACATGTTCTTCTGTGAAGGTAAGTCACAACATGATCCTCTCCTCTTCACAATCTTTACTAATTACAACTTATCCACACATTGGTAATCAAACTAGGTAATATTTTTGTCTATTACGGAGAGTTATTAAGTTGAGAGAGACTGGTCCAGAGTCAACTGAAATGACCTTTAGTTTCATCTCTTAATTTATGGGTTAATAAATATGATACATTTGCAACACTTGGCCATTTTTATTACCAGAACATTTTGCCTGTGTGAGTTTCTCTCTTAAAATTATTTGAGTGTGCCTCTTCTGAAAACTTTCAATCTTTAGCCCTTTCAGGGTCGGTCCCATATATGTACAGCTTGAGAGCCAGTGTCGGTCCCATATTTATACGCCAAAATTCTAGCACCTTGAAATCTGGTGGAAGAAAGCTGGTAGGCTTTTACTGGCACTAGGACCAGCTTGAGAGTCACTGTACCCCTGTTGCACAAAAAATCTGTCCAGAGAGCTCTGTTTCTGGCATCTCATTAACCCTTTGACTGATTCAGTCATATATACACGTCTTACGAGCCAGTGTGTTTGACGTATATATACTCAAAAATTCTAGCGCCTTCAAATCAAGCAGGAGAAAGCAGGTAGGCCCACACATGAGAGAATGGGTCTGTGTGGTCAGTGTGCGCAATATAAAAAAAATCCTGCAGCATGCAGTGCATAATTAGAAAAAAAAACTCCGATGTGTTTTTGGATTAAAACACTGACTCTGAGGTGTATTTTCTTATAGTATTTATGGTTGTATTCTTGTTTTCTTGATTGCATTTGATAGAATGGAAACCATATTATAGAAGTGATTTTGATTGGTTTTACTATGAAAAGGATCATGAAATGGAGCTCAAAGTATCAGGAATGTTTGATTTTTGCCCATGTCCAATAAATGTTCAACTAGCCATTCTAATACACGGTCATGAATGGGCTGACGTCATTTTTTTTTTTTTTTTAACAAGTCGGCTGTCTCCCACCGAGGCAGGGTGACCCAAAAAAGAAAGAAAATACTTTCATCATCATTCAACACTTTCAGCACACTCACACATAATCACTGTTTTTGCAGAGGTGCTCAGAACACAACAGCTTAGAAGCATATACCTATAAAGATACACAACATTGCCCCCCTATCCACCCTGTCATTCGCCTTTTCCAAATCCATAAATGCCACAAAGACCTCTTTAGCCTTATCTAAATACTGTTCACTTATATGTTTCACGGACCAGGTGTTTACAGTGAAACATATAAGTGAACAGTATTTAGATAAGGCTAAAGAGGTCTTTGTGGCATTTATGGATTTGGAAAAGGCGTATGACAGGGTGGATAGGGGGGCAATGTGGCAGATGTTGCAGGTGTATGGTGTAGGAGGTAGGTTACTGAAAGCAGTGAAGAGTTTTTACGAGGATAGTGAGGCTCAAGTTAGAGTATGTAGGAAAGAGGGAGATTATTTCCCAGTAAAAGTAGGCCTTAGACAAGGATGTGTGATGTCACCGTGGTTGTTTAATATATTTATAGATGGGGTAGTAAGAGAAGTAAATACGAGGGTCTTGGCAAGAGGCGTGGAGTTAAAAGATAAAGAATCACACATAAAGTGGGAGTTGTCACAGTTGCTCTTTGCTGATGACACCATGCTCTTGGGAGATTCTGAAGAAAAGTTGCAGAGATTGGTGGATGAATTTGGTAGGGTGTGCAAAAGAAGAAAATTAAAAGTGAATACAGGAAAGAGTAAGGTTATGAGGATAACAAAAAGATTAGGTGATGAAAGATTGGATATCAGATTGGAGGGAGAGAGTATGGAGGAGGTGAATGTATTCAGATATTTGGGAGTGGACGTGTCAGCTGATGGGTCTATGAAAGATGAGGTGAATCATAGAATTGATGAGGGGAAAAGGGTGAGTGGTGCACTTAGGAGTCTGTGGAGACAAAGAACTTTGTCCTTGGAGGCAAAGAGGGGAATGTATGAGAGTATAGTTTTACCAACGCTCTTATATGGGTGTGAAGCATGGGTGATGAATGTTGCAGTGAGGAGAAGGCTGGAGGCAGTGGAGATGTCATGTCTGAGGGTAATGTGTGGTGTGAATATAATGCAGAGAATTCGTAGTTTGGAAGTTAGGAGGAGGTGCGGGATTACCAAAACTGTTGTCCAGAGGGCTGAGGAAGGGTTGTTGAGGTGGTTCGGACATGTGGAAAGAATGGAGTGAAACAGAGTGACTTCAAGAGCGTATCAGTCTGTAGTGGAAGGAAGGCGGGGTAGGGGTCGGCCTAGGAAAGGTTGGAGGGAGGGGGTAAAGGAGGTTTTGTGTGCGAGGGGCTTGGACTTCCAGCAGGCATGCGTGAGCGTGTTTGATAGGAGTGAATGGAGACAAATGGTTTTTAATACTTGACGTGCTGTTGGAGTGTGAGCAAAGTAACATTTATGAAGGGGTTCAGGGAAACCGGCAGGCTGAACTTGAGTCCTGGAGATGGGAAGTACAGTGCCTGCACTCTGAAGGAGGGGTGTTAATGTTGCAGTTTAAAAACTGTAGTGTAAAGCACACTTCTGGCAAGACAGTGATGGAGTGAATGATGGTGAAAGTTTTTCTTTTTCGGGCCACCCTGCCTTGGTGGGAATCGGCCAGTGTGATAATAAATAAAAAAATAATACACAACATATCCTTCCAAACTGCCAATATCCCGAACCCCTCCTTTAGAGTGCAGGCATTGTACTTCCCATTTCCAGGACTCAAGTCCGGCTATATAAAAATAACCGGTTTCCCTGAATCCCTTCACTAAATATTACCCTGCTCACACTCCAACAGATCGTCAGGTCCCAAATACCATTCGTCTCCATTCACTCCTATCTAACACGCTCACGCACTCTTGCTGGAAGTCCAGACCCCTCGCCCACAAAACCTCCTTTACCCCCTCCCTCCAACCTTTTCGAGGACGACCCCTACTCCGCCTTCCTTCCCCTACAGATTTATACGCTCTCCATGTCATTCTACTTTGATCCATTCTCTCTAAATGACCAAACCACCTCAACAACCCCTCTTCAGCCCTCTGACTAATACTTTCATTAACTCCACACCTTCTTCTAATTTCCACACTCCGAATTTTCTGCATAATATTTACACCACACATTGCCCTTAGACCGGACATCTCCACTGCCTCCAATCGCCTCCTCGCTGCTGCATTCACAACCCAAGCTTCACACCCATATAAGAGTGTTCGTACTGCTATACTTTCATACATTCCCTTCATTCTCTTCTTCTGACTTCATATATACAATTATTACAATATTGCAGTAGTCTGCATAACAGTAAATCTCTTTTTTGTGTGAATAAAAATTCAAAATAGAAAGCAAGAGTATTGTAACAGGGGCCTGGAGACGTGACTGATGAACAGAGAAAATGTTATTTTAGTGCCAGTAATTCTATTGTGTTTCTCACCTTCTTTACCAAAAGACTGGCACTCTGAACTTTCTTTGGCCCCATGGTGGCTTATTTCACAGTCGCACTCAATAAACAAGCACCAAAAACATTGGATGAATGTGCGGAGTACAGCGGACCCTCGACCAACGATATTAATCCGTTCTTGAGAGCTCATCGTTAGTTGAAATTATCGTTAGTCGAGTTAATTTTCCCCATAAATAATGGAAATCAAATTAATCCGTTCCTGACACCCCAAAGTATTGAAAAAAAAAAAATTTTTACCACATGAAATATTAATTTTAATGCACACAAACTGAAGAAGACATGTACAGTTACATGACACTTACCTTTATTGAAGATCTGGTGATGATTGATGGGATGGGAGGAGGGGAGAGTGTGGATGGTGTTAGTGTTTAGAAGGGGAATCCCCTTCCATTAGGACTTGAGGTGTCAAGTCCTTTTCCGGGGTTACTTCCCTTCTTTTAATGCCACTAGGACCAGCTTGAGAGTCCCTGGACCTCTGTCGCACAACATATCTGTCCATAGAGCTCTGTACCTCCCGTTTCTTTACGATTTGTCTAAAATGGGCCACAACATTGTCATTGTAATAGTCACCAGCACGGCTTGCAATAGCTGTGTTAGGGTGATTTTCATCTATAAAGGTTTGCAGTTCAACCCACTTTGCACACATTTCCTTAATCTTTGAACTAGGCACAATGGATTCCACAACTGGCATAGGCATCTCAGGGTTAGCCCCAAACCCTTCAAAATCTTTCTTAATTTCCATACTAATTCTCACCCTTGTTATCACAGGGGTGGCACTAGAAGCTTTCTTGGGGCCCATTGTGACTTATTTTGCAGGTGCAATCACTAAAAACGCTGTGATAATATGAAATGTTCCGATTGTATGTTTGGATGCGACCGCGGTGGCTGGCTTGTAAACACTGTACAGGCCACACGTGGACGCGTCTCGAACGGAACAAATCACATTGGTCGAGTTTTTTAGCGCTAGTTGAGACAAAATTTTTGCGTTAAAATGTATCGCTAGTTGGATTTAACGTTATACGATGCTGTCATTGGTCGAGGGTCCACTGTATTGTTCATTGAACGAGTGACAGGCAGACTGAGTCAGGTACGTGTGAGTGGCGGTGTCCCGGGCGGGTGAACGCATCTGTTACAGACGATTTCTGAGTGGATGTACGAAACCCGGGGTGAAAATTCGCCGAAAAAAGTTGCTGAAATCCAAATTGTACGATATTTGGACCAGACGAAAACCAGGGTTCCGCTGTACAATGATATGCTCTTGTACTCTCAAGTTAAGCTTAAGCTTGTCCAAAATGCTCTGTATAGCCATGGGCTTCCAACATGCGCCCATATGTTACTTATTTCTGTATAAACAATGTATCATGTTGAAATAAGCCTGTATAGTGGACCCCCGCATAACGATTACCTCCAAATGCGACCAATTATGTAAGTGTATTTATGTAAGTGCGTTTGTACGTGTATGTTTGGTGGTCTGAAATGGACTAATCTACTTCACAATATTCCTTATGGGAATAAATTCGGTCAGTACTGGCACCTGAACATACTTATGGAGTGAAAAAATATCGTTAACCGGGGGTCCACTGTATTTGTATAAAGCTATTTCTTTATTTTGGTTTCTTTGGAATAACTAGAAAAAGCTTCTGATAGGATTCAAACTTTTAACATTGGTATATTCTGGGTTGGGATTGTTATTGCAGTGTGTAGGGGGCCAGCTTGCTAATTTTATTTTTAATATGGTAAGATATTTTTTTCCAAATAACTTAAGTATGTCTCTTTTGAATGACTTCATTTTGTAATAGATGAGGCATCTTATGAAAAGATGATGTACTTTAGAGTTAATTGAGTCACTGGTCAGCTTTGTAGGTGCAAATTTGCTAATTTACTAACATAGCTAATCAGTATCCCACAAAACTGGGTTATGAATCATGCAGATTCTATTGTTTAACTTTATTTGCATGAGTTGTGCATAGATAATAAACTAAATAGCTGAAATCTCAAGAAACTGGTGTTCTCAGTGGTTGTACAATGTAAGTTCAGTCAAGAAAGAAATTCTGACATAACTTGTCTCAACACTCTTTTTGGTCACAACACTGTGATGCTTTACATACTTGTCTGGGTTTACCAAATATTTTTAAATAACTTTTTTTTATTTTAGTACAGTCAGGTTCCAATTAGTGTAAATTTTGATTTAGTATGAAATTAATTAGTGTTGGTTCCCCCGAAACTCTTCAAATCATGCACAAATATTACATATATAATTTGAATAGCGTGAATTCGAATAATGTGACCACCTCACAAGATTCATTACTCACAGTAATTGAAACCTGGCTTTGTAATGCACTTTTCTATGTACTACAGTATATAAGTTAGCATTAATGTTAGCCGAACTTGAATTCTGGCATTGGGAAGTACAGGGTTTGCACTCTCATGGATGGATGGGGATGCTGCACTTCCAAAGGTCACTTGAATTGTGATGTCTTTGAACATCTGGCAAGGTAGCAGTTGAATGATTTATGGTGAATGTGTTTATCTTTTTTGGTCACCTTGGTGGGGTACAACCAGTGTGGTTAAAAAAAAAAAAAGTAAAAATGTTTGTTTATTATTGAAAATGACTTAATAACATTAACAGGATATTGGTGGTCATTATCATGTACTTTCAAGAAAGCAACAAATTTGATGAACTAACAATTTTTGATGCATTAATAAATTTTATGAACCAGTTTATTTTTATATACAGTACTCAAAGATTTATACCAACCAATTTTACATACGTACCAACCAATTTTGCATACGGTTACAACAAATATTATTGGCCAGCAAAACTACAGTGCTGAGGATGTCTATAGTTTACTTACTGTAATGAAAAAAATCGTAATCACATTGTAGTAACATTAATAATATAACCCACCTTCATACTGACCTGGGAATGGAAATACATTAACCAGTAACTGGTTATATATACTAGGTAACTGAAGGCATCTGTTACTTCTAGGTGTGAAAGTATTATTTCGTGTTGGGTTGGTCCTGCTGAAGTATGGGCTGCGATCACAGGTGCTCAAGCGATGCCCGGGCATGTACGAGACCCTTCAAGCTCTTCGCAACATTGACCATGGTGTTATGGCTGAAGGATTTTTGCTATTTCAGGTAAGAAAGGATAATGCATTGTATTATATAAGGTGCTTCTTGACTTATGATGGCTCTGCTTACCACTTTATGATGGTGCAAAAGCAATTACAGTGGACCCCCGGTTAACGAACTTTTTTCATTCCAGTAGTATGTTCAGGTGCCAGTACTGACCGAATTTTTTCCCATAAGGAATATTGTGAAGTAGATTAGTCCATTTCAGACCCCCAAACATACACGTACAAACTTTCTTCTTTCTTTCAACACACCGGCCGTATCCCACCGAGGCGGGGTGGCCCAAAAGGAAAAACGAAAGTTTCTCCTTTTACATTTAGTAATATATACAGGAGAAGAGGTTACTAGCCCCTTGCTCCCGGCATTTTAGTCGCCTCTTACAACACGCATGGCTTACGGAGGAAGAATTCTGTTCCACTTCCCCATGGAGACACGTACAAACGCACTTACATAAATACACTTACATAATTGGTCGCATTCGGAGGTGATCGTTAAGCGGGGGTCCACTGTATTTTAAAAATGAAACTTAAGATAATTACCCAGCATGAAAGCAACATGTCTGTAACTTGTATTCATTTATTTACTTTTCTATTCTGGCATTTAATTAGCTACAGTAATTCTTTCTTTATTTACTTATTCAGTGACAGTAGTTATTTGTTTATTTATCATATACACCTACCATCCGACTTACGACCTGCTCGACTTACGACCACTCGACTTACGACCGTGTTTTTTATGCCAAATTTCTGGGAAATAAACAACTATTTGTGTTGTACACAGTGTTTATCCTAAACCTTACAGTATAAAATACAGTACTAACAACATAAAAAGTAAAGTAAAACATGAAATACCAAAATAAAACAATAAAATAGTCATTACAAAAATGTTTTGTTGATATTCAGTAGTAAAGTTCGACTTACGACCATTTCGACTTATGACCAGTTTCTCAGAACCGAACTCGGTCGTAAGTCGGATGGTAGGTGTACATGTATCCGTATTTGACTCATGTCATTTTTCAACATATGATGGGTTTGTTGGACTGTAACTCCATTGTAAGTTGAGGAGTACCTGTATTAACCCTTAAACGGTCCAAACGTATATATACGTTTTTTCAACATCTGAAAGTATGTAAAAAAAATGTAGATCTTCTTTTTTGTTATATTTGAAAATATGTAAAAGAAAGCAGATCTACTTTTGTGGCACTACGAATTTGAACATCGATCTGTTTGGACCGTTTAAGGGTTAAGCTACAGTTATTAGACCAGCAACTAAGTTCCCAGTATGTAAATTTATATTGAATTGTTGCAATAGGTACTGCATTCGTTATTTTTTTAATTCGGTTTAGGGGTGTGCCCAAGTTTTGGTTTTGGTATTGGCTAATTTTGATGGTACTAGTATCAGCCTGAAACTAAGTAATGGAATCAGTGGGTATTGGTCAGTTTTCATGGTATTGAGACCAGTATTGATGAGTATCATGTAATTTTGATGGTAATGATACCAGTGTTGGTGAATATCAGGTAATTTTGATGTTGGTACCAGCCTAATACTTAGTATGTATTGTAAAAAAAATTTGGTATTATCTCATCAGTAATTTGGTTATATGTAGTTACAAATATGATTCTATGTGTTTTTATGACCTGGAGAGTAAAGTAATATTTCTGTTTCTTCTTCTTTCAACAAACTGGTCGTTTCCCACCGAGGCAGGGTGACCCAAAAAGAAAGAAAAAAAAACTTAAATCATTCAACATTTTCACCATCACTCATACATAATCACTGTTTTTGCAAAGGCTCTCAGATACAACAATTTAGACATCCTTCCAAACTGCCAATATCCCAAATCCTCCTTTAAAGTGCAGGCATTGTACTTCCCATTTCCAGGATTCAAGTACGGCTAATCGGTTTCCCTGAATCCCTTCACAAAATATTACCCTGCTCACACTCCAACAGCTCGTCAGGTCCCTAAAACTATTCATCTTCATTCACTTCTATCTAACATGCTCACACACGCTTGCTGGAAGTCCAAGCCCCTTCCCTACAAAACCTCCTTTACCCCTTCCTTCCAGTCTTTTCAGGGATGACCCCTACCCCACCTTCCTTCCCCTACAGATTTACTTTGTTCCATTCTCTCTAAATGACCAAACCACCTCAACAACCCCTCTCTGACCCTCTGACTAATACTTTTAGTAACTCCACACCTCCTAGTTTCCACACTACGAATTCTCTGCATAATATTTACACCACACATTGTCCATAGACCCGACATCTCCACTGCCTCCAACCTCCTCCTCACTGCAGCATTTACAACCCATGCTTCACACCCTATATGGGTGTGTTGGTACCACTATACTCTTGTACATTCTTCTTTGCCTCCACAGGTAATGTTTTTTTGTCTCCACGGTTACCTCAGTGCACCACTCACCTTTTTTCCTTCATCAATTCTATGGTTAACCTCATCCTTCATAAACCCATCCGAGACAAGTCAACTCCCAAATATCTGAACACATTCACTTCTTCCATACTCCCTCCCTCCAATGTGAGATGCAATTTTTCTCTATCTAAATTGTTTGATACCCTCATCACCTTACTCTTATCTATGTTCACTTTCAACTTTCTACCTTTACACCCTCCCAAACTCAGCCACTAACCTTTGCAACTTTTCTTTAGAATCTCCTAAAAGCACAGTATCATCAGCAAAAAAGTAACTGTGTCAACTCCCATTTTGTATTTGATTTCCTATAATTTAATCCTACCCCTCTCCCCAGCACCCTAGCATTTACTTCTTTTACAACCCCATCTATAAATATGTTAAACAAAAAGAAAAAGGTAAGCCAGACTTGAGTCCTGGAGGCAGAAAGCACAGTACCTACACTCTAAAGTGATGAAAATGATGCAGTTTTGAAGGTTATGTGAACAGTGATGTCAGCACACTAACCCCTACCATTTGCATACCCCTGCTGTTTGTATACGCCTACCATCATACACCCATATCCTCGTACACCCCTACCCTCATACACCCCTACCCTCATACACCCCTACCCTCGTACACCCCTATCCTCGTAAACCCCTACCCTCGCGCACCCTACCCTCGTACACCCCTTCCCTCGCAAACCCCAACCCTTGCACACCCCAACCCTTGTGCATCCCTACCCTCGCACACCCCTATCCTCGTACACCCCTACCCTCGTACACCCCTACCCTCGTACACCCCTACCCTCGTGCACTGCTACCCTCATACACCCCTACCCTTGTACATCCCTACCCCTCACACACCCCAACCCTTGCACACCCCTACCCTCACACACCTCTACCCTTGCACTCTGCTACCCTTGCACTCTGCTACCCTCACACACCCCTACCCTCACACACCTCTACTCTCACACACCCCAATCCTTGCACACCCCAGCCCTCACACCCCAACCCTCACACACCCCTACCCTCACACACCCCTACCCTCACACACCTCTACCCTCACACACCCCTACCCTCACACACCTCTACTCTCACACACCCCTACCCTTGCACTCCCCTACCCTCACACATCTCTACCCTCGCACTCCCCTACCCACAATTTTTCATGACCCATATAGGTTAGATGCAATAAATGAATACAGAATATTATTATTTATCAAGTACAGTTACAAATATGGTGCATGTACTCAAAGAAAAAAAAATCAATAGATTTTTCAGAGAGAATAAAAGGTAAAGTACATGCATGTTACTGTGGTGATATTAATAACAAAATGTGTCTTCAAAGAAATTGATTCAGAGGAAGAAAGAAGTGAGGTTATTTGGCTACACTTGCACAATACTGTAATCACAAACTGTTTTCATGTAACACATTCATGTATCATAGTCAACCAGCTTTGAGGTATAACATGGATTTTGCTTCTAGAGAAATATTGCATCTGCAGGAAGGCACCACTTACATAGCAGGTTAGGTTCTCAACTGCTGTCAAAAAGCAAAAATTGCTAAAAAGTTAAACATATTCTTTTTTCACTTTCAAATGCATATAAAAGCCTGATAACACATTTACATTATCATATATTAAGTGCGTTATAGAGCTAGGCCTAAAAAAAAAGATATGAAAGTTAAATGAATGTACAGTACACACACGTTATTTACTACCTTAAAATATTTCCGTCCTTAGCTTATATGTAGTGAATGTTGAATTTGAAACTTTGGAAAATTGCCAGAATACAGAGATGCAGAGCACACAGATTCTGTAAACAGACTGAAGTCACTGACAGTAAAATGGTACCAACCCCCTTCCGTGATTCAGCTGTTGAGTACATCAGGCTAAAAAAAAAAAAAATGTCAAAAAAGCGGGACACATGCCGAATATAATTGAAAACCGTCGAATTAATGGAAGGCTGAAAAACAGTATGCCATAAAATGAGACCTTCTTTTACTATGATAGTCACAGAAATAAATTATGTCTTAGTTTTGTAATTAACTGGTTGTTTTGCATTTCAGATGCAGCGGCTAGACCTGACTGAAGACGACCTGCAGAGAGAACACCAACGACAGGTACAAAAGCGGAGACAGGCAGCCAAAGACGCCGCAGCCAACGGGAGATAGAATGTTACTGAGGATGGATTTAAATTAGCAGAGAGGTCTTGTATTTCAATCCACCGGATGGACCGGAACTCTTGATTGTTTCCATTGTTAGGGAACTAACAAGGTAACAAAATATCATGGTAGTATGATGGTATTGGATATTCTTTCAGTATTTTCCTCCTGAAATATATTGATTTCCAAGCCATTTTTGATTGAGGTTTGCAGGAGGATAGCTAGACGTTTATGTTCTTAAACTGATGCTATAAACACTGCTAACATCGGTAATAAGGTGACAGCAGAATTATTGTACATATCTCTCAAAAATTAATGGAAGGACCAAAGTTTTCACATTTTTTTGGATGATATAGGGGTCATATAAGAGGCCTCTCTAATAAATTTACCTAGCTTGGTGTAATCTCACTTTTGGCATTTGAGGTGTATCTAAGATACTATGCCATATTTTTGTTAATGTTGCCTGAGTTTGTTGATCTTGGCTAACAGTTGGTTTAGAAATATAACTTGATTATCATACTGAATGTCAGTGTAGTGTGAGAGACAAGACTTGCGCAACACCTTGGGTGCAGTAGCTATTGTCTTGTTGAGCAGCAGTAGACTGTTGATGACCCAGCCATAGCAACAAGTTGATCAGATGGTGTTAGTTACCTCTCTAGGGACAATGGAAATGTGGCCTTTATAACAGCTGGGGTTTTCTTTTTAGGTGACAGTGAAATGTTACAGAGATGCATGCCAGGAGTGGGTTTTGATGTTGAGGTGAGTGAAGTGTGTGTTGAGCAGCATTAATGCTGGATTTCGGTTCATATTTAGTAACTATTGGGAGTTAATATTAATTCACAGAGAAAAATAAAGGTAATTTTTATTTAAATTTGCTAGTTATCTGCCTTTTTTTATGTAGTTTATGCATTGAGAAACACTTTTATAATCCATAACGAGTTAATTGTTGTACTTGATGTGGACCAAATATACAGGATAAGATTTTTTGTAATATTAAGTGGAAGGAGGAGCTGTATCTGATCTGTCTCTTCAGAGATAAACAGAATATGGATTTTTCTGCATATTAAACCAAGGCAAGTAAATATTACTAATGATAATTTTGATGTTTACATATTTGAATTTAATCAGGATTTACTGATACGTGGGTATCATATTTTCTATTACCAAAATTCCTAGAGAAGTTGGTTTTTGATACTCCTGTGTTGCCATCTACTCATATGGTACATTAATTTGAACTATAAGTCATGTAGATAACACTTTAAATATTGATGCTAATTATGTTAAAATAAAGTTTATAACAAGTGTGATGGCAAAATGGTGCTCTTAAACTCAAAAAAAAAAATAATATTTATTCATAACATTGTCGCCATCACTACTTCTTAATTACAATTTTGTTTTTACACTTGATTCACAAGTAAAATGAATAAGTGCATTACATTATATCATATGGAGGTGTACTCTGAGAGAATGTAATGTTGCAAGGAAAATTATCTGGCACAGGCTTATTACATTCTGTTAAGGACATCTAAATTCAACTTCTTATTCCTTTATTTGAGGTTAATTACCATTGAGAGAGAGCATCTAGCACTCAGTGTTTGTCACATGGCTAGCACCACCAGGCAGATGATAATGCCCTCTCAGGGAGGTGGTGTTATGCATGATTTATCCCTGTGTGCACACTGTGCATGCCTTCATACTGTATTGCATGGGTAATACTGTGAGCAAGAAGCCAAGAGTATGGTAAAGAAGAGTAGATGAATGAAGCACTTGTGCAGCATTTAGGTATCTTTATCCCATAAATGTTTTGCCAGCCAGTGGCTTCAGTCCAGTGCAGAGAAAAGTGAAAGATGAAGAGTTTGATGTAATCAGTCCCTCAGCCTGGAGTTGATGGGTTCAGTCCATTGATGGACTGAACATATTGACTCCAGGCTGAGGGACCGATTACCTCAAAATCTTCCTCATTTTCCACCTTTCTCTGCAATGGACTGAAGAAGCCACTGGCTGGCAAAACATTTCCAGAATAAAGTTACCCAGATGTTGCACAAGTGTCTCATTTATCAAGTTGTTGGTTTTGTAAACCATTTATTCAGCAAGGAGAGTAGGCTTGCTGTGTAGTAGTACCTGTCAAGTCTTGCTGGTGGATTACATCCACGAGAAATGTGGTTCTTTTTTTTTTTTTTTTTTTGGCAGTGGAACTTTTAGATTTGTTGCTGTGTCATGTGTACTTTATCTTGGACAGAAGAATAACTACCGAAGGCATGATGCAATTGAAACCAAATGAGTATAGCTATATTATTATACTAAAGATCATTCTTTGTTTGTGCATATCAGGATGTTAATATTAAGGTAATCTAGTGGCCTTAGATAGCATTTGGGTAAAAAAAATTGTCACATTGAGCAATTGTAAATGGAAATAATCAATGCCATGTACAAATTTTGTCTTTCTCTCCAAACGTCTTCTCTGCGGCATACCCAGGTTCAGAAACTCAATGGCAGCAGGTAGTAGCAGTAGCCTAAATGATGATTGCACACTTCTCTCTACATTTACCTCTCAAAGTGGCAGAAGTAGCGATAAACTAGTCTTGGGTATGAAATCCTTTGCTGTTTGCCCACAAGATCAACCAGTGCCTCTTGCATATAAAATATTGATATATTTAGATAGCTTATATATTTTGTGGCATATATGTAAATTATATAGATAGTCTTAAGGCTTAAGATTTTAGAGTTTACAGATTTGTTCTAAACACTGTACTAATTTTAAGTCAGTGTTGATAATGTAATATTTAGTGTTATGTATTTCATGTTTCCATTCTCTTTGATTCTTATAGGCTTATGTAATCAAAATAACAGTTTGTAAAATATATATACAGGACTTATTAAAGTAGCCAGAATGTAGCTATTAGATTATTTCAATTATACGCAAAGATTTCTCTCCTCTCATACATTGTAAATTCCCAGTTACACTTGCTGAAGTTAATGAACAGTCTGCATGGGAAAAGTGTTCTCTATCATATCTTGAATTTGTTACTTAAATTGCTTATTTGAATACATGCATGTGTAATAATGAAATTTTGGGAGAGAAGATTAGGCTTAATGTTTGGATAGTCTTCATCATGGGATATTATCTTGCACTGAAATAAGAACATAAAAAGGAACACTGCAGCAGGCCTACTGACCCATGCAAAGCAGGTCCATGTGACACCCCCCGGATGCAAGTTATAAATCTCTATTCTTGAATTGTCTCAATACATAAGCCAAGGAATAGTTCCTGTATCTGAATACAGGAGGTTCCCAAGATATATAGATCTGGACTTTAAAGCCTTCAACCAGTAAAATTTTGACAAGTGCTGAGCTGCAGCACGAATGAGTTAAACAGAGCCAACCTGTGTACTGTTTCTTTCAATACAAACAACTGGTTTGTAAGGTAGGAAACCATTAACACAGTCCATCTGTAATTTCGGAACCTCTTGTGTAGTTGTTGTCACAGGAAAAGTCTTGTCTTATGGCAAGGAAGATGGTTAAGACCTATTTTGTGAAGAATAGAGATAGCAGCTGTGCGAGAAGTTAAGATATGTAGTGTTGAAGAGGTACTTTTAGATCTTTGAAAAATGGATTTCCGTTTGTATAAAATTTACTTTGAGTTTGTGTAACACTTTGAATCAAGTTTATTGTATAGTAATTATACCAGCTGTGTATCTTGGAAGTATACATGTCCTGAGAGAGTAAATATGTGTTTATGTAACCTGTCCTCCTAATGCCAATGCTGTATTTTTTCTTTATATGCTTAAGCTAATTTCTCTATGTTCATTATTTAGGTTAGGTTAACATTAATAAATCATTTAATCTCTATCATAGCATACACTAACACCAATAATTGCATACAGGCAACAGTATATATTGATGCACAAATCAATTAGACTGAGGAATTGACAATGACAATCCATTGTTAACATTTTATTGTCAATTACTGACAGTCTCGGGATGCCGTAAAATTCTGACATTTGCTATGGAGGACAGGTTGCTTTATAATAACTATTTAATAGAGTTAAGAGCTGTGTACTAATATACAGTGTTAAAGAACTCGTGTCAAAATGAGTCTCTTTTAATCCACAGTTAATAATTTTTGTTCAAATAAATATGCAGCTTTGTATAGACAATTCAAAAGTATGAATATATTGCTCATTTCTTAATTAAGGGTCCCTGCATCCAGTCATATATCTTTAATTTACATTATATATATAGTTCACATTTATAATTCCATTGTCATGGCATGGCAGACACCATTCCTGATGCTTTATGTTATTGAGGAAATGGAGCATTCAGTCAAAATTATATCTTTCTTTAGTTCTCAGAATCTGTTAACGTATCATAATAAATGTAGATACTTCACTTACATTTTAATATGATAATGGTATGTAATACAGACAGGTTGATAAGTGAGATGCATATGCAGTAGTTAGATATCTTTATTGCAAAATGTTTTGCATACACAGTAGGCTTCTTTTGTTAAATACTGCTTCTGCTGCCTCTTCTGTGTTCAACTGAAGAAACCTACTGTGTAGGCAAAACATTTGGAATAGATATCTTAACTGCTGTACACGTGTCTTACTTTTCGACTTGCATTTTTATTTAGGTTAGTGACAAATGGCATAAAGTTGACAGGTGGTGAAAAAGGCGCAGTTGCAGTAAGGAACTTTATCGAGATGTCATCATGTGAAGTATCTCGATGACATTCCTCTGTAGTTTCGTCATTTGCACTACCCATTGTTAAGGAATGCATTTAGTTTTGATGAGTACCTCCATTTGCCTCTTGAATACAACTGGTCATAATAAGTTTTGTGCACAAGTTAATCTCAAGTTTATCTTAAGTTATTAAAGTTAGTGTGAGGTGGTATTTCCAAGTTATTAAAAACCTCAAGGCCTTTTTTCACAAAATTTTCCTTGATTTGTAAATGTCAAAAGCATAGTGTGCTTAAAAAAAATTAGCTCGTTACTTATCATTTACGTTACAATATTTTAATGGTTTGTGTGATCTCTCTTATTGGGTATTAACCCTTTCACTGTCAAGACCCCTGCTCACAAACTTGTTCTCAGTGTTGAAGAATTTAAAAAAAAAAGTTATTTTTTCTAATGAAATGATAATCTTTTCCTGATGGTAATGAAATTTGATGGAAAACTTATGGAATTATGCTCTCGCAAAGTTGGCAGCCTTGGCAATATTTATGCATCAGCAATTTCGCCTACTTTGAGCCCTATTTCCAGTCGACCAAACTCAACTATTTCGCTAGAACTCCTTTTGTTTTATTGATTAAGTACAAGAAACCATCCATTTACCAATTTCGACTACCCAATAAAGTGATCAAAAATTGGTAATTTGGCCAATTTCATGCAAAATTCAGGAAAGTCTAATATCAGAATAGGGTCCAGAATTAACAATGCAAACATTCCTAGAACTAAAATAACATTTTCTCTGTTCATTAAGTCACGTCTTGAGGCCCCTTTTATATTAAACTTGCTTTCCATTTTGAATTTTTATTCACACAAAAAATGGAAGATTTGCTGTTGTGCAGACTACTGCATTATTGTAAAATGTTATAAATAATATCAGTGCATTTGTAAAAGCATGTTAGACCCACCAGTTGATGTGTATTGGACGCATGACGTGAATTGTTTGCTCTTGAACATCGGCAAAAATTGAACATTTCCGCTACTCTGATCTCAGTTTCAATGTACTTTTAGTCTGTAAACCATTCAAAATTCTAGTTCTGTAATATATCTTCCATTCTATCAAATCAGACCAAGAAAACAATAATGCAACCATAAGTACTATACGAAATTACACCGTAAATTTTGCTTTTTTAAATAAAACACACAGTCGGAGTTTTTTTTCTCATGTACTGCGTGCTGCAGGATTTTTTTTATACTGCACACACTGACCACTCAGACCTGTTCTCTCACATGTAGACCTACCAGCTTTCTCCTGCAAGATTGGAAGCCGCTAGAATTTTGGCATAGTATTACGAGACTGACACTGGCTTGCAAGCCGTAATATTATGGGACCGACAGTGAAAGGGTTAATAGTGGTAAATTGTTGAGAGTACTGAAAATTTTAATTCTTTCTTTCAACACACCAGCCATATCCCACCGAGGCGGGGTGGCCCAAAAGGAAAAACGAAAGTTTCTCCTTTTAAATTTAGTAATATATACAGGAGAAGGGGTTTCTAGCCCCTTGCTCCCGGCATTTTAGTTGCCTCTTACGACACGCATGGCTTACGGAGGAAGAATTCTGTTCCACTTACCCATGGAGAAAATTGTAATTATTGCAGTAAATTAACAATGATGTTAGCAAGCTTTTTTTTGTTATATTAAAAATCACTTAACCCTTTCACTGTCCTGACCCTCAGAATTAAACGTGCTCACAGTGTCCACATTTTTCATCTAAATTCAGCTGAAATAGTAGAAAATCTTTTTTTAAATGTAACGATATAAAAAATACAAAAGTTGGTGGAAAACTTACAGAATTACATAGTTGCAAAGTTAATGGTCTGGGCACAGTTTAAGCACAAGCAATTTCACCAACTTTGAGTCCTATTTTAAGTTAATTATGTTGCTCAGTTTAACCAAATTTTAGCCATTTCACTAGTAGACTTTCCATTCTATCAATTTAGCACAAGAACCTGCTGATTCAACTATCAAAAATACTCTATAACGTGCACAGAAATTGGTAATTTGGCAAATTTTACACAAATTAAAAAGAATTCCAATTTAAAAAACAGTCCCAAGTAAACACTGTAAAGATTCCAGCACTAAAACAACATTTTCTCTGTTCATTAATCATGTCCCCAGCTTCTCTTGGATTATACTTGCCTTCCATTTTGAACTCATCATCACACAAAAAATAAAATATTTGCCCTATTTCTCAATTTATAAAATATAACCAGGAGTGATTGGTCATGGTTTACAGCATCCCAATAATTGAATCAGAAAAAGTGTCAGGAAGGGTCATACCCATCCTAAGGAATATCAACAAAAATCAAATATTTCTGTTACTCTGAAGCAGATTTCAAGTTACTTTCCCTCCTGGAAACAATTAAAATCATATTTATTTCAGTAGCATGTTTTCCATTCTATCAAATGATACCAAAACATAGCCAATGAAATCATAAAAAACATCTTAGCACTTCAGAGTCAGTCTTGTAAACCAAACACAAGGTCAGAGTTTTGTTTTTCCCATCATGCACTGTGTGAGACAGGATTTTTTTTTTATACTGTATATACTCACCACACAAACTTATTCTCTCATCTAGGCCAAAATTTACCACTCACTGCTTATCTGAGTGAGCTGAGCTTATGATGTAGATCTACATGACAGCTCCTGGCATCAATAATATAGTTCTAGATGACAAACCTTGGCATCATTAATGTAGTTCTACATGACAGACCTTGGTGATAATACTGTAATTTTACACGATAGACCCTGATGTCAGTAACGTAGTTCTACATGACAGACAGTGAAAGGGTTAATAACCCAATATCTCCAGCACTTTGTAAATCTTACTACAGGGCTCTCTTCTTGGTTAGAGATTGGGCAGCAGTCTCTAAGTAATCAAGTGGTCATTTATTACTCCCTGTAATAAATGACTTCCTACAGGCTTAGCACTTTGTGAAATATAATTTTTGGCAAGGAATCCACCTCATCTCTTAAATGTTAGTGTCTCTTAGTTTCACTTGTATTACAGTACAAACTTTTAGCATATTTTCTGTATATTTCAGTCCTGATAGTCTTCTTATCAAGTCACTTGGTACTTTCAGTATGTTTTCTGTGTATCTCAGTCTTGACAGTCTTCTTATTAAGTCACTTGGTACTTTCAGTATGTTTTCTGCATATTTCAATCCTGACAGTCTTTTTATTGAGTCACTTTGGTACTTTCAGTATATTTTTCTGTATATTTCAATTCTGACATACTTCTTATTGAGTCAGTTGGTTGTGTTTTGTGTAAAGGCTAAGGCACAAATTCTACACTTTATTGGTATTTTGGTGTACCATACATAAACATGGATTGTAGATAATTCCTATTCTAATTCATACTCATTTCTAGGATGTATGTGTGTGTATGGTCATAGATTTCTGTTTGAGGGCAGCTAAGTCTTAGCTCCTTGGCCCAGTTCTTAATCTTTGTTGACCATTGTTATTGGTTTCTGGACTCTTGGCCCTTGTCACACCAATGCCTACTCTCAAAAAATGTTTGGAATTTGCCTCCATTGCCTTCACATCTAGTTAATTCCACTTCTCCTCTACCCTAAGACTGAGACAATATTTTCTAGCATCTCAGTGACTCATTTTTTTTTTAAGCTTTAATAAATATCCCCATGTTCCTGGTCCACACAGTTCAAACAGTCTATCCCTGTTAATCATATCATTTCTTATCAATATCTCTTATGTTATAATCATGTCTTCCTTAGTCTCTCCTTCAGTTTTGTCATGTTTGGTTCCTTTTGTCTCGTGTATTGCACATCCCTTCAGTTTTTGGATTATTCTAGTTGAAAACCTTCAGACATCTTCAAGCTTCTGAAGATGATTGATCAGGTGGGCATTTCCATGCAGCTGCTGCTGCATCACATACTACATTATACACAGTGTGTAATTGCCTATTTGAGTTTCTATAGAGCAGGTAAACTAGTTCCAGGTTCATCTTCTGAAGAGTAGTGCAGAATGAACTGAACAATGACAAAGCGGAAGAAACTTGCAACGAGTTTCTTCCACTTTGTCATTGTTCAGTTCATTCTGCACTACTCTTATATTGAAGAAATGCTTTGATATGCCTGGTTATGTAATTTCTAACCATGGCCTCCTGTTTCATTCCCAGTGAAGATCCTTTCATTGTCTACCCCCAAAGTATTTTTACGTCTGTGCATGTGTTTGTGTCTGCATGTGTGTTTATGTTCTTCATATTTATAAGTTAGACTTTAAAAATCTTTATTACATCAGAATGAAGAAATTTTATTTATTTTTTGTAATATTTTTCACCATAATGAAGTATGTACCCATTTTAGAATTGATCTGATCCTAAGACAGTATTGTTGAAGTATAGATTTGTGCCTCTGTCATATGTTAACATTATTTTGCTTTGTGATAAAGTTCTGCTTACATTTTAACTTTATCACAAGTTTTTGTGTATTAACTTTAGCAAATATCAAACTTATGATTGATGTGTGCATTGATAATAATACATAATGAAGTTCTAAAACAGTTCTTAATGTAAATGAAGTGTCTAGGTTGAGTTTAGAAAAGAGACAAGATGTGACATTGCATCTAGCAGGACAGTGTGATAGAGAGTGCTTCTGCTCGATACATTGCTAAAGCAAGGCCAAACAACTCTTGCCTTGATCAGAATCAAAGATGTATTTTTAATACTTTTGTGACTGTCTCCTTCATTAGGTCACTCTGCCTTGGTAGGATATTGCCATATTGTTAAAAAAATAAATCCTTTTTGCCACCAAGGTTGGGTGATCCTTAGGAAGCACACATTCCCGAGTTGTCTTTCCAGAAGTGCATGGGCATGACAAGTTGTCTTTCCAGAAGTGCATGGGCATGACAAGTTGTCTTTCCAGAAGTGCATGGGCATGACAAGTTGTCTTTCCAGAAGTGCATGGGCATGACAAGTTGTCTTTCCAGAAGTGCATGGGCATGACAAGTTGTCTTTCCAGAAGTGCATGGGCATGACAAGTTGTCTTTCCAGAAGTGCATGGGCATGACAAGTTGTCTTTCCAGAAGTGCATGGGCATGACAAGTTGTCTTTCCAGAAGTGCATGGGCATGACAAGTTGTCTTTCCAGAAGTGCATGGGCATGACAAGTTGTCTTTCCAGAAGTGCATGGGCATGACAAGTTGTCTTTCCAGAAGTGCATGGGCATGACAAGTTGTCTTTCCAGAAGTGCATGGAGATGACAAGTTGATTTTCCAGAAGTGCATGGAGATAACAAATTATCTTTCCAGAAGTGCAGAAGTAACAAGTAGTCTTTGCAGAAGTGCATGAACATGACAAGTTGTCTTTAAAGAAGTGCATGGACATGACAATTCAGATGAGCCACTGATAGATATATCGCACAAACTATCTTCATAAATCTGACACAAGAGAGTGGCTATATTGTACATTTATGATACTTTGGCTCAGGTTTTGCAAAATTGGTAGTATTTGTTGGGTGTACAACAGTGACCTCTAGTCCACTGGGGCTTCCAAGACTTTAACTCCACATTAATATTGCAATATTTTTTTTTTTTTTTACATTGGCTATTTCTTAGCAAGGTAGAATGACCCAAAAAAAGGAAACACATTCCATATCAATTACTAAAATGGAAAATGTTTCCATTTTTATCAAGAAATTTCAGGTTTGTGATACTAGAGTTATCAGGAAATTTGCAGAACAGAAAGGCTAGTTCTTTTTCTAAGCTGTTTTCTTAATTTAAAAAACAAGAAAATGTGTTGGCACTTGCAAAAAATTTAGGTCATTGAAGGCTGCTGGTATAGAAGGCCAATATAAAAATAATAAAATATAACTGTAGACAGCAGTTTTTTTCCGTCTGTATCCCACCAAGGCAGAGTGACCCAAAACAGAAAAATTAAAATTTTTCTTTTTAAATTTAGTAATTTATCCACGGGAAGGGGTTATTAGCAACTTGTTCCCTGCATTTTAGTCCCCTCTTATGGAGGAAGAATTCTGCTCCACTTCCCCATGGAGATAAGAGGAAATAGAGAAAAGAACTATAAAGAAAATAGAAGAAAATCCAGATAGGTGTGTAAATACAGTGGACCCCCGGTTAACGAACTTTTTTCATTCCAGTAGTATGTTCAGGTGCCAGTACTGACCGAATTTTTTCCCATAAGGAATATTGTGAAGTAGATTAGTCAATTTCAGACCCCCAAACATACACGTACGAACGCACTTACATAAATACACTTACATAATTGGTCGCATTTGGAGGTGATCGTTATGCGGGGGTCCACTGTATATGTGAGTGTACATGCATGTGTAGTGTGACATAAGTGTAAGTAGAAGTAGCAAGATATACCTGTTATCCCACGTGTTTATGAGACAGAAAAAAGGCACCAGCAATCGTACCATCGTGTAAAATAATTACAGGTTTAGACATCAGATAACCAGTTTAAAAACTGTTGTAAGTTTCTAAAGTTAATTTGCATTTCTGTTATATAAGACCCTGAAATGTTGAATATTTATTTATTGCTGTAGATAGAGAGGCTGTCCCTAGATTTCTCCATAAAGGCTTGCATTAATTTTCAATTTGCAGAATTTCCTGCCGGTTTAAAGTTATAAAAAACTTGTGTATGCTACAGATTTTGATATTGTTAATGCCTATAGTATTTCTGATTTTTTTATATTTATAATTGTTTTAAAAACAGATATAGGGGTGGGGATGTTGGCAGTTTTGAACTGGTATCAGTGCCCCTCTGGCAAGACAGTGATGGAGTGAGTGATGGTGCAAGTGTTTCTTTTTTTGGGTCACCCTGCCTTGGTGGAAGACTGCTGGTTTGTTAAAAAAAACACAGATCTTGAATGGCTGACTGATGAATATACCGGCTTCACAATACAGTGGACCCCCGCATAACGATTACCTCCAAATGCGACCAATTATGTAAGTGTATTTATGTAAGTGCGTTTGTACGTGTATGTTTGGGGGTCTGAAAGGAATAATCTACTTCACAATATTCCTTATGGGAATAAATTCGGTCAGTACTGGCACCTGAACATACTTATGGAGTGAAAAAATATCGTTAACCGGGGGTCCACTGTAGTTTGAGTACAGATTCTATACATAAGAAAGATTTCCTCTTAAATCTGTGGAAAAAATGTTTGGAGTAATTTATATATATAGGCAGCAAGCTTTTGTGAATGATGTGGTCATTGATGGCGCCTACTAACAGAGGAATTCTTTTCTGCCAGATATGATTTTTTTTTTTTACAAAATTTGTATACAATTTAGCCACTTTGCACAAATAAAGTTTTTAATTTTTAAGTTACAAACAGTTGGGTGATACCACAAACATACATATATCCTGAGGTAAATTATGCTGATGTGGTTTCTGCAAGTCTTCAGATTGGTATTTGGGTAGTAATTGTTAAGTGGTGGTATTTTGTTTGCTGGGAGAAATATGAAGGTTTCTTGTAGTGAGGGACTCATTTGAAGGCATTTTTTTAGTAAGGGACTTATTGCAAGGTTTCCTTTAGTGGGGAAGTGATTAACATAATACCCTATTTGGTGAAACTTGATCATCTGACCGAGGCTTGCAGATGTGCCCCCATATACAAAAATCACATCATAAGATGTGATGGTACCTTATAAACCCCCATATATAAACAGTGGATCACCACACAGTATTCTCTAAGCAATGACTTCATACATAGTACATAATTTAAGTTTATCAGTGGTATCACTGATGTGTCTCCTCACCACATTAGTCAGTCATGTTGATAGTAGGTCAGGTAGTCTTATATCCTCTTGACAAGTTTTTAGAAGACACAGATTTATCCAAAGTGCCACAATAAAAATTATAAATATAACCTTTATGTATAGAATATGCCCTTGTAATTGTATATCTTACATAAATCAATAATTTATTTAAATACTAATACTGAGATTATGTATTACACTTGGAAACTTTAATCAAATATAACTGCTTTGTGGATTTTGTTGGCATCATAGAGTCAACTGTAGCCCTGTTTAAATTTTTTTATCCAGTGTTTATTTAGTAGCTACAGATTACAAAAATACAGTAAACTTTCGATGTAATGAACTAGCAGAGGGGTCCAGGTGGCTGCTAATGGGGATTGTGATGGATAGAGGGGTGATTGTTGTGCTGCAATCATGACAATAACAGTTCTTTAACTAACGGACTTTGCCCGCTGTTTCCGAATCGATTGACCCATTGGATTTTGTCCTGTATTTTCAAAGTCACATCATAGTCCATTAAATCGAAGACTTACTTGAATACAGAGAAAGCTCAGTCTAACAGAGTATATTTATGGCCAATGATACATGTTATAGTGGACAAGATGGCAATGATACAGAGTCAATGAACTTTCACGAAGGACTTTCTAGTTATTTTATGAATATCCTCATGTGACCCAAAAAAGAAGAAATGAAAGCTTTTCTACTTTTTACATTTTATACAGGAGAAGGGGATTACTAGCCCCTTGCTCCCGGCATTTTAATCGCCTCTTATGACATGCATGACTTACAGAGGAAACATTCTTCTGCACTTTGCCATGGAGAATTTCTGTATTACATAAATGAATTTGTGCAGCATTTCAAACAGTGGACATGGGCCTCTGTGGAGATTGTGAGTGGGGTAAGCCTTGAATAGTTGGTTTTGGCTGAGGTAGATTGTATTAGACTGAGCTGCACCCACTAGGTGGTGGCTGAGGTTTTATTTGTTGGGAAGTATGCCTGATGCAGGTGTTGGACAGTATGCCTGATGCAGGTGTTGGGAAGTATGCCTGACCCAGGTGTTGGGAAGTATGCCTGATGCAGGTGTTGTCATACGATGACCTGTTGAGTGATCATCATCAACTGGCATAAAAGTACTGACATCTACCCCACTTGAAAAATTTAACAGCTCACACTTATTTTTACTATTACTTCTGCTACCACTTGTACTACTATTAGTACTACTACTAGTACTGCTACTGGTACTTCTGTTAGTACTAGGACTACTATTAGTACTACTACTACTATTAATTGTACTAGTACATACTACTACTACTATTACTTATGCTACTACTATACTACTACTGCTGCTGCTACTACTACTACTACTACTACTACTACTACTACTGTTACTACTACTACTACTACTGTTACTACTACTACTACTGTTACTACTACTACTACTGTTACTATTACTGTTACTACTACTACTGTTACTACTATTACTGTTACTACTACTACTGTTACTACTACTACTGTTACTACTACTACTGTTACTATTACTACTACTACTACTACTACTACACTGCCACTACTACTACCATCACCACTACTACTGTCACTACTATCACTCCTACTATCACTACTACTACTACTGCTGCTGCTACTACTACTACTACTACTACTACTACTACTACTACTACTACTACTACTACTACTACTACACTGCCACCACTACTACTGTCACTCCTATCACTACTACTACTACTACTACTATTACTACTGCTACTACTACTACTACTACTACTACTATACTACTACTACTACACTACTACTACTACTACTACTACTACTACTACTACTACTACTACTACTACACCACTGTCACCACTACTACTGTCACTCCTACTATCACTACTACTACTACTACTACTAAAACTTCTACTACTGTAAACCACATGGTGATACTAGCCCCACTTGTCTGCTAGCCAAAAGCTGTAAGTTGATGACATCTATGGTAAATTATCATTAAATGAATGATGATGTTAATTGACAAGGAGAAGCACATTTACTCTACTATTATCACTGGGTTGTATATTGTAAAGGACAGCATTGTATTAGAAACTAGAATAGTTAGTAGCTAGAAAATTTATGACAAGTTTTAGTGGTTGCTAGTAAGGTCATTGAGAACTTTACTGCATACCAGACCAAGGAATGAACGGTTTGATTGGGTTTTTGAGGTATATAGAGCTAGGTTAACAATGTTAAATCCTAGATGTTAATAGGGAAACAACAGACTTCATTAAGGTCGACTATGGGTTTGGTAAATAGACAGTATGTGCAAGTTTTGATCTAACTTTTATAGTATTGGACACAACACATTTGTTTGTGTTGAAGTGGAAGTTTGGTGATGACTTTTTCAATATTTTGACTTTGCAAAAAATGTGGTGAGAAAAAAGGTTTGAATTAATTATTTGTGCCATGTTTATATGTTTATTGTTTTCAAGAACATTGATGTATGGAATGTAGGATGTAATAGTTATATGAAATTATTCTATAATTTCTTGTTATTTGATACGAAGAACCTTATTAATGAGGTATATCTTCATTATATAGAGAAAATTAATAGTTTATTTAAATATTACATTATTTTTGTTTTTTTATCCCATTTGAATATTCAAATATGTTTTCCTTCCTCCATTTGAAACAGCCTTTAAGTCAGGAGGTATTAAGTATCAAATTTAAAATAAAATTTTAATTTTATATATCAGAAAAGTTATTTCCCCTGAAGATGGAGGATTATGGTCTTTAATGTTGAAGCCTTGCTGTGTGTGCCTGAGCTCCATCAGGGTGGCCATGATACCTGCAGGCTAAACTGAGCACTTCCCTGCGTGTTTCCTGTGTATGCTCTTTGTTGATGCTGACTTGGAAGTTGAGCCTGCCTGTGGAGCTGTGGTCCTCGAATAGTAAGTATGTTTCTTTTGTGGTAGGATAGAGGTCGAACAGGGGGTGCAGTGCTGGTTCTACTGAATCAGTTGGCTGGTATTAAATTCCTCCTGGTGGTAGGTCCTTCATACCTGGTTGGTATAGTATTAGTGTCATCACTGTAGTGGTCATACTGAATGTGCTTTACCACCTCAGGATGACATGTAGAGACCAAACCGAAGGTTGTACTGTGTGTCAAAAAACACTTATTTGCACTTCAGGATATTTATTAGAGGAAACATGAGTGTCATTTTCCACATCTTGTTGATATCGCTATACCATTTTTCTGAATATTGTACTGTGTGCTTGCTGTGCACAGTGGCCCATAAATTGACTCACGAAATCGTAGTGACATGATTGCAAACAAACCATACCACGGGCGGGATTTGAACCCGCGGTCAGAGAGTCTCAAAACTCCAGACCGTCGCGTTAGCCACTGGACCAGCTAGCCACAATAAGATTCGTCCAATAAGATTCCTAGTTGGACGAATCTTATTGTGGCTAGCTGGTCCAGTGGCTAACGCGACGGTCTCTAGTTGGACGAATGTTATTGTGGCTAGCTGGTCCAGTGGCTAACGCGACGGTCTGGAGTTTTGAGACTCTCTGACCGCGGGTTCAAATCCCACCCGTGGTATGGCCCATAAATTCCTTGTTTCCTCATGTCTCAAGATTGGAAGGCCAGTAGAGCTGCAGCCTGCAGGTGGACAACACACTTTTTTGGTGAAGAGAGAGATCAGACTGGAGGTTCAGTTTTGACCCCATTGAGTCAGTCAGCTGGTGGGGTGATGTATTTGCCTAGGCCAAGTGACCGTCACTGAGTGGCACCACTTTGGTCCTGTACATGCCATTTAGCTCAACTTTGGTCACTCTTGTATAACTCTGTATTAGCTGTAGGGTCATTTTAGTCACTGGTTTAATCTCCCCTTGTTGGGCATGGTGGTAGCTGGGGAATTAGGAAGATGAAGGTAATTACTAACATTGTATTGATAATTTTTCTACACTGTTGACTCCTGAGCATCCACAGACACTCCACGAAACCTGGAGTCACTTTTCCACAATCCTTTTTTTTTTTTTTTTTTTTTTTTTTCAACAAGTCGGTCATCTCCCACCGAGGCAGGGTGACCCAAAAAAGAAAGAAAATCCCCAAAAAGAAAATACTTTCATCATCATTCAACACTTTCACCACACTCACATTATCACTGCTTTTGCAGAGGTGCTCAGGATACAACAGTTTAGAAGCATATACGTATAAAGATACACAACATATCCCTCCAAACTGCCAATATCCCAACCCCCTCCTTTAAAGTGCAGGCATTGTACTTCCCATTTCCAGGACTCAAGTCCGACTATAAGAAAATAACCGGTTTCCCTGAATCCCTTCACTAAATATTACCCTGCTCACACTCCAACAGATCGTCAGGTCCCAAGTATCATTCGTCTCCATTCACTCCTATCTAACACGCTCATGCACGCTTGCTGGAAGTCCAAGCCCCTCGCCCACAAAACCTCCTTTACCCCCTCTTTCCAACCCTTTCGAGGACGACCCCTACCCCTCTTTCCTTCCCCTATAGATTTATATGCTTTCCATGTCATTCTACTTTGATCCATTCTCTCTAAAATGACCAAACCACCTCAACAACCCCTCTTCTGCCCTCTGACTAATGCTTTTATTAACTCCACACCTTCTCCTAATTTCCACACTCCGAATTTTCTGCATAAATATTTACACCACACATTGCCCTTAGACAGGACATCTCCACTGCCTCCAACCGTCTCCCTCGCTGCTGCATTTTACCACCCAAGCTTCACATCCCATATAAGAGTGTTGGTACTACTATACTTTCATACATTCCCTTCTTTGCCTCCATAGATAACGTTTTTTGACTCCACATATACCTCAATGCACCACTCACCTTTTTTCCCTCATCAATTCTATGATTAACCTCATCCTTCATAAATCCATCCGCCGACACGTCAACTCCCAAGTATCTGAAAACATTCACTTCTTCCATACTCACTCCTCCCCAATTTGATATCCAATTTTTCTTTATCTAAAATCATTTGATATCCTCATCACCTTACTCTTTTCTATGTTCACTTTCAACTTTCTACCTTTACACACATTCTCAAACTCATCCACTAACCTTTGCAATTTTTCTTTAGAATCTCCCATAAGTACAGTATCATCAGCAAAAAGTAACTGTGTCAATTCCCATTTTGAATTTGATTCCCCATAATTTAATCCCACCCCTCTCCCGAACACCCTAGCATTTACTTCTTTTACAACCCCATCTATAAATATATAAACAACCATGGTGACATTACACATCCCTGTCTAAGACCTACTTTTACCGGGAAGTATTCTCCCTCTCTTCTACACACCCTAATCTGAGCCTCACTATCCTCATAAAAGCTCTTTACAGCATTTAGTAACTTCCCAAACCTATTCCATATACTTGCAACATCTGCCACATTGCTCCTCTATCCACTCTATCACATGCCTTTTCTAAATCCGTAAATGCAATAAAAACTTCCCTACCTTTATCTAAATACTGTTCACATATATGCTTCAATGTAAACACTTGATCTACACATCCCCTACCCACTCTGAAGCCTCCTTGCTCATCCGCAATTCTACATTCTGTCTTTCCTCTAATTCTTTCAATTATAACTCTACCGTATACTTTTCCTGGTATACTCAGTAAACTTATTCCTCTATAATTTTTACAATCTCTTTTGTCCCCTTTCCCTTTATATAAAGGGACTATACATGCTCTCCGCCAATCCCTAGGTACCTTCCCCTCTTTCATACATTTATTAAACAAACGTACCAACCACTCCAACACTATATCCCCCCTGCTTTTAACATTTCTGTCATGATCCCATCAGTTCCAGCTGCTTTACCCCTTTCATTCTACGTAATGCCTCACGTACCTCCACCACACTTACATTCTGCTCTTCTTCACTCCTAAAAGATGGTATACCTCCCTGACCAGTGCATGAAATTACCGCCTCCCTTTCTTCTCAACATTTAAAAGTTCCTCAAAATATTCTCGCCATCTACCTAATACCTCCCTCTCCCCATCTACTAACTCCCCTACTCTGTTTTTAACGGACAAATCCATACTTTCCCTAGGCTTTCTTAACTTGTTTAACTCACTCCAAAATTTTTCTTATTTTCATTAAAATTTCTTGACAGTGCCTCTCCCACTCTTTCATCTGCTCTCCTTCTGCACTCTCTCACCACTCTCTTCACCTTTCTTTTACTCTCCATATACTCTGCTCTTCTTATAACACTTCTGCTTTGTAAAAACCTCTCATAAGCTACCTTTTTCTCTTTTATCACACTCTTTACTTCATCATTCCACCAATCACTCCTCTTTCCTCCTGCCCCCACCCTCCTATAACCACAAACTTCTGCCCCACATTCTAATACTGCATTTTTAAAACTATTCCAACCCTCTTCAACCCCCCCACTACTCATCTTTGCACTAGCCCACCTGCCAACAGTCGCTTATATCTCGCCCGAACTTCCTCCTCCCTTAGTTTATACACTTTCACCTCCCTCTTACTTGTTGTTGCCACCTTCCTCTTTTCCCATCTACCTCTTACTCTAACTGTAGCTACAATAAATAATGATCTGATATATCAGTTGCCCCTCTATAAACATGTACATCCTGGAGCCTACCCATCAACCTTTTATCCACCAATACATAATCTAACAAACTACTTTCATTACGTGCTACATCATACCTTGTATATTTATTTATCCTCTTTTTCATAAAATATGTATTACTTATTACCAAATTTCTTTCTACACATAGCTCAATTAAAGGCTCCCCATTTACATTTACCCCTGGCACCCCAAATTTACCTACTACTCCCTCCATAACATTTTTACCCACTTTAGCATTGAAATCCCCAACCACCATTACTCTCACACTTGATTCAAAACTCCCCACGCATTCACTCAACATTTCCCAGAATCTCTCTCTCTCCTCTACACTTCTCTCTTCTCCAGGTGCATATACGCTTACTATAACCCACTTTTCACATCCAATCTTTATTTTACTCCACATAATCCTTGAATTTATGCATTTGTAGTCCCTCTTTTCCTGCCATAGCTTATCCTTCAACATTATTGCTACTCCTTCTTTAGCTCTAACTCTATTTGAAACCCCTGACCTAATCCCATTTATTCCTCTCCATTGAAACTCTCCCACCCCCTTCAGTTTTTGTTTCACTTAAAGCCAGGACATCCAGTTTCTTCTCATTCATAACATCCACAATCATCTCTTTCTTATCATTTGCACAACATCCACGCACATTCAGACTTCCCACTTTGACAATTTTCTTCTTCTTATTCTTTTTAGTAATTTTTACAGGAAAAGGGGTTACTAGCCCATTGTTCCCGGCATTTTAGTTGACTTTTACAACACGCATGGCTTACGGAGGAAAGATTCTTATTCCACTTCCCCATGGGTATAAAAGGAAAAGTAATAAGACCAAGAACTATTAAGATAAAATCAAAGAAAACTCAGATGAGTGTGTATAAATAAACATGTACATGTATGTGTAGTGTGACCTAAGTGTAAGTAGAAGTAGCAAGACGTACCTGTAATCTTGCATATTTATGAGACAGACAAAAGACACCAGCAATCCTACCATCATGTAAAACAATTACAGGCTTTCGTTTTACACTCACTTGGCAGGACGGTAGTACCTCCCTGGGTGGTTGCTGTCTACCAACCTACTACCTACAAATCCTTTGTTGCCTGACTTTAATCCACTTAGATACATGCATTAGCAATGCCTTTGCTGTTGATCTGTTATTGCATTGTTTTCTGATATAAGAAAAACTTATGACACTACCTTGTGTTACAGCATTTTAGCACATTCCATGAGTCTCTGAGGCAATTTGCCATTTTTTCTTAGAGATTTCTTATCAGAGAGCACTTCTGTTGTGTCCAGATAAATACTTCTAAAAGCTTTCCCAACTTTGTACAGGTTAAAGGTGTACTTGAAGGTTCTGTTGTTAGCACTACCCTTTTCCTACTCACCATTAATGACCTTCCATCTGTTCTCCCTTCAAATATTTGGTTATCTTTGCATGTAGATGTTATTCCTGTTTATTGCGTGCGAACTGTCAACTCATAGCAGCTTCTCTCCTGTATGCTACTGATCATGCTTCCAACCGGGCCTCTTCTCACAGGCTGAAGCCTTCTACTCTTAAAACAAACCAGATAACTTTCACTAAATGCCCTATTATCCCTCATACTATTCTATATCTGCATGGTTCCTATATCCCTAAACAAGATACAGTGAAATTTCTTGACCTTCTGTTTGATTACAAATGTCCTGGAAGTCTCGTGTAACCTCCCTTAAAGCTACCTGTCATAACCACCTGAACACTCGAAACTTTAGTTCTAATTAAACTACAGAAACTAACTGTATTCCTCAGCCTCTTTCTGAACTTTATTCCATTCATTATCACTTGTTACATTTGTCTCAGAGCTTTGTAATCTTCCCCAGTCCCCTCAAGGGAGGTTCGTTGATGCCAGTAAGAGGCTCTTGATCCAAGGAACTGGATTTATCTTCCCCTTCCTTGGATCGACTCTGAGCACCTCCCAGGTGTTGTTGGCCCCTACTGATTAAGCGCTTCCCATGATTAACATAAAGCAAATGAAATCTTTCTGGTCAAGAGCCTATATGTAGATGCAAACACTTTATCTTTCCAGGACTAACATGATGCTCATTATTTTGTCTGCCTCCATCACCTTTTGTGTATAAAACAGTTACTTTGTCACCCCCATTCATTATGTCCATTTCCTCTGTATTAGCACTCTAATGACATCCACAGTTTACCTCCCCTTTATGTTCAGCCTTCATCTTACTTTTCTCTCCTTCCTTAGAAGTTCCAACAATTCAAATTTGTCCCTCCCCTCACTCTTGAACAATTTTAGTCTCTCATGCCATATCCCTGTACAGTGGAACCTGAAGTATACCTGGAGGGGGTTTCAGGGGCCATTGGCCCAGCTTGTGACCAGGCCTCATGGTGGATCAGAGTCTAGTCAACTAGGCTGTTACTGCTGGCTGCACGTAGCACGACATATGAGCCACAGCCCCACTGGTCAGTTACTAACTTTAGGTGCCTGTCCAGTGCCACCTTGAAGACAGCCAGGGTTCTACTGGTAATCCCCCTTACGTATGTTAGGAAGCAGCTGAAGAGTCTTGGGCCCCTGACGCTCGTTGTGTTGTCTCTTAGCGTACTCATGGCGCCCCTGCTTTTCATTGCGGGGATGTTGCATCTGCCAATTCGTTTCCTTTCACAGGGAATGATTTTCATGTGCAGATTTGGGATTAGTCCCTCTAGGATTTTCCAAGTGTATACTATCTGGTTTGCTGGTTGGGAGGCAGCCTATATGGGAGTGTGAACATACGTCGAATAAAGTGTAATGTATTCTTTACATGCCACACCCCCACCTCAACAGGGCTCTAATGGCCAGGACTAGGCTTCTACCTCCATGGGTAACATGCTGCCATGGCACTGAACAATAATGGAACTGCCTTTCCTCTCAACGGTCCAACTCATTAGTTAGAGCTCAGCTTTTCTCGAGACATAAAATCAAACTCTAAACTAGAGCAAGACAGTGGACAGTAGGGCTAACATAGGTTCAAGACACCTGTGGATGGTAGAATATCCCCTCACTAAAGCCACCCACCACCACCATTAAATATTGTATATATACAAAAGGGGGGGGGGAAAGAGCTAGGCTACCCATATAGTCCCTAACATATCCTAACTTAAATTAAAATACGGGAAAGAGAATTGACCAGCTTATTATCCTTGCTGGCAATATGTATAATTTTCATATTGTATGGTTGCAGCCTGAGACGCCAATGCATGAGGCATGTGTTGTGGTTCTTCATGGAGTTGAGGTAGACAAGAGGGTTATGGCCACTGTAGACTGTGACCACTTGGGACAATTGCCCCATGTAGACCTCGAAATGTTTTTTTTATTTTTTATTATCACACTGGCCGATTCCCACCAAGGCAGGGTGGCCCGAAAAAGAAAAACTTTCACCATCATTCACTCCATCACTGTCTTGCCAGAAGGGTGCTTTACACTACAGTTTTTAAACTGCAACATTAACACCCCTCCTTCAGAGTGCAGGCACTGTACTTCCCATCTCCAGGACTCAAGTCCGGCCTGCCGGTTTCCCTGAATCCCTTCATAAATGTTACTTTGCTCACACTCCAACAGCACGTCAAGTATTAAAAACCATTTGTCTCCATTCTATCAAACACGCTCACGCATGCCTGCTGGAAGTCCAAGCCCCTCGCACACAAAACCTCCTTTACCCCTCCCTCCAACCCTTCCTAGGCCGACCCCTACCCCACCTTCCTTCCACTACAGACTGATACACTCTTGAAGTCATTCTGTTTCGCTCCATTCTCTCTACATGTCCAAACCACCTCAACAACCCTTCCTCAGCCCTCTGGACAACAGTTTTGGTAATCCCGCACCTCCCCCTAACTTCCAAACTACGAATTCTCTGCATTATATTCACACCACACATTGCCCTCAGACATGACATCTCCACTGCTCCAGCCTTCTCCTCGCTGCAACATTCATCACCCACGCTTCACACCCATTATTAAGAGCGTTGGTAAAACTATACTCTCATACATTCCCCTCTTTGCCTCCAAGGACAAAGTTCTTTGTCTCCACAGACTCCTAAGTGCACCACTCACTCTTTTTCCCTCATCAATTCTATGATTCACCTCATCTTTCATAGACCCATCTGCTGACACGTCCACTCCCAAATATCTGAATACGTTCACCTCCTCCATACTCTCTCCCTCCAATCTGATATTCAATCTTTCATCACCTAATCTTTTTGTTATCCTCATAACCTTACTCTTTCCTGTATTCACCTTTAATTTTCTTCTTTTGCACACCCTACCAAATTCATCCACCAATCTCTGCAGCTTCTCTTCAGAATCTCCCAAGAGCACAGTGTCATCAGCAAAGAGGCAGCTGTGACAACTCCCACTTGTGTGTGATTCTTTATCTTTTAACTCCACGCCTCTTGCCAAGACCCTCGCATTTACTTCTCTTACAACCCATCTATAAATATATTAAACAACCACGGTGACATCACACATCCTTGTCTAAGGCCTACTTTTACTGGGAAAAAATTTCCCTCTTTCCTACATACTCTAACTTGAGCCTCACTATCCTCGTTAAAAACTCTTCACTGCTTTCAGTAACCTACCTCCTACACCATACACTTGCAACATCTGCCACATTGCCCCCCTATCCACCCTGTCATACGCCTTTTCCAAATCCATAAATGCCACAAAGACCTCTTTTAGCCTTATCTAAATACTGTTCACTTATATGTTTCACTGTAAACACCTGGTCCACACACCCCTACCTTTCCTAAAGCCTCCTTGTTCATCTGCTATCCTATTCTCCGTCTTACTCTTAATTCTTTCAATTATAACTCTACCATACACTTTACCAGGTACACTCAACAGACTTATCCCCCTATAATTTTTGCACTCTCTTTTATCCCCTTTGCCTTTATACAAAGGAACTATTGCATGCTCTCTGCCAATCCTAGGCACCCTACCCTCTTCCATAACATTTATTAAATAATTGCAACAACCATCCAAAACTATATCCCACCTGCTTTTAACATTTCTATCTTTATCCATCAATCCCGGCTGCCTTACCCCTTTCTTTTACCTACTGCCTCACGAACTTCCCCACACTCACAACTGGCTCTTCCTCACTCCTACAAGATGTTATTCCTCTTGCCCTATACACGAAATCACAGCTTCCCTTCTTCATCAACATTTAACAATTCTCAAAATTTCCCTCCATCTTCCAATACCTCTAACTCTCCATTTAATAACTCTCCTCTCCTATTTTTAACTGACAAATCCATTTGTTCTCTAGGCTTTCTTAACTTGTTAATCTCACTCCAAACTTTTTCTTATTTTCAACAAAATTTGTTGATAACATCTCACCCACTCTCTCATTTGCTCTCTTTTTACATTGCTTCACCACTCTTTAACCTCTCTCTTTTTCTCCATATACTCTTCCCTCCTTGCATCACTTCTACTTTGTAAAAACTTCTCATATGCTAACTTTTTCTCCCTTACTACTCTCTTTACATCATCATTCCACCAATCGCTCCTCTTCCCCTCCTGCACCCACTTTCTGTACCAAAAAACTTTGCTGAACACTCTAACATACTTTTTTAAACCTACCCCTCCCTCTTCGACCCCATTCCCCTTGCTCTCATTACCCCATCTATCCCCAATGCTGTTTATATCTTACCCTAACGCCTCCTTTAGTTTTATAAACCTTCCCTCTCTCTTCCCTGTGCTTCTTTTTCCCCTTGTATCCCATTTCCCTTTTTACTCTCGTGTAGCTCAACTAAAAGTGATTGAATATCTGGGGCCCCCTCTATAAACATGTACCCCTGAAGTCTATCAACAGTTTTTATTCCAATCATAATAAACAAATACTGTATTTCGCCCTACATCATAGTGTAATTATTTATCCTCTTTTCTTAAAATTTTATTACCTATAACAAACCCTTTCTAACAAAGTTCAATCAAAGGGCTCCCTTAATTTACCCCTGGCCCCCCAAAACTTACCTACCCCCCTCTCAAAAAGTTTCCCCTACTTTAGATTCAGGCCCCTACCACAATTACTTCCATTTGGGTTCAAAGGGCTCATACATTCATTTAAAATCCCCCAAAATCTCTCTTCTCTCTGTTCCTTTCTCCCGGTGCATACACGCTTATTATGACCCACTTCTCGCACCCAACCTTTATTTTAATCCAAAAATTTTCTTGAATTACACATTCATATTTCTTTTCCCTTCCATAATGATCATTTAAACATTACTGTACCCCTTCCCTTTTGCTTAACTCTCTCAGATACTCCAGATTTAACCCAATGTTCTAATCCCCATATCAAGAAAGGGGCTTCTTTTTCAATTGGGGAGCGGCCCTCTGGTGGGGTTGATACTTGGCCCAAGATAACCACAAGCGCAAGCACTTTCCCCGTTTTTGTAGAATACTCCCCCACCTTGGCTCACAGCATAAACCGTAATGAAAAGGGGTTTGAAAAATCAGGAGACAGGAAACAGGTGCAGTCAAGTAGCTGTTTGGCTTTTTTAAAGAGCGTGGATCGGGGGGCCCTTTGAAAGGGAGTTTTGTGACGGGTTTAAAGCGGGGTTTTGAGGCTACAAATCTAAAAAAGTTCTTACGGAATCGTAAAAAAAAACCCTACCAAAATTTTAAATAGCCTATGTGCGTGAATTTTTCTCTGAGCCCTCCGGGGGTTACTCTGTTAAAACTTATTTTTAAATTCCTCCTTTTTTAGGTGTCTTAAGTTAAAATTTCCCCACACAAGATTTTTGGGGGGAAGAGTTGGGAGATTACCAGACATGGTCAATTTTAAAAAAGCTGTTCCTGGAAATGTGAGAAGTTTCACCCGAAGCTTGTATACACCCAAAAACAAGGTTTTGGTTTTCGTCTTACTCCCAAAAACTTCAACTACAAATTAAGGCGTTTAGAAATTTTTGAGAAAAATGAGTTCCCTTGACATACAACCAAAACCCCTCCTTGTTCCCTGTTTATTTAACTGTCACATTGAATAAGTTACAACCTGGGATCCATTTCTTTGTCAAAGTGACCCTTTTATGTGGTCTCTGTGAAAGCCAAAAATATTGCCCTCTGGACATCCACTGATGAAGGTATTTTATTCTTTTTTTGTGGCTTAGACCCGTCTTTTGCAAAGATAAATGTTGTTGTGTTGAGGTAGTAGGCAAGCTTGTTTGCGGGCACTTATCTGCTTTTCGAGGCCCCACTCCATAGTGATCCAAAGATGGTTAAAATTTTGTCTTTTCTTGCCACTTTTTTTCTTCCTGGCCTAAAAAATCTGTCTTGGAGTGGTTGAACTCCCCGGGGTTTTTTTCCCCAGATCAAAGTGATCTGTACTTCTTGTCCCATTTGATGGTGGCCGAAATTGTGTTTAGTTGTCTTAAAAGGGACTAATCCAGGACCACAAACTAATGTACAGGTGCAAACTAGGCAAATGTGCCTTTGTATGCATTGTGACAAAGGCTCTGGCAGCCGCAGTTGAACGATAACCAGCATCATAACCTGTATTTTGGTGTTTTAAGGGAAAAGGGGTGACTGAAGTGCATGGAGAATAAATGTAATAAATTTGAGTTTTTACCCTTCGGGATTTGTTGGACTTTGAAGAAGTAGAGAGGCTATTTTGCAAGGTCTTGTAGACATAGAAGCTCGAGTGTGAAACGAAGATTGGAGAACAGTAGGAATTAGTAGCTAGGAGTAAAACTTTTAACTTTAAGTGTGCATGCTTAGGACTGGAGGGCCCCAGAGCCCAAAATTGTTGCCCCAAATAACACGATCATTTTACAAGTACATTGTTACACTGTACAGTGTCAAAGAACTTTCATGGCCCCACAAAAATACGATAAGGCCCCTAAAATTTTGGGAACGGTTGGTCCTTGAACTGTATTCCCTGGAACACGGGGAGGATAAGTAAAAAACCTTGGGAAGATCCTGGAGGGTTGGTCCAAACCTGCACACAAAAATCACTCCCTATGAAAGCAAAAAAACCGGGAGGAGATGCAACATTCCCCCCATGAAAAACAGGGGCGCCCCGAGTACATTGGAGCAACTAAAAGTGTCCGGGGGGCCCCAAGATGTTCAACTGCCTCCCAGCAAAAACATAAGAAATAAGAACGTGGAAAACGCAGAAGGCCAGGCCCATGGAGGGGAGTCCAAAATCCTCCGGGGTTAAGCCAATGCACCCAACCTGTAGGTCAGGTACATTTACTTAAGGGGGGAACACGGCAACCGACCTGGTAGACAAACTGTCAGGTCTAACTCACACCCACCCCCTTTTACTCATGTATTTATCCAACCTATTTTTAAAGTACACAAAGTTCTGGCCCCTATAAAGGGGCTTGGGGGGTTTGTTCCACTTCCCCAACTCTATTACCAAACAGTACTTTCCTTTCCTTCCTAATCTGAATTTTTCAAATTAAAACCATTGCTGCGAGTTTTTAGGGTAGATATTTTCAGCACACTATTTACATCCCCTTTATTTTTTCCCGTTTTTTCCCCTTTTACACCCAATAAATCCCCCCCAATTTACTCTTTTTAGGGGGTCATTTCAGGGCCCTTAGTCTATCCCATAGGGGAAAGGTTTCGTACATGGGGTAACTTTGTCATCCCCCTTGTAATTTTCCGAGAATTTAATCCCTTTTGTAATACGGTGACCAAAAAATTGCAGCATAACCCAAATGAGGCCTAAAACCAAGGATGTATAGGTTGAAGAACAACCTGAGGATAATTATTTTTGTTCTTGTTGAACCAGGGTTTATTAGTTATGCGAAACTTTTGCATGTTGTCTTGGTTTCAGATTACGCTAACCCGAAAATCCTAAAACTTTTTCGCAAACCGTAATATTAAGATCTTTATTTGTTTTTTTGGCATGGTTATTGTCCTTCCAAAAATTTAGAACTTTGCATTTGTTATATTAAAAATGCATCGCCACTTCTCCGACCACTCATCATTATTTAAAACTTCCGGAGGGTCGAATGTCCTCGTCGAATGAATTGACGGGGCCATTTTGGTTCATCAGCAAACTTGCCGATGTCGCTCTTTAGCCCTATTTTTGCGTTTATGAGATTGTGAACAGCAGGGGGCCAACACTGACCCCCGTGGAACACCCCTCGTGAAAACTTCCCCACTTTTTTCTCCCATTTATGCAAACCCCTGCTGCCCATTTGTCAACCAGCCCCTTTTCCAGGAAAAAAAACTCTCCCCCTATTCCATTGCTTTAAATTTCCTCAATAGTCTTGATGTGGGACCCTGTCAAAAGCCTTACTGAAGTCCATATACACAATATCATATTCATTACCATGATTACCTCCTCAAATACCTTAGTGAAAAAAGTTAATAAATTGGGTAAGGCAGGAACGCCCCTTTGTAAAACCATGCTGAGATTCGTTGATTAATTTATGCTTTTCAAGGTGGCTACGAACTGCCTCGGAAATTATTGATTCCATAAATTTTCCCACTATGGAGGTTAGGCTTATTGGTCTATAGTTCGAACTAAGGCCCTGTCACTGTTTTGAAAAGGTATCACATTGCCATTTTCCACTTATCTGGCACCATGCCAGTTGTAGTGATATGTTTGAAAAGATTAGCCAAAGGTGTGCTAAGCCCCTCTTTACATTCCTTTAGAACCCTTGCATACAGTTCATCAGGGCCTGGGGATTTGTTAGGTTTTAATTTATCTATTTGCCAAAGGGGACCATGTCACTTGGGGACCCTAATAGTGCACAGTTTTTTTATCGTCCTGTTCTACTTTAATTTATCATTACTGGAATATCGCTGGTATCCTCCTGTTTTAAAAACTGAGAGGAAGTATGTGTTAAAAATTCTACATTTCCTTATCACTGTCATGAGCGCCCCGAGGAACTTTTGAGGGGGCCTATCTTGTCCTGATCTTACTTCTGTATACCTGAAAGAATCCTTTTGGGTTAAGTCTTCGATTCTCTTGCAACTTTAACCTCAAAATCTCTTTTTGCTTTTCTAATTCCCTTTTTTATTTCTCTCTTTAACTGAATATATCGATTTCTCAATTGCCCCTCTCCTCTTTTGATTTGCCTATATATGCCTCTTTTTTGACCATCAGATATTTTAATCTATTGTTCTTTCCATTTAGGATCTTTTTTGTTTGATCTGATTTCCTATTTGGAACATAATTTGACTGAGCAGCTAAAAACTATGCCCTGGAAAGCGTCATATCGGCAACCATCACCACCTACCTGCCCCTTATTTCAGGTCATTCCAGTTCAGCCACCTAAGTAATTTTTCAGCCCTATGAAATCAGCCAAGCGAAAGTCAGGGACGGAGACTTGATTGCCATTTATTAGGGGAATTCCATGATTTTATTAAAAACTGAGTGATTTGTGATCACTTTCCCAAGCTCATCATTACCTCAAGATTATTAATTAGTGTTTCCCTAGTGGCAAAAACCCAAGTCAAGGAGGTTATTTCCCCTAGTTGGCTCTGTCCAAATTTTTTTTAAAAAAAACAATCCTGGATCGTATCAAGAAGGTCACCTGACTCTAAATTTTCCTGTCAAATTGCTCCGTCAATCTGTTCTATAGTTGAAATCTCCCATTAGCACAACATTTTCTTTTTGTAGATGCCTTACGAATTTCGTCCCATAGAAGTTTAATGCACTCCCTATAAGATTTGGGGCCCTGTAAATCACACCCAAAATTAGTTTCTCTCGGCCTCGAGAAGCTGTAACCAAACAGTTTCAGTGGCGGGACGCTTCTTATTTAATATCTTTTCTAACACAAAAATTTTAAATTGTCTGTGACATACATCGCTACTCCACCACCTTTCCTGTTGACCCTGTCAGTGTGGAATAAATTTATAGCCTTGTATGTGACATTCAGAGGGCATCTCTCTATCTTTCAGATTGACCAGGTCTCTGTTATAGCAATAATATCTATGTTTCCTGCACTTGCAATTAATCTTAGCTCATCTATCTTATTTCTTACACTCCTGCTATTAGTATAGTAAACCTTAAGGGAGCTAGTCCATTGCTGCCCTCTGCTGTCCCCCTTTGTTTGCTGACCTGATCTATTGTCTTTATTGATAACTTCATGCTGAATGCCTTTTTACATTTACTGTTTCCAACCCAAGTGTTGCAACCTGCTTGTTTCCCACACACACCCATACCTCTATCTTCCATCAGTTTAAAATCATAGGCATTTCACCAATGGCCTTCTCAATCGAGTCTGCAAGTGCTACCACCCCAGCCCCAGAGAGATGTACCCCATCCCTTGCATACATATCATGTTTGCCATAAAAGTTGTTCCAGTTGTCAATGAATGGGATTGCAAGTTCCTTGCATACATAAGGGGGATTACCAATAGACCCCTGGCTGTCTTTAAGAAGGCACTGGACAGGCACCTAAAGTCAGTACCTGACCAACCGGACTGTGGTTCGTACATCAGCTTGCGTGCGGCCAGCAGTAACAGCCTGGTTGATCAGACCCTGATCCACCATGAGGCCTGGTCTCAGGCCGAGCCATGGGGGCATTGACCCCTGAAACCCTCTCCAGGTAAACTGTACTAAGGTACAGAGGAAGAACAGTAATGCACCTTATGTGAATTGTGTAAAGGGTGGGTGCACAACAAATGTATATCTGGTTATGTTAATGTTGCTAAGTATCATTTTCTTTGCAACAAATGCACTTTAGGTCCATTAACGTTTTTTTACTACAAATGCCATATACCGATGATTATGATTGTTTCAAGGAAGCAAGCCTTCACTTTATTCATGTCAATGCTAGGTCACTTTTACCCAAAATATCAAAGATTATTATTATTATTATTATTATTATTATTATTATTATTATTATCATCATCATTGGGGAAGCGCTAAACCCCGTAGGATTATATAGTGCCTATGGGGGGATGTGGAAGGTATTAAGGCTTAATTCAGGGAACTGGAGCACAAATCTAACTCCTTAGATCAAGAGCCCCTCACCAGCGTCAGGGAACCTTCCTTGAGAGGATATCAGAGATCAGGATTCTAGCAAACATGACTAAGGCGGCAGTTATATCTATCTCTGAAACCTGGTTAGATGACGCCGTGACTGACGATGAAGTTAAAATAGAAGGTAACAATATAAAGCGCTTAGATAGGAACAGACAATGTGGTAGTGGTGGTATGTGTCTGTGTAAGAAATGACAGCCTGCAACTCAAGACCAGATTTGTATGACAATACACTGGATATTCTATGGTTTGAGGTGTTGCTGTCCAAGACCAAACCCCTCCTAGTAGGACCTAGTTCCCGCCCTCCCACCCATGATTAATTACTAGAAAACTCTTCGAGAGTCTTGTTAAGAACCGAGCACAACTGCTAAACAATAATACTGGGAGACTTCAGTATCTGTTATCAACAGCAAAATAACGGGCTATGTAACAGGTATAAGCAAACTCTAGGATTAACTAGTTACACTCAACTAATTAATGCAACAACCCGAATCCCACATTTCTCGGTCACCATACTCGATCACGTACTATGTAACTGCTCTGATGACATTAGTCAGTCAAGCGTCATTACCACAGGCCTTAGTGATCATTTCTCCATTTACTGCAGGAAAATTACCAGGGAACGGATAGGCCTATACAGGACAAAAAATGAGGTCAACTACAAACTACAGTCAAGAAACCGGTAAATAAGCTACACAGTTGTGACTGGATAGTAATAACAAGTTGTACGGACATAAATGAAACCTGAGAAACATTGAGAACAATGTTCACTGCCATTGTTGATAATATTGCACCAGTTAAAGAGGTTAGGATTAAACGAAGAACTGAACCATAAAATGGTATAAAATACCGACAGATTGTTAGGTAAGACACATATGCAACAGTTAGGTATCTTTATTTCGAAACGTTTCGCCTACACAGTAGGCTTCTTCAGTCGAGTACAGAAAAGTTGATAGAAGCAGAAGATACTTGAAGACGATGTAATCAGTCCATCACCCTTAAAGTTTTGAGGTGGTCAGTCCCTCAGTCTGGAGAAGAGCATTGTTCCGTTGTCTGAAACGTTTCGAAATAAAGATACCTAACTGTTGCATATGTGTCTTACCTAACAATCTGTCGGTATTTTATACCATTTTAATGTTCATTCTGTCAGACACTGCAACACAAGGGTATCTGGGTACAGACCATCAACTTCGACCTCTACTAGTGAGAACGGCTGGGTTTGAGAGGGACCTGCCCTCCCAAAGCAACCTACGTCTCACCTCCTGGCACTATATAAAGGCTCCATCCTGTCACTTCAACTTCATATTGTTTCAGACAACGGAACAATGCTCTTCTCCAGACTGAGGGACTGACCACCTCAAAACTTTAAGGGTGATGGACTGATTACATCGTCTTCAAGTATCTTCTGCTTCTATCAACTTTTCTGTACTCGACTGAAGAAGCCTACTGTGTAGGCGAAACGTTTCGAAATAAAGATACCTAACTGTTGCATATGTGTCTTACCTAACAACGAAGAACTGAACCCTGGATGAATACTGAGATATTAGATAATATGAAATTCGGGGATTATTTGCTAAGGTTTAGGCAAACAGACAGAAAATTCCCGGCATGATTGTGAATTTCTTTGTACCAAGCAGTTTATAAAATGTAATCACACATTGTAACCGTTGCAAAGAAATAAATTTTTGTATTTTGTATTTCTATTGCAGTGATAAATGAATTCCAAAGGGTAAGGAACAAGAGTGCAGAGTCTTTTATAGAAGGAACAGAGGCAAGGCACTATTGCTCAAATATCAAAGAATACAAAAATAACCCTAGAAAGGGCTCCAATGAAAATAAGTCACTTTAACTTTTTTGGGTTATCCCAGGTTCTCTACACATATGCTGCTATGTATGATATATATGTAACTGTATTTGTGTATACCTGAATACACTTACTAAAGCTCTGGCAACAACTAAAACAGTTGGGGTATAGCCATAAACCCGTAAATAGATCTAACAGAGTGCTAAATATCGATAACGAGGTATGCCATAAAACAAGTGGCAAATTGTTTTAATTCATCTGCTGCGTCAATACTTGTAAGTAAACTACCGGTTGCATCGAATACCTTTAACACAGATTCCGATAAGTTTAAAACTTTCTACAGTAATAAAGGTGTCACCCCAAACAGTTGCCAACTATTAGGTGTATGACTCAAGAAATCGTAATGACATAATTGCAAACAAACCATGGTACGAGCGGGGATTGAACTCGCGGTGAGTCATGATGACGGCTTTGAGGGGATTTGAGCTAGAGTTCGTCACGGCCACTCGCTGTATAGCCCTTGTGGCTTAGTGCTTCTTTTTTATTATAATAATCGTCACGGCCACGCTAGATGGAGATTCATCTGTAAAAAAATTGCTTTTGTGGTCACAGTGGTGCCTATGCTAACCTTCCTATGGTGTATAAAAATACCTAGTTGGATGAATCGTATTGTAGCTAGCTGGCCCAGTGTTTAATGCATTGGTCTGGAGTTTACGACTCACAGCGAGTTCAATCCCCACCCGTACCGTGGTTTAGTAGGTTTATCTTATGACTTCGAGCGAAAAGAACTAAGCACGTTAAACCCAACTAAAAGCACTGGTCCAGATAATATCCTGGATAAGTTCCTAAAAGATGGTGCCTCTCAACTGCCATTCCCCATTGCTCGCATAATAAATTTGTCCATCACCACTAACACCGTTCCAGAGGGATTCAAAGAGGCCAATTACTCCTATCTTCAAGAAAAATAGAAGGTGTGATGTCAGCAGCTATAGGCCTGTTAGTGTATTCAGTGTAATGTCCAGAATTCTAGACAAGGTGGCTGGGATTCCACTGCTGATCTTGCTACTGACAAGTCACAGTCGCTCTACCTCGAGAAGTATCCCTTCGATACACATCGGGGAGGGGAATTTGTAACCTACACTCCATCGCCTTTACTCTTTCACGATGCTTTCGTATCGTGTAAAGATCAAGCCAACCAGTGGAGTTATCAGTGACTCTACCAAACTTGCCCTTGCTGTCACTGTAAACATCTGCTTGCAGGTAAAATTTACAGCTATCCACTCTTTGTACTAACAATCTTGAAGCTTCTAAACTGATGGACGACACCACTATGAAGACTCAGCGACCGACAGTTCACCGTCTCTCCTTCACCTTTCCTGCTGGCGAAACGTTCTGTTTTTGTGAAACGTTTGGACAAGATTATAACATCCCTATCGACTGATGACCTGAAGACCTCAATCGTGGGATTCAATTGACATCACCAAGATTCCAAATGCTCCTTCTATGATCAAAATCACCTTCTCCAACATTGATATGGCTACCAGAGCACTTTCTGATGTGATGAATGGTTTGAAAACCGACAAGTTGAAGATTGAGACACGTATGCAACATATGGGAATCTTTATTAAGGAAACGTTTCCCCACACAGTGGCTTCTTCACTCCAATACAAAGCAGAGAGGAGTAAGGAGAGGAGGAGTTTGAGGTAATCAGTCCCTCAGCCTGGTATCGATGTGTTCAGTCCATCACTCTTGTAAAAAGTACAGCATATAGTCGGAGAGGTGGCTTATGTACTGGAGACAGGTGAGTCGAAGCAGAAAGAGGCAGGATCACAGTGGAACCATCCACTAGTGTCCAAAGATTGAACAAGTATTGAAGAATTCCTTGTACGTATTAAGTTCCCATTAGTGTCTCAATCTGTTTTCAAACCATTTATCACATATGTCAGACACTGCAACATAATGGGAACTTGATGCAAGGAATTCTTCAATATTTGTCCAAACTTTGGACGAAGACGTACTTACACTAGTGGATGGTTCCACTGTGATCCCGCCTTCTCCTACTTCGACTCACCTGTCTACAGTATATAAGCCACTTCTCCGACCATATGCTGTACTTTCTACAAGATTGATCGACTGAACACATCGATTCCAGACTGAGGGACTGATTACCTCAAACTCCTACTCTCCTTACACCTCTCTGCTTTGTACTGGACTGATGAAGCCACTGCGTGGCGAAACGTTTCCTCATTAAAGATACCCAAATGTTGCACATGTGTTTAATTTATCAACTTGTCGGTTCTCTGAACCATCTACATTCCACAAGAAATTCTGTTCCAACTGCAGAAAAGAAAGTCACGATTTTAAAGCCTGTTCCACCACCAATGCCACTCCAACCTGCCTCAACTGTAAGGGCTCTCACCGTACCCTTGCAGCCGAATGCCCACTAAGGAAATGCTGACTAAGAAAATTAGAGAAGCTAAGAAGAGCAGCCCCAAATCGCCGACATATGCCGCCATAACTAAACTACAGTTTGATACCAAGAAAATTCTCCAAGCTACACAACAGCCATCTCTATCCAGCATCTCCTTCTGTCCACTTCCGGACGAGGCTCCCTCCAAGGTGCTGTATTGCATAGTGTATGCGCACCTTGCGAATGCAGCCAACCTAGGCACATTCAACACCACCATCAATGAACTATTCCGACTCAACAACATGCCTGCCTTCGTTTTCCCTGACTGCACACCTTCAACTGACATCCTCAGGATTCTTCCTAACGTCGTTAACTTCACCACTCCTGCTGACCTGTCTCCTACTGCCCAAGCAGCTGTTCATACACCTTCCACAACCTCCGACACCACTGTTCATGCTGCCTCGGCCACCGCCTCCCAACCTGATCTTACACCTCCAGTACACCTCTCCACTGCTCCTGTCGACCCACAGTCACCTGCTAGCACCATGGCAGACGCGGCTACTGAATACATCAGAAGTTGAAGAAGATACTGATGACTCTAGTACACCAACATGGGAAAACCTTACATTCTACACTGCTCCATCAAATGCTGACACCATGACCTGCACTGAATTCTACAAAGGCCTCGGTGCAGGAACTGTCAAGTTTTCCTGCGAATACCTCATCCCTTCACGCTCACCCAGGTTCTGGATTTCCTCAAGCCTCTTCGATTCACCTTTGGAAACAAGACAAAACTTTACCACCTCTCTAGAAGCTGTTTTAAGAAATTTGAGAATGGCTCATCTACAAACCTGCCACCCTAATCGAGTCAAATAACACCACCAATATGTTGCCCTCCCATGTTCTTCCCTGCCTGCCCTGTCCTGCGACGTAACCTGCTGCCAGCTTGTCAAGACTGTAGACATCCAACTTCCACAAGACAATCGCAGCTGAGCCTGTTATTCCTGATTCTTAAGTCTGTCCCACGATAACCTAGCTGCTGGGTTAAGCCCTGACACTTTTTTTTACGACCAAGGACACTCCTCTCCAACGCTATTCTTCGCTTGTCCCGTCGTCCCCACTCACTCCATTGGAGTTCACCTGATCTTGATCTTGAGAGAAGGCGGGTGTACTGTCAAGTAGTTAATATCTTAATGTAAAAAAAGTTGGTAGAATTACCGACAATATGTAAAGTAAAGGACACAAATGCAACTAATGTGACATTTTATTGTCACATTAGTTTCACTTTGTCTCCTTTTTCTTTAAATATCTTAATGACTAAAACATTCTTCATAGTTACTAATAAGGTTTCAGATCTTACTCGCAGATACCTCCCTAATAAATCTGATGGGCTACCTGAGAACTCAAATTGTCGCTGGGAAACTCATAGGGATGGTGACCTTACAATTGCAAAAGGCCCTTTGATACGGTCAACCATAATATATTATGCAAAAAAATACAAGCTATCGGTTCTGTAGAATGGTTTTAAGTACTACCTGAGCAACAGGAAACACACTGTCAAGATCAACAACACAGAATCACAACCCCTGCCGATAGCATGAGGTTCATCAAGGTAGTATTTTTGGATCCTTAATTGTTCCTATGTTATGGTGAATGACATGCCCATCAATGTCAAGTGTAAGCTTCTGTTGTATGCAGATGACAGTGCACTGTTAGTGTCAGGTAAAGACCACAAAATAGAGCTAATGTTTCATCACTAGAACTAGAATCCTGCAGCAAATAGTAAACAACAAAAATTTTCGTTACACCTCGGGAAAACGGAAGCCAAAAACTCTTTGGCACGGAAAAATAAACTGAAAGGAGTAAATAATTTTAATGTCCAGTTTTAACGGGGAACCATCACTTCAGTATCCTCAGTGAAATGTCTGGGAATCTTTTCTGACCCAAGCTTGTCAGGAGAATTGATAGGGAACAGTGTAGGAAAGAAAGCGAATTTCTTTGGCTAAAGTTCCTGTAGAGTCAGGTACAGTGTCTACCAATGAGGCTCGCAGGACCCTATGTCTAGCTCTTATCAATTTCTATATAAATTACTCTTGCTCTTCATGGTAATCAGTCTTAAAAAAAAAATGACTGTAACCATGTATAGGAGTGAGGGTGATTCATTACTTTTGTAAACTTGCCATGATTGTGACCAGATCTACCTGGAGTTCATTACCTTTGTAACTAGTTCAGCTATCATAACTTTGGGGTCCAGTCCCTGGACCCATTATGTACCTTTGTAATCTTTTGACTACCGCCCACAGGATGGGTATGGGGTGCATAATAAAGATATTAAACTAACTTAACAAATAATGAAAGACTACAAATCACCCAGAGCAAAATGGGGAAATTCATCTTGGACCTGGGTCCAAGATAGCATGTAGGCCAGGATGAATTACCACAACTGGATATGCTGAATGTTGAAGACAGAGTAAAACAACTGAAGTTAAATCATGTTTATAAAATTGTTCACAGTGTCCAGAATATCTTGCTGCTAAGTTTGTCAAGGTTGGGAACCAAAGCAAATATAGTACTAGGGGAATGAAACACAACTTTGTAGTACCCACATTAGGTGGTCAGCCTTCACTGTAGAGCAATAAAGGAGAGGAACAGATTTCCTGCACGTGTCAAAGCCTGTCATAGCATAAGCCAGTCCAAGAAAAAGAGCCAAGAGGTATCTAATGAATGTAGCTACAGAGAGGGAGGAGAGTGATTTCTCGTATAGCTAACATACTTGTACCTATTAAGAACTTAAGAACATAAGAAAGAAGGAACACTGAAGCAGGCCTACTGGCTCATGCGAGGCAAGTCCAAGTCACCTACCGGCTTAAACCAATGACCCACTTAGTTAGGTAGGTCACATCCACTTAAAGAAGGAGCACGCCATCAGACCTATTAGTGCAAGCTAGTCAGGTCCCACTCACACCCACTCCTGTATTTATCCAAGCTATTTTTAAAACTACACAACGTCTTAGCTTCTATGACGGTACTTGGGAGTTTGGTACCACCCACACCACTGGTATGGGGTGACTACCACCCACACCACTGGTATGGGGTGACTACCACCCACACCACTGGTATGGTGTGACTACCACCCACACCACTGGTATGGTGTGACTACCACCCACACCACTGGTATGGTGTGACTACCACCCACACCACTGGTATGGGGTGACTACCACCCACACCACTGGTATGGGGTGACTACCACCCACACCACTGGTATGGTGTGACTACCACCCACACCACTGGTATGGGGTGACTACCACCCACACCACTGGTATGGGGGAGCATAATAAATGTATTAACCTAACATAATAGGTCCAGGGACCGGGCCACAAAGTTTTGATAGCTAAACAAGTTATAATGAACTATTTACATGTTAATATCTGGTGACAATCATAATGAGATATTTATGCAGACACGAATTAGGTCACGCACACACACAAAAAAAAGAATACAAAACATTACCTTATATTTTAGCAAGGTATAATTACAAAAAAAAATAGTTTAGTGGTTATGCGTTATTTACAGTGGGCGAAGTCAGGGTATTTTCTCAGAATAGTTGGTAATATACCACTGTGGGTAAAATACTCTTACATGTCTTGAAAATTTGAGAGCGAGTTGTCAGTGAATTTATTAATTTTACAGCACTTCAGCCATATATTTTAGAGCATATACGCAGAAGTTATTTCTATATTTTCCTTAATAAAGGCTTTAGTGATAGTATGAAGGCGACCTGAGAGTATCATGATTCACGTACACTAGATACTTATTAAACCCGTCATATGTTACCACTGGGCTGACCTTATTTCTGTGGAAGTTTTTTTAATTGACCTGGGCCATTTTTAATTCATTCCCTTTGAGCGTAACCCCTTTATAAAACTTTCACCGCCTGTTGGGCAGCCGTAACAGTGGTCAGAAGCAAGAAGACCTGCAGATGTACCCAAGAGTAGCTGCAGACTGAGGTCTGCGGAAAACAATATGAAGTTAAATGATGAGAAATTTTAATTACTCCAATTGGAAAGCGTGGGGAAAATTTAAAACTTATGGGTATAAGACAAATTAAAAAGCAAATTCAGCGAACAACTAACGTAAAAGCCCGGGGAGTGATCTGTCGGAGGTCTCCCTTCAAGGACCAAAAATTTTGTATCAATCGCATCTGCTGAAAAAGAAGGATGGATAAGGGAAAACCCTTCAAAATGGGAGGCCAAGCCCATGATGACCTTTAGGTTTTAAAAAAGGGAAGACAGGAATAAAAAAAGGGGGATGTAAATAGGTGTAAAAATATCTCCCTAGCGGACTCGCAGAAGGGTTTTTAAATTTGGGAAAAAAAATTCAGATTCGGGAAGGATATGGGAAAAGTACTGGTTGGGGTAATAGAGTTGTGGTGGGTGGAACAAACTCCGAGTCAGTTATAGGGGCCAGAAGTTGTGTAGCTTTAAAAATGGGTTGGATAAATAATGAGTGGATGTGGGGGGTTTTGGTGGTTGGCCTCATAGCTTTGCTACCGGTCGGTTGCCGTGTTCCCCCCTTAGTAAATGGGGACCTACCTCCCTGGTTGGGGTGCATTGTTAAGCCGGAGGAATTTGGGGCCCTGCCTCACATGGGCCAGTAGGCCCTGCTGCATTTTTCCTTCTTCTTTGTTCTTTGTTTTTAGGTCCTTGTTCTATTTTGGCTGGATATTGCTGTACACTAAAGCTTTTCAAAGGCAGGTAAAATTATGACCTAGAAAATGTACAGAAAAACCTTCACGGCGCAATAACTGCGAAAAAACCCCAAAAATTACTGGGAATGCTTGAATTTCCCTGAACCGTACTCCTGTCGCAGGCGGGAGAGATACATGATTATAACCCTGGAAAATCCTAGAGGGCAAATACCGAACTTGCCCACAAAAATCACCCCTCGAAAGAAAAGATGGTGTGTGGCATGGGGTCTTAGACGGAAAGGGAGACAAGCAATAAGTGTCGGGGCCCCCAAAGGGGCTGTTCAACTCCCCTCCCGTGAAAAAGGGGGATTACCAAAAACCCCCTGGCTGTTTTCAAGCAGGCGTGGACAGGCCCCTAAAGTGGGTTTACTGCCCAGCGGGCTTGGTTGTACGTTGGATTAGTACCCCCGTAGAACAGCCTGGTTGTGGGCCATGACCCACCATGGGCCTGGTTACGCCCGGGCCGAGGGGGCGTTCCCCCCTGGAACTCCAAGTGCCCAAGAGTAGCTCAGTTGAGGTCCGTACCAAGAAGGCTACAGATGAGGTTGTATCCCAAAAGAGTACAGACTGAGTTGTCCCCAAGAAGGCTACGACGAGTTGTACCCAAAAAGAGTACAGACTGAGACTGTTACCAAAAAGGCTACGACTGAGATCGTACCAAGAAGAGCTACGGGATGAATCTGTCCCAGAAGAGTAAGACGGGTCTGTACCCAAGAAGGCTACAGATGGGTCTGTACCCAAAAAGAGCTACAGACTGAGATCTTACCCAAGAAGAGCTACAGACTGAGGTCTGTACCCAAGAAGAGCTACAGACTGAGGTCTGTACCCAAGAAGAGCTACAGACTGAGATCTGTACCCAAGAAGAGCTACAGACTGAGGTCTGTACCCAAGAAGAGCTACAGACTGAGGTCTGTATCCCCAAAAGAGCTACAGATTTGAGATCTTTACCAAGAAGAGCTACAACTGAGGTCTGTTCCCCAAGAAGAGCTACAGATGAGGTCTGTATACCCAAGAAGAGTACAGATGAGGTTTTTCCCAAGAAGATCTGAGGTCAATGATAATTTAATAATACGTGTGAGGGGTGTGGTGGTCTCAGCATTCAGTGTCACTCTGGCAGCGAGGGAGGGTGCACGCGCCACCACTCGCTCCTCTCACTTTTACACTTCATTCCGTCATTATTATCGACACTGCTGTTTTGAATGGCATAGCCACATAGATTCTCATCCTTTTCAAAACCCCGGTTGGGAACAGAAAGGTGGTTGAAAATTATTGTATTTTTTTCCCAAACAAGCCCCGAAGGAAATTAATGGAGTTTTGCTGGTTGATGTTTGGGGGCCCAAGTCTGGGGCCCTCTCCCTTTTCCCGGGGGGCCCGCCCGGTGGGCTCTTCTTTCCTATAAAAGGTATTTATTTGTATGTGAGTTACAGCACACAGTAAAACTGGTCCACCGTCTTGGGGTTTAAATTTATTTCTATTTGAAATTGATTTGTCATTTTAAATTTCCCGACGTGGCACCTCCCTTGTGGCAAACCCCCTTGTGGGACCCCCATTGTGGCATGGTACTCTTTTTTGAGGTGGAGGTCGAGACATAGTCCTGTCCCCCAGCAGGTTTTCAGAACGTAGTGTATTAGCGTAATGTATATTCCGAGGTGTAACCCGCCCCGTATCTAATAAATTATATTATTATAATATTTTTTTTTATATATATATATATTATAGATTATATATATTTATAGTATATTTATATTATAATATTATATTAAATATAAATTTTTATTATTATAATTATTTATATATTTATATATTTTTATTCGTAGATTGTACTTGGTGTGTACGTAAAATATAACATGGGTGTATTAAAAAGAAGTAAGTAAATTTTTCAGGGGATACACAAATACGTTACATGAATTATTACTGCAGCATTGTGTAGAGAAAATGGGATAACCCAAAAAAAATCAGAAAAGTGACTTAAAGACTCATGTTATCAAGCTTAAGTATGGTCTTGCTGTTATGTATACTATGGGGGTGTGTTATGTATACACAACCAGCGATGTGTATTTGTGTATGATAACCCCTGGAGGTCGTTAATCTTGTAAATTTGGTTTTATAGACACAGGTTAAAATAAATACAATATACTACTATAAATTACCTAAGTAACCAAAAAATCAAACGATTTATTTTCCATGACATCGTAGTGTAAGTATTATTTTATTATTAAAAAAAAAAAGCGCTAACCACGGACTATACAGATTGTGTAAGTTATAGAGAAAAAAAATAAAAAAAAAGTTTTTTTAATTGCAAATGTTTCAAAGACAATTACAATTTGATTGTTAAAAAAAAAAAAAAAAACATTTATACTGGGGTTTTAGGCAGTTGTTGTCTTTGTTTATTCGTCTTATTAGGTTTTTTAAATTCGTTGCAACAATCTTGAAAACTTATGTTGTTTTTTGCATAGCCTTGTGGGTTAGCGCTTTTTTTTGATTATAATTAATATTTTTGTTGGTATTGTTTTAATTTTTTTTTATTATCATTTTCGGTATTGTGCTAATTTTCATAGATTACATGAACGTCGGGATTGGGTTTCTAAAGTAATTCTCTCCTCGAGGAGAGTTTGGAAATCAATATATTTTTTTTGTTTCTAATGCCCATTAGATATGTTGATGATGGTTCAGAGAACCGACAAGTTGAATAAATTAGTAAATGGCAAAATCTTGGGTATCTTTATTGAGGAAAAAGTTTTGTCCCGGGTGGCTTCTCGTCAAAAAGAGGACTTTGAGGTAATCAGTCCCTCAGCTTGAGTCGATGTAAACAGTCCCTCAGATTGTGGGTGATTAATCTACTCCCCTGGGGACTGTTTATTCAAAGCCCTGTTCTTCATATTCCTTTTATGGCTGATGAAAACCACTGTGGGTGAAAGTTTGCTCATTAAAGATACCCAAGAATGCAATGTTTAATTTACCTATTTGTTTACCTGGTTAAAAAGGAGGTGCCTTGATGCCCGGGGAGGGGTATTGATCCGAAGAAGTAGATCTAACCATATTGTCTTCAGTTTCCCATGTCATTAATATGACCCATACGGGTTTAAGGTTTTCATGGGTGTATAATTACTTTTATATACCGGGACATTGTATACCTGGAGTATACCTATAGAGGGTTTCGGGGGTCAACGCCCCCGTGGCCAGGTCTGAGAAAAGGCCTCGTAGTGGAGCAGGGCCTGATCAACCAGGCTGTTGTTGCTGGCCGCACATAGACCGACGTACGAACCACAATCCAGCTGGTCAGGTACTGACCAGGGTATATATGTAGTTATACACTCAAAGGCGCGCGCGCCTGTGTACTCACCTAGTTGTACTCACCTAGTTGAGGTTGCGGGGGTCGAGTCCGAGCTCCTGGCCCCGCCTCTTCACTGATCGCTACTAGGTCACTCTCCCTGAGCCGTGAGCTTTATCATACCTCTGCTTAAAGCTATGTATGGATCCTGCCTCCACTACATCGCTTCCCAAACTATTCCACTTACTGACTACTCTGTGGCTGAAGAAATACTTCCTAACATCCCTGTGATTCATCTGTGTCTTCAGCTTCCAACTGTGTCCCCTTGTTACTGTGTCCAATCTCTGGAACATCTGTCTTTGTCCACTTTGTCATTCCTTCAGTATTTTGTATGTCGTTATCATGTCCCCCCTATCTCTCCTGTCCTCCAGTGTGTCAGGTTGATTTCCCCTTAACCTCTCCTCGTAGGACATACCTCTTGCTCTGGGACTAGTCTTGTTGCAAACCTTTGCACTTTCTCTAGTTTCTTCACGTGCTTGGCTAGGTGTGGGTTCCAAACTGGTGCCGCATACTCCAATATGGCCTAACGTACACGGTGTACAGGGTCCTGAATGATTCCTTATTAAGATGTCGGAATGCTGTTCTGAGGTTTGCTAGGCGCCCATGTGCTGCAGCAGTATTTGTTGATGTGCGCTTCAGATGTGCCTGGTGTTATACTCACCCCAAGATCTTTTTCCTTGAGTGAGGTTTGTAGTCTCTGACCCCTAGACTGTACTCCGTCTGCGGCCTTTTCTTTGCCCTTCCCCAATCTTCATGACTTTGCACTTGGTAGGATTGAACTCCAGGAGCCAATTGCTGGACCAGTTCTGCAGCCTGTCCAGATCCTTTGTAGTTCTGCCTGGTCTTCGATCGAGTGGAATTCTTCTCATCAACTTCACGTCATCTGCAAACAGGGACACCTCAGAGTCTATTCCTTCCGTCATGTCGTTCACAAATACCAGAAACAGCACTGGTCCTAGGACTGACCCCTGCGGGACCCCGCTGGTCACAGGTGCCCACTCTGACACCTCGCCACGTACCATGACTCGCTGCTGTCTTCCTGACAAGTATTCCCTGATCCATTGTAGTGCCTTCCCTGTTATCCCTGCTTGGTCCTCCAGTTTTTGCACCAATCTCTTGTGTGGAACTGTGTCAAACGCCTTCTTGCAGTCCAAGAAAATGCAATCCACCCACCCCTCTTTCTCTTGTCTTACTGCTGTCACCATGTCATAGAACTCCAGTAGGTTTGTGACACAGGATTTCCCGTCCCTGAAACCATGTTGGCTGCTGTTGATGAGATCGTTCCTTTCTAGGTGTTCCACCACTCTTCTCCTGATAATCTTCTCCATGTGTGTGTGTTTGTGTATGTGTGTGTGTGTGTGTGTGTGTGTGTGGTGTGTGTGTGTGTGTGTGTGTGTGTGTGTGTGTGTACTCACCTAATTGTACTTACCTAATTGTGGTTGCAGGGGTCGAGACTCAGCTCCTGGCCCCGCCTCTTCACTGATCGCTACTAGGTCCTCTCTATCTCTGCTTCCTGAGCTGTATCATACCTCTTCTTAAAACTATGTATGGTTCCTGCCTCGACTACTTCACTTGCTAGGCTATTCCACTTCTTGACAACTCTATGACCGAAGAAATACTTCCTAACGTCCCTGTGACTCGTCTGAGTCTTCAGCTTCCAGTTGTGACCCCTTGTCCCTGTGTCCCCTCTCTGGAACATCCTATCTCTGTCCATCTTGTCTATTCCCCGCAGTATCTTGTATGTCGTTATCATGTCTCCCCTGACCCTTCTGTCCTCCAGTGTCGTCAGTCCGATTTCCCTCAACCTTTCCTCGTACGACATTCCCCTGAGCTCTGGGACTAGCCTTGTTGCAAACCTTTGTACTTTATCTAACTTCTTGACGTGCTTGACCAGGTGTGGGTTCCAGACTGGTGCTGCATACTCCAGTATGGGCCTAACATACACAGTGTACAGTGTCTTGAACGATTCCTTATTAAGGTATCGGAACGCTATTCTCAGGTTTGCCAGGCGCCCGTATGCTGCAGCAGTTATTTGGTTGATGTGTGCCTCCGGTGATGTGCTCGGTGTTATGGTCACCCCAAGGTCTTTCTCCCTGAGTGAGGTCTGTAGTCTTTGTCCACCTAGCCTATACTCTGTCTGCGGTCTTCTTTGCCCCTCCCAATCTTCATGACTTTGCATTTGGCTGGATTGAATTCGAGAAGCCAGTTACTGGACCACATGTCCAGCCTGTCCAGGTCTCTTTGCAGTCCTGCCTCATCCTCATCCGATTTAATTCTTCTCATCAACTTCACATCATCTTCGAACAGGGACACTTCAGAGTCTATTCCTTCCATCATGTCGTTCACATATATCAAAAATAGCACTGGTCCTAGAACTGACCCCTGTGGGACCCCGCTCGTCACAGGCGCCCACTGTGATACCTCTTCACGTACCATGACTCGTTGCTGCCTCCCTGTCAGGTATTCCCTGATCCATTGCAGTGCCCTCCCTGTTACATGCGCCTGATCCTCCAGCTTCTGCACTAATCTCTTGTGGGGAACTGCGTCAAAGGCCTTCCTGCAGTCTAGGAAAACGCAATCTACCCACCCCTCTCTCTCGTGTCTTATTTCTGTTACCTTGTCATAAAACTCCAGGAGGTTTGTGATACACGATTTGCCTTCCATGAACCCATGCTGTGTGTGTGTGTGTGTGTGTGTGTGTGTGTGTGTGTGTGTGTGTGTGTGTGTGTGTGTGTGTGTGTGTGTGTGTGTGTGTGTGTGTGTGTACTCACCTATTTGTACTCAGCTATTTGTGGTTGCAGGGGTCGAGACTCGGCTCCTGGCCACGCCTCTTCACTGACCGCTACTAGGTCCTGTCTTTACCTGCTCCATGAACTTTATTATACCTCGTCTTAAAACTACGTATGGTTCCTGCCTCCATTACATCACTTATCAGACTATTCCTCTTCCTGACATCTCTGTGACTGAAGAAATACTTCCTAACATCTCTTTGATTCATCTGAGTCTTCAACTTCCAATTGTGACCCCTTGTTTCTGTGTCCCATGCCTGGAACATCCCGTCTCTGTCCACCTTATCTATTCCTCGTAGTATTTTGTATGTCGTTATCGTGTCTCCCCTAACCTTCCTGTCCTCCAGTGTCGTCAGGCAGATTTCCCTTAACCTTTCTTCGTAGGACATTTCCCTTAGCTCGGGATCTAGCCTTGTTGCAAACCTTTGGACTTTCTCTAATTTCTTGACGTACTTGACCAGGTGTGGGTTCCAAACTGGTGCTGCATACTCCAGTATGGGCTTGACGTACACTGTGTACAGAGTCTTGAACGATTACTTGCTGAGGTATTGGAACGCTATTCTCAGGTTTGCCAGGCGCCCATATGCTGCAGCAGTTATCTGGTTGATGTGTGCTCCCGGAGACGTGCTCGGTATTATACTCACCCCAAGATCTTTCTCCTTGAGTGAGGTTTACAGTCTTTGGCCACCTAGCCTATGTTCTGTCTGCGGTCTTCTTTGCCCTTCCCCGATCTTCATGACTTAGCATTTGACGGGGTTAAATTCGAGGAGCCAGTTGCTGGACAATGCGTCCAACCTGTCCAGGTCTCTTCGTAATTCTCATATGATTTAATTCTCCTCATGAACTTCACATCACCTGTGAACAGGGACACTTTTGAGTCTATCCCTTCTATCATGTCATTCACATATACCAGAAATAGCACTGGTCCTAGGACTGACCCCTGTGGGACCCCGCTCGTCACAGGTGCCCACTGTGATACTTCATCATGTACCATGACTCGTTGTTGCCTCCCTGTCAGGTATTCTCTGATCAATTTCAGCGCCCTTCCTGTTATACGTGCCTGATCCTCCAGCTTCTGCACTAATCTCTTGTGAGGAACTGTAATCATGTATGGGGGGTAATGATTAGTGGAATATGGGAGTAAGAGGAGGGAGTCAGTAGGTAGGTGACAGGTGAGGCAGTAGGAGGGATGAGTGGGGAGGTTGGTAGGTAATGTGAGGTCACTGGTGACTACACCTTTCCCTCTCATTACTCTACTCACCCTCTCACTACTTGAAATAAAAAAATAAAAGAATAAATAACGGGGACAGTGAATATTACTATTCTACTCAAACACAGTTTATTATTAAGTCCTTGTACAATAATATATTTGGGAACAGGAGAGCATTATTGTGTTTAGTGGTCAGTGGTCAGTCGTCACGTGAGGTCACAGACCCTGAGCTGCTTTGGGGATTAGCGTGGACGGTTACAAAGCATGGCTTGCTTCTGCAGTGTTTTAAAAATTGAGGTTGGAGAGTTGAAGGAGGAGGTCTTGCTTCTCCAGGAGGAGATTAGGAGGCTGAAGGTCCACCTCAATGGGTCTGGGAGAGAGTGTGAGGTGGCTGGAGTTGTGGGGAATGAGGTTTCTAGCAGTGAGGTGCAGTCTGTCTCTCGCTGTGAGGAGGCTGTAGGTGGGGAGGTAGCAACGGCTACCAGCAGTGAGGTGCAGTCCAGCACCTGCTACAAGTGGCGAGTGGTAACCAGTAATGGGAGGAGAATCAGAATAAGGAAAGTTAAGAGTGAAGATCTGAAGGTAGGAAATCACTTCTCTGTTCTTCAGGATGAATGTACTTCAGTGGCCAGTGAAGGTAAGGGTACTACTGCCCCTGCTAACAGAGGTAAGTGCATTCTTGTGGTTGGTGACTCTCGGGTAAGATATATTGACCGTGCTTTTTGTAATAGGAATAAGATGAGAGATAGAGTGTGCTTCCCTGGAGCTGGTGTTGGGGACATAGTTAACAGGCTGGATAATGTCATGTTAGGTAATGGGAACAAGCCCATTATCTGTCTCAGTGCTGGTGGAAATGATATTGGGAAGGGTAGGAGAGAAGAGCTGCTAGATAAGTACAGGTCATCTATAGATTTCATTAAGTCTAAGGGAGGGGTCCCAATCATATGTAGCATCTTGCCTAGAAGGGGAGTAGAAAATGAATGGTTGTCTAGGGCAATTGGTGTAAATTGCTGGCTAGACAGATACTGCAAGGAACTTACAATCCCATTCATTGACAACTGGAACAACTTTTATGGCAAACATGATATGTATGCAAGGGAAGGGGTACATCTCTCTGGGGCAGGGGTGGTAGCACTTGCAGACTCAATTGAGAAGGCCATTGGTGAAATGCCTATGATTTTAAACTGATAGAAGATAGAGGTATGGGTGTGTGTGGGAAACAAGCAGGTTGCAACACTAGGGTTGGAAACAGTAAATGTATAAAAGGCATTCAGCATGAAGTTATAAATAAAGACAATAGATCAGGTCAGCAAACAAAGGGGGACAGCAGAGGGCAGCAAGGGACTAGCTCCCTTAAGGTTTACTATACTAATAGCAGGAGTGTAAGAAATAAGATAGATGAACTAAGAATAATTGCAAGTGCAGGAAACATAGATATTATTGCTATAACAGAGACCTGGCTCAATCTGAAAGATAGAGAGATGCCCTCTGAATGTCACATACAAGGCTATAAATTATTCCACACTGACAGGGTCAACAGGAAGGGTGGTGGAGTAGCGATGTATGTCAGAGACAATTTAAATTGTTGTGTTAGACAAGATATAAAATTAGAAGCGTCAGCCACTGAATCTGTTTGGTTACAGGTTCTCGAGGGCCGAGAAAAACTAATTTTGGGTGTGATTTACAGGGCCCCCAAATCTTGATAGGGAGTGCAGTAAACTTCTATGGGACGAAATTCGTAAGGCATCTACATAAGAAAATGTAGTGCTAATGGGAGATTTCAACTATAGACAGATTGACTGGAGCAATTTGACAGGAAATTTAAAGTCAGGTGACTTTCTTGATACGATCCAGGATTGTTTTTTAAAACAGTTTGTGACAGAGCCAACTAGGGGAAATAACCTCGTTGACTTGGTTCTTGCCAGTAGGGAAACACTAATTAATAATCTTGAGGTTAATGATGAGCTTGGGGAAAGTGATCACAAATCACTCAGTTTTAATATATCATGGAATTCCCCTAATAATGGCAATCAAGTCTCCATCCCTGACTTTCGCTTGGCTGATTTCATAGGACTGAAAAATTACTTAGGTGGGCTGAACTGGAATGACCTGACTAAGGGTCAGGTAGGTGGTGATGGTTGCCGATATGACGCTTTCCAGGGCATAGTTCTAGCTGCTCAGTCAAATTATGTTCCAAATAGGGAAATCAGATCAAACAAAAATGATCCTAAATGGATGAACAATATATTAAAATATCTGATTGGTCAAAAGAGAGGCATATATAGGCAAATCAAAGAGGAGAGGGGCAATTAAGAAATCGATATATTCAGTTAAAGAGAGAAATAAAAAGGGAATTAGAAAAGCAAAAAGAGATTATGAGGTTAAAGTTGCAAGAGAATCGAAGACTAACCCAAAAGGATTCTTTCAGGTATACAGAAGTAAGATCAGGGACAAGATAGGCCCACTCAAAAGTTCCTCGGGTCAGCTCACTGACAGTGATAAGGAAATGTGTAGAATTTTTAACACATACTTCCTCTCAGTTTTTACACAGGAGGATACCAGCAATATTCCAGAAATGATAAATTATGTAGAACAGGACGATAATAAACTATGCACGATTAGGGTCACAAGTGACATGGTCCTTAGGCAAATAGATAAATTAAAACCTAACAAATCCCCAGGCCCTGATGAACTGTATGCAAGGGTTCTAAAGGAATGTAAAGAGGAGCTTAGCAAACCTTTGGCTAATCTTTTCAACATATCACTAAAAACTGGCATGGTGCCAGATAAGTGGAAAATGGCAAATGTGATACCTATTTTCAAAGCAGGTGACAGGTTCTTAGCTTCGAACTATAGACCAATAAGCCTAACCTCCATAGTGGGAAAATTTATGGAATCAATAATTGCCGAGGCAGTTTGTAGCCACCTTGAAAAGCATAAGTTAATCAATGAATCTCAGCATGGTTTTACAAAGGGGCGTTCCTGCCTTACGAATTTATTAACTTTTTTCACTAAGGTATTTGAGGAGGTAGATCATGGTAATGAATATGTTGTGTATATGGACTTCAGTAAGGCTTTTGACAGGGTCCCACATCAGAGACTATTGAGGAAAATTAAGGCACATGGAATAGGAGAAATTTTTTCCTGGATAGAGGCATGGTTGACAAATAGGCAGCAGAGAGTTTGCATAAATGGGGAGAAATCAGAGTGGGGAAGCGTCACGAGCGGTGTTCCACAGGGGTCAGTGTTGGGCCCCCTGCTGTTCACAATCTACATAACCAACATAGATGAGGGCATAAAGAGCGACATCAGCAAGTTTGCCGATGAAACCAAAATAGGCCGTCGAATTCATTCTGACGAGGACATTCGAGCACTCCAGGAAGATTTGAATAGACTGATGCAGTGGTCGGAGAAGTGGCAGATGCAGTTTAATATAGACAAATGCAAAGTTCTAAATGTTGGACAGGACAATAACCATGCCACATATAAACTAAATAATGTAGATCTTAATATTACGGATTGCGAAAAAGATTTAGGAGTTCTGGTTAGCAGTAATCTGAAACCAAGACAACAGTGCATAAGTGTTCTCAATAAAGCTAATAGAATCCTTGGCTTCATATCAAGAAGCATAAATAATAGGAGTCCTCAGGTTGTTCTTCAACTCTATACATCCTTGGTTAGGCCTCATTTAGATTATGCTGCACAGTTTTGGTCACCGTATTACAGAATGGATATAAATGCTCTGGAAAATGTACAAAGGAGGATGACAAAGTTGATCCCATGTATCAGAAACCTTCCCTATGAGGATAGACTAAGGGCCCTGAATCTGCACTCTCTAGAAAGACGTAGAATTAGGGGGGATATGATTGAGGTGTATAAATGGAAGACAGGAGTAAATAAAGGGGATGTAAATAGTGTGCTGAAAATATCTAGCCTAGACAGGACTCGCAGCAATGGTTTTAAGTTGGAAAAATTCAGATTCAGGAAGGATATAGGAAAGTACTGGTTTGGTAATAGAGTTGTGGATGAGCGGAACAAACTCCCAAGTACAGTTATAGAGGCCAGAACGTTGTGTAGCTTTAAAAATAGGTTGGATAAATACATGAGTGGATGTGGGTGGGTGTGAGTTGGACCTGATAGCTTGTGCTACCAGGTCGGTTGCCGTGTTCCTCCCTTAAGTCAATGTGACCTGACCTGACTAGGTTGGGTGCATTGGCTTAAGCCGGTAGGAGACTTGGACCTGCCTTGCATGGGCCAGTAGGCCTGCTGCAGTGTTCCTTCGTTTTTATGTTCTTATATAAGCAGTGAGACAGGGAACACAATCAACTAGACAAAACAGAATGTAACTTACAATATGGTTCAGAGGACAGTTCACCACAGGAACTAAGTCACGGGTCACAAGACCTACACAGTACGAGTACTGCCCGAAGCCAGTACTCTGCCCAGTGTCTCCAACAGTCTCCTCCAGAGACTTCAACAGCCTTCTCCCGAGCCCTGCACCCCAGCAGCAGCTCGCTCGAAGTCTCTCTGCTCAGAGCTCTGCACCCAGGCCAGAGCTCCACACAGATCTCTCTGCTCACCTGTCCCTTGGGCTTATATGGTGGTCCAAGCACCCTCCACAACCATGTGTACGACCTGATGCCTGGATCTGACGCCAGTGACGAACAAAGGCGCTGATACATAAGCCGAAAAGGCGTGTCTCTGACTGACATTTGCCAAGGCAAGGTGACCATATAATTGGTTAAATTAGGTCTCCCCAGAGACCTCACAAGCCCAGCTGAACTACATCACACTGTGTCGAAGGTCTTCTTGCAGTCCAAGAAGAAGCAATCAACCCATCCCTCTCTCTCGTGTCTTACTTCTGTAAGACACGATAAATACCACTCGTTCGTGGTTATATATATATATATATATATATATATATATATATATATATATATATATATATATATATATATATATATATATATATATATATATTATTATATACTGCTCGTGAGGCTAGTACACCAAACGGGCAGTAGAATGAAATTAACTCATGCACTCACACCACCGTATGTCCTCGGATCAAGGTAAAACACCTAGTTCTGCTGGGTGCTTCATTCCTGTAGGATTGCTTGGTCCTGTGGGTTAGAGCGTCATGGGTGATTTTCGCTCATCATGAGGCGGGTCAAAAGACATGGGTTCGAATCCTGGGCTAGTCAGTGTTGTTATTGATATAGGCTCTGGTGTGCCAAAGTATTGGTATCAGCGGGTATTGGCTAATTTTGATGGTATCGGTATCTACAAAAATTTGGTATCGGTATCTACAAAAATTTGGTATCGTTTCATGTTTATATCCTGCATATATCAAGCCTTCTTAATAAAAAAACAAAATATGACTTGTGTTACATCAAGGGCCATATCTATAGGCCTGTTTTGGCCCCTTTCTGTAACAAGATGTCGAATCCAGCTCTGGAACACTTAAGGTGAGTGGGTCCGACAGCAGGAGCTCACGACACAGCTCCAAAACGGGAAGAGATGCCAAGAGAGGCGGCAGCGGTAGCGCCTCTGAAGAATATGCAGAAATTGTCGGTGAGGGTAACTTCTTTACTCAGCGCAGTAGGTTCTCAGCACTCACTCTGAGTAGGTTCCCACACTCAGGGCAGTAGGTTCTCAGCACTCACTCTGAGTAGGTTCCCACACTCAGGGCAGTAGGTTCTCAGCACTCACTCAGAGTATGTTCACAACACTCTGAGTAGCTTCATACACTCTTCTGAGCAGATTTAGGCGCTCAGCCTTTAATCAGATTCCTCGCTCTAGAATATTACTTAGTCCCAGACAGTCATCTCTGACTCAGTGATACCTTGTTATTAACTAAGATTTCGGTCTGTCTATACTTTAAGAGAGACTTGTGGCTTTAAAGGATTATCGTGCTTTAAGTTAATGTATATATAGTCTCGACTAGTATCTAATACGAATCTGTCTTTAAGGAGACGATAGTTTCATTTGATATATTTCAGAGCTTTCATGTAAATGTATTGTATAAGACTCATGTCATTGAGTATAAGCATTGTACAGAAACATTTACGAGTCGTATGTCGATTGTTTTCTGTATTAAGTATATCTTTATGTATTACACCGCGAGAGAGAGAACTTTGTATCATATACTAAGTTTTATATGAATTCTTATATAATAAAGATCACATTTTATTTAGTCGGATCAGTCTCCTAATGGTAATGCCTATATTAAAATGACATTTGTCTAAGGACAACTAGACCAGAGCTGGATTCGACATCTTGTTACAGAAAGGGGCCAAAACAGGCCTGTAGACATGGCCCTTGACGTAACAGCTTGCCACAACAGACAAATGGGTGACTGAACATTAAAATGGTATAAAATACCGACAGATTGTTAGGTAAGACACATATGCAACAGTTAGGTATCTTTATTTCGAAACGTTTCGCCTACACAGTAGGCTTCTTCAGTCGAGTACAGAAAAGTTGATAGAAGCAGAAGATACTTGAAGACGATGTAATCAGTCCATCACCCTTAAAGTTTTGAGGTGGTCAGTCCCTCAGTCTGGAGAAGAGCATTGTTCCGTTGTCTGAAACAGTAAGGGTGATGGACTGATTACATCGTCTTCAAGTATCTTCTGCTTCTATCAACTTTTCTGTACTCGACTGAAGAAGCCTACTGTGTAGGCGAAACGTTTCGAAATAAAGATACCTAACTGTTGCATATGTGTCTTACCTAACAAATGGGTGACTGTTGAATGAGTCATAAACGGTGATTATCTGCCTTTGAGTCTGTTGTACTTGGCAAATCTTCCTTTCTGTTCGCTTGTCAAAAGATTCTTCTTTATCTTGTGTTTCATTTATTGCCATTTTCAGAGCGAAAAATAATGGCAATGGTGACACTATTCAAATCACTTATACCCTGCTGACATAGTTCAGAGTTCTGTTCAAGGCGGGAGAGAGTGAGTTTCGAAAAAATACGAAGAGCGTTTGCCAATAAAGCATTGAAACTAATGGGAACACCTCAAAGAACTGGGTAGCAAGTTAATATGCACACGGAAGATACTGAAGGGCCAGACTTATATGCACAGGGGTCCTAACCAGCAAAAGGCATACAGCTATGAGGGTGCTTCCACCAAATTCAACTTCAACAACAAGAACATCAACTGGGATCAGGTAAACTTTGTCCTAAATGAAACGTGTTGGGAAGATATTTTAAATAACATGGATCCAAACCAGTGCCTTGAAAGGATCAACTTTCTGGTACTGAAGTATGCTCAAGACATATTCCCCTAAAGAAAAAGAAAAGTAAACTGGAGAGAGAGAGAGAGAGAGAGAGAGAGAGAGAGAGAGAGAGAGAGAGAGAGAGAGAGAGAGAGAGAGAGAGAGGGAGGGGGGGTGCTTCCTCTACACGAGAAGACAAATAATCACTGAGCTCCTCAAGGGGGCTAGATTGTCTGAAATACGAAAGGAAGCACTGACCAGGGAAGTGGAAAATATTGAATTTAAGTTAAATGATTCATACAGGATCCAGGAGAGACAGGAGGTGGTAGCAATTGGTGAAATCGAAAGAAATTCAAAATATTTCTCTTCATATGCCAAAATCAAAGCAAAAACCACATCTTGTATCTGGACCTTGCTCAAACAAGATGGAGCATACACAGATGACAAAGAAATGAGTGAGAGACTGAAGTCTCAGTACTACTCTGTGTTTAGCAAGTCATCAATCAGTCTAAAGATTGATAATCCAAATGATTTTTTCACGAATGTGCCTCAAAACCCTGTCAATGTATGCCAGATTTCTGACATAATTCTAACTCCACTGGACTTGAAAAAGCCATTGACAACATGCCCATGCACTTAGCTACAGGCCTAGACTCGTGAAACTCGGTATTATTAAGAACTGCAAGAAACCCCTTTCGGGTTCCTTAAAGTATACTAAGGAGAGGGCGCATAGACATGGGTGAAATCCCACAGTTGCTAAAAACAACGGATATAGCTCCACTTCGTAAAGGTGGCAGCAAAGCAATAGATAAGAGCTATAGATCAATAGCTCTAACGTCACACATGAAAATATTTGAAAGAGTTCTAAGTAGCATAATCGCAAACCACTTGGATTCCCAACAGTTGCACAGTCTAGGGCATCACGGGTTTACAGCAGGTCGATCCTGCCTCTCGCAACTACTTGGTCACTATGATAAGGTCTTTTATGCAGTGCTGTACATTTCCATTCAAGACATGTGAAATCCCAGATCTGGAGAGTGTACAGAGAACCTTTACTGCACTTATAACTTCTGTCAGACACCTTAATCACTGGTAATGCTTGGAGTTACTTGACTTGTACTCACTGGAGCGCAGGCGAGAGAGATACATAATCTACAAGTGGAAAATCCTAGAGGGGCTGGTCCCAAATCTGCACACAGAAATCACTCCCTACGAAGGCGCAGAAGACTGGGCAGACGGTGCAACATACCCCCAATGAAAAATAGGGGTGCCATTAGTACATTAAGAGAAAATACAGTAAGTGTCCGGGGTCCAATACTGTTCAACAGCCACCAGACATAAGGGAAATTACCAATAAACCCCTGGTTATCTTTAAGAAAGAGCTGGACAGATACCTAAAGTCAATACCCGACCAGCCGGGCTGTGGTTCGTACGTTGGACGACGTGCGGCCAGAAGTAACAGCCTTGTTAATCAAGCCCTGATAGACCGGGAGGCCTGGTCAAGAACTGGATCGCGGGGGCGGTGAACCCCGGAACACCCTCCAGATAAGTAGGGCCTAGTAAGTTTTCGCGAAGAAACGATCGCTGAGTGTCAGATCAACCTGGCAGAGATGAATATGTGAGCCAGGGGGTCGCCAAAAGAAATAACTTGATTCAGGAAGCACTCAGCAGGATGCCCTGGGCCCAGGTCGGGACGAGAGAGTAGGAAACCTCTCGAAACGGGTCTCACGTAAATCACACGTAAACCTTAGCGCTTTCATGTGTTTACTCACACATCTTCAGATGATGTGTATGTAAAGACACGAAGGTGCTCAGGTATTTACATCCTTGCTATTTTCACTGTGGTATTTTTTTCATATTTGTTGTCACACGTTTTATAGCGATTTCTTCCCATGAATGCGTATATACACAGGTGTGTGTGTGTGTATGCATGTTATATACACAGTTTAGTTCTAGTTTTAGAGAAGAGAGTATTACTCATCAGTTAATATTTGGGTTATAGCTATCATAACCTTCGTGCGGTAAACAGACCGTAATTCTTCAAGGTTGAGGGACTTGATCACCCCATATTTATCTCTACGATGCTTCTGCTCTTTCTTAATAGAACGTAATGTCTGTCATAAAAAAAATATCTGTCAGAGTTTGCCTTCTGTATGATTTGTATCCTTCAACCCCTCATGGAAGGTTCCTTGATGTTGGTGAGGGGCTCTTGATTTAGGGAATTGGAACTGTGCTCCAGTTCCCCGAATTAAGCCTGATTGCCTTCCACATCCCCCCCCCGGGCGCTGTATAATCCTACGGGTTTAGCGCTTCCCCTTTGATTATAATAATAATAATGTATCCTTCAAGGTAGGTACCGGCAAAGGGTTCTTGTTACAAGGAGCTGGAACACAAGTGGTAGTGTCTTAGGTCACGTCTAAGGACTCAACTTCGAACCCAGAACGAGTGGAAACGTTGGACGTGTTTCCTTAAACCTGTTGCCCTGTTCACCTAGCAATAAGTGTTAGTCGACTTGTTGGTCGCGTCCTGGTCCAGAAGTTCAACCCTTGTCCACTCTGGTTATCTCGCAGTCATCTTCCCTAGTGCTGGTGGCATTGATCTCAACCTTGTCCACTCTGGTTATCTCGCAATCATCTGCCCTAGTGCTGGTGGCATTGATCTCAACCTTGTCCACTCTGGTTATTTTACAGTCATCTTCCTCAGTGCTGACGGTAGTGATCTTAGGAAATATAAATAATAGGAGTTGTTTACTGAGTACAGGACAGCTGTATTTATAATCAGGTCCAAGGATGGATCCCGATTACATATGCTATGTGCATTGAATGAATGTATGAGGTATTTGGTATAAATTGCTGGCGAAATATGTACAGCAAGAAAATATTAATGCCATTCATTGGCAACTGGGACAACATGGCAAATGTATCAAGTATAAAGGGGTGGTATCAGTGGTATCAATGAAAATCAAGGACCCCATTGGAAATAAGCCACTGACTTTTTTTTTTTGGGGGGGGGGGTTATAGGTAATTTTCACTGTGATAGTTGTACGTATGCTTATCTGTACTTAAATAAGCTTACTAATGGACGAAGTTACGATTCTCTCCTAACGGAGCCAACGCCAGGTCATCACATGGACAAGACCCGGACCGGGACTCTGTCGGCGCATCAAACAGAACAGAATAATTTTTGGTGATGAGGATTGAGTTATTTGTGCCTTTGGAGAGGAGGAGGAGAGGGGGGTGGATGTCCCTAATATTTACTGGCGGGAAAGGGGGTAATTTTTCTTCACTTTCCTGATTTTAGAACCCAATATCTTTTTTTTTTTTGTGACAAATACTCTGATTTATCCCCTTGCATCAAAAATTTTTTGTGATTTATTGGCCAATCTCTAGGAAAGACTTTTTTTTTTTTGTATTTGCTTGGGGTAAAGTTGGTATTTACAGCATATTATTACGATAGGAGTAAATTATTAATGTAGCAACAAGTTGGAAATGATAGTAACAGATTGAGAACTGGCAAACAACTGTTTGTTCCAAGTGCTGAGTAACCAGAACAACTGTAGTCATTAAAACAAATAAATCCTGGCGTTAGCCAGGTCAGGTGAGGGGTGGCCGCTGATTTAAAGTAATGTGAGTTAGGATCTAGATACATATAAACGACTATATTCCGATTATTAACCCGTGAGGATTAATAATCCAGGTTAATCCATAAAGCCAATGTATTTATTTCCATTGGAGTCCTTAATCCTTCCCTAGGATGCGATCCAAAACACCCGATTACCTCAGGTATCTGCTAGGTAAAAAGGGGCAGCAGGTGTCAGGAGACTTGACCATGTCTCGCCCTGCCTAAGAATGAAACTGTTCTTTTCGGTTGTGTAGCGACCTCTCTCATCACTACCAGCAACCATTGTGGGTTGTGGAGGTGAACGTGAAAAATAGGAATTAAGACGATATTATAGTAAAGCACGATATGGTAGAACGTCCAGAAGTTAGCGAGATACTTCACAATATAGTAACTGATAGGATGATGAACAATAAAAACTATATAAGGTAGACTCAGTGGATGTATAGGAAACAAACAATTGCAATTGTTAATTTGAAGAGTTTGGATATCACATGAGAGGTTCAGGTGCAGAGCAAGCTATTGTTGTGGTAGTGTTTGTTTTGTAGTGGCAGTATTTGTTTTGTAGTGGCAATGTTCGCTTTTACTGCGAAACATTGTCACAATGAAATCTTGCTCTGCGTTTGTGTCTTCTTGAATAATGTTGGACATGAGGGTTGAATGCTACAAAGGGATACAAACTGCTCAGTTTACAAAAAATAAAAAGCTGCAGGAAAGCGTAAGTGGCATTGTTGGTCAGAGAAAGCTTGAAGCGCTGCATCGAGAACGAGATCAATGCTGACATAACAAGGCTCTGTATGACTTATGTGGCTTTAACACTTGCCTTTGAATATAATAATAATAATGAAACAAGACAATTAATTTGCTGTAATTTGACAAGGAAGCAGTCTTAAAAACTTGCTAGTGTGTTCAGGACTGGATGGAATGCTGTGTTGAACACACGTAATTAGATGAAGATACCAAGTTGCAGAAGGTCATTTCTATTTAGACAAGGTTTCCGTTGGATCAAGCTCCACAGAGCGAAAAATTGGTTCAATAGTTCTTTAACTTGTGGCTGTCTTCAGAGGTTAGGTTAGGTAAGGTTCGTCAGGAAACAGGACAAATGTTTCCTGACGCTGGTCTTAGATGATGATCCGCCGTTGGAGATTTTGGTCATCTGACTGAGGCCTTCCGCTGGCTTACCGGTCTACTCCTTTACAAATTATCCTCATAATTATAACCATTTTAGTGTAATCTTCAGAGTCCATGAAGCGTCGAAATGTTACGTAAGAAACTATAGGGAATAACCTGCTTCCAGTGGTCAAATAAACTATAATAAACGCAAGATCACCGAGGAATTTTAAAATGTGATTATATGCAGTTTAATATTTTCTGAAATAAGGTGATTGTAAGGAAGGTAGAGTTTCTGGATTTTGCTTATTAGACTAGTGAATTTTTGTACCACAAGCCTAGTTAGTGTTGAGTTGAGGTAACCTGGCCAGGATTATCGCGGAAAAGTTCTATTAAATAGTAGTAGTTGCTACTATAATGTTTACCAAAGCATTTTACAAACTGCCCAAGCAGCATATATTTTTCACAGTGACATTATACAGAATATAGATTTTTAAATAAAAAAAAAACGGTTGATTAAAATACCGCTTGGGTAAAATAAGCAGTTATTTTCGCCTCAATATAGGAGATGGACACTCAAAGATCAACCGTACAGGCTTCTCCTCTGCACATATAATATCGAACCAAGATTCATTGACATGAACAAATATTCTTTTAAAACTGGACAGCTAATTGATGATAAATGCGTTCCAAATTTAACAGTTATATATTTTTAACACAAAACATTTAGCTGTAATCCCAGAATACAACTTGATTACAGAGCCTAATAATAACAAATTTCGCAAGATTGATTCTAAGAAACGTGGTTCTCAGTCAAGTATGTTTTTAAACCATGCAAGTCACAGGGTTCTGTAGAACTGTTTCATTTTTCAAACATGTCCTTGGAATGTGAAGAATAATATACTAAATCGTTTGTCTCTTTAAGGAATCATTACAAACTGAAATTTTAACGTAACATTATGAACTAGTATTGTGGCAGAGTTAAAAAAAAGATTGGTTATAAATGACCATAATTTTTAAAGGGGTGGACCGGTAAGCCAGCGGAAGGCCTCGGTCAGATGACCAAAAGCTCCAAAGGCGGGTCATCATCTGACTAAGACCCGCGTCAGGAAACATTTGTCCTGTTTCCTGACGAACCTTACCTAACCTAACCTAACCTGTGGCAGAGTTGTAAAAGCTGAACAGTGATATTTACAAAATGAGAGATGGGTTTTAAACATTTAATTAGTGACCACTTAAAAGTCACCTTGATAATATAATATTATTAATAAGACTTAACATGGTTTTACAATGGAAATAAATGGTATAAAATACCGACACAATGGAAATATAAACACATATGCTGTATAATGTGATACTCTATTGACTACGTTTCGCCCACACAGTGGGCTTTTTCAAGTCACATTCGCAACATCAACATCAGGAACAAGAAACTTTCCAGCCTTGACGTGACTTCCCTATTCACCAAAGTACCTACTACACAAGCCATCGATCTCTTGCGCAGGAAAATTAACGATTCACTTGATCTTCCCATTCCAGCCAGCGATTTCATCGACCTTGTTGAACTATGTGTTGGCTTTACGTGTTTCTCTTTCGAAAACCACCTCTTTCAGCAGACTTTTGGACTACCCATGGGTTCGCCACTCAGTGCGGTCCTGGCGAACCTATACATGGAACATCTAGAAGCCGAACGTTTCTCCACCATTATTCCTTCGTCTGACACCTGGCTCCGTTATGTTGACGACATTCTCCTCATAACTCCTAAACGCTTCAACGTTCAAGCTCTCCAAGACAAGCTCAACCAGGTCGAGCCTTCAACCCAGTTCACACTTGAAGAAGTCGACAACACTCTTCTTTTCCTTGATGTTCTACTCTGCAAAGCTGACCACGAACTTCGTTTTAAAGTCTATCGAAAACCCACCAACCAAAACGACCTTCTCCACTTTTACTCTCACCACGACACCAAAACCAAACGTGGTGTAATTATAGGCTTCTTCCTGCGTGCACTCAGAATCTGCAGCAATGAGTTCCTTGAAGAAGAATGCACGATAATTGAACAAGTATTTTCTAAACTCCACTATCCTCGTCACTTCATCAGAGACTGCAGACGACGGGCATTAAACATCTTCAACACACCCAGAGAAGACACTGCCGAGAAGAGATACATAGTCCTTCCCACCAACTCCATTGCCAAACACGTTTCCAACATCTTTTCCAATACCTCATTTCAAGTATCTACCTCCACAACCACGACCATCAAGGACATTACAGTGATAGACAGGACAAGCCTCCACCCTCTGCAGGGGTATACATAATCCTTGTAATGACTGCAACAAGTTATACGTGGGCGAAACATCAAGGGACCTCCAAACACGTATTTCAGAACACCAATACGCAAGCAGGTCTGAGGACACAAGGAATGCCTGTGTACAACACCGTAATTCACACAACCACTTGATAAACTACAGAAACTCAAGACTCATCGCCACAGAAGACAACACTCAATACCGAAGAATCCTGGAATCATCACTTATTTCTATATCCGACAACTTCAACCAGAATAGTGGCTTTTATAACATAGCTGAACCACTTGCCAAGAAACTTCTTCATCGCTATCCCACATAAGAACACTGTAGAAAGTCTGCTCACAAACTTATCCAATCTCATTTACAAGCTACCCAAGATTTTAGACTCTATAACCCCACTCGGTACATCATCAGATGCAGCATTCTCCACCTGACCTCAGCACTCTGAACCTGACTATAAATACTCGCGTCCCTTCCACACCAGGTAGATCTGTTTGTGACTTGAAAAAGCCCACTGTGTGGGCGAAACGTAGTCAATAGAGGATCACATTATACTGCATATGTGTTTATATTTCCATGGTTTTACAAGGGGTCTGTATGTCATGCCTAACAAATGTACCGATTGTTTTTTCACCAAAGAATTGAGAGATCTGGACCGTGACAGAGCTTCACGTTATTTACATGGACTGTGTTGCTAATTACATTATAAATCTTTGTAACTGAGTCACCCCGTGCATGCATCAGAAAATGTGCATGGGAAGAAAGAGGCTGTTGACGATATCCAGGTATACAAGTTCAGTTAAGAACATAAGAACATACGAAAGAAGGAACACTGCAACAGGTCTACTGACCCATGCGGAACAGGCCCTCGTGTGTATGTATATGTTTAGGAACTTGGGAACCTGTCATAAGAACATAAGAACGAAGGAACACTGCAGCAGGCCTACTGGCCCATGCGAGGCAGGTCCAAGTCTCCTACCGGCTTAAGCCAATGCACCCAACCTAGTCAGGTCAGGTCACATTGACTTAAGGGAGGAACGCGGTAACCGACCTGGTAGCACAAGCTATCAGGTCCAACTCACACTCACCCACACCCACTCATGTATTTATCCAACCTATTTTTAAAGCTACACAACGTTCTGGCCTCTATAACTGTACTTGGGAGTTTGTTCCACTCATCCACAACTCTATTACCAAACCAGTACTTTCCTATATCCTTCCTGAATCTGAATTTTTCCAACTTAAAACCATTGCTGCGAGTCCTGTCTAGGCTAGATATTTTCAGCACACTATTTACATCCCCTTTATTTATTCCTGTCTTCCATTTATACACCTCAATCATATCCCCCCTAATTCTACGTCTTTCTAGAGAGTGCAGATTCAGGGTCCTCAGTCTATCCTCACAGGGAAGGTTTCTGATACATGGGATCAACTTTGTCATCCTCCTTTGTACATTTTCCAGAGCATTTATATCCATTCTGTAATACGGTGACCAAAACTGTGCAGCATAATCCAAATGAGGCCTAACCAAGGATGTATAGAGTTGAAGAACAACCTGAGGACTCCTATTATTTATGCTTCTTGATATGAAGCCAAGGATTCTATTAGCTTTATTGCGAACACTTATGCACTGCTGTCTTGTTAGGTAAGACACATATGCAACAGTTGCATATGTGTCTTACCTAACAACCTGTCGGTATTTTATACCATTTTAATGTTCACTGTTGTCTTGGTTTAGCCCATGTCTATTTCAGTCACTAAGATATAACAGGTCTACTACGTAATTGTGTATTTATGTCTTGTTCTTATACGTGTGTAGGAGCGTTGGAACCAGTTACATGGCCATGTCTCACTTGCCATTCTGTTTTATATAATTCACTCTATTTATATCAATAGTGGAAGGACCACTAGTTTTTTCTCCTACTACTACTACTACTACTCTCTACCTACACATAGTTTAATAAGTTTTTCTCTATCCTTCCTTCCCCCCTCTACCATATTCTATTGTCTTTAATCCTTGTAGCCTTGTTTATATGGACTACATTAAGGCCTTTTAATAGTTCCACAAAGGAACCGATGAAGAGAATATTGGAGAAGAGATTCTCCCCTCGAGCTGTACTTGGCTAACTGTAGACAAAATATCGTTTGCATAAGCGACATCGATGAGGAAGTCAACAATGACAAAAGTTTACTGACAACACAGAAATTTAGGGAACTTGTGAAGTGATAAATATTATGATCATTAAAGTGGCAAATGATGGTCACTGATGACTCATATTCAGTCCTAGACACTCGGCACGACGTCGTGTTAAGCAGCAGTGTGTCTCACCTAGTTATATTTGTATGGGTCGATTCACAGCTCCTGGCCCCGCCTCTTAGCTCATATCAACCGGTTTTATTGAGTCCTGCTGCCAGGGCCTGATCATAACTGCTGTTTAAGTTGTTTCCTTTTCTTTATCCAGTGTTTTCCATTCATCACTAAAACTAAAAAAAAAAAAAAAAACTAATTTGTAATGTTCATTTGACTCATCTACACCTTACTTTCAGTCTGCATACCTTCCTTTTCCCTCCTGACATCTGAAACACCTTACTGTATCTCTCCACTGTTATGATTTACTCTATGATTATATCCTTCCAGGTCTTCTTAAGCTAGTCTGTTTCCACACACTCATTATAATCACGATGTATTGATCAGTGGTGACAAATAATATAATATAGTTATATAATTTTGTTAGCCCTGCTCAGTTTACAGGCTAAGAGCTGCTATACATTCCAGTCATATCAAAGCCTAGCCCTATCTAAGGTATGGTACCACCCCCAGAATGCCACCCAAACCAGTCGACCAGCACCCAGGTATATATTTTTTTACTAAGTAAACAGAGGCAGCAGATGTAATAAGACTTTTTATACGTCTTGCTCCTCCTTGGAATCTACCCTGGGTTTCTTAAGTTGTGAACCAGACGGTCTACCGTTGATATACGTGTGCCTTCTGTATGCTCGAAGACTGGAAATTCAATTCAATTCAGTTCAAGTTTATTCTCTATAAGGGTTACAATGTGGGGTTTACAGGTTTTGGGTATTGTGTGGTTTACATGTTATAAAATACTAATTACAGAGGGGGCCACTAGGACACCTAGCATGGCTAGACATTTCGAGCAGACTTAGATTAATTCTTAACATTAAATCCTTACAGATTATGGTATTAAGGCTAAGTGACTACATCATAATTTGTGAGTTTAGCAATGTGAATGCTTTTGTTTTGGCACAATACAAGGTGTCTACATTGGAGTATCGTAGGCAAACTTATGACTAGTTAGGATTTATTGTTTTAAGATTAAGATTAGTATTTCTGGGTTTATAGTCAGTGGGTGAGTGAGTGTAGTTGTGAACCACCAGGTGGTTATCATGTAGTTAGTTGTCGGGGTGGATCAGGGAGATAAGATGTTTTCTAACTGTAGTTTTGAAGGTGATGAATGTGTCTGCAGTTCTAGAGTTTTCAGGTAGGGTGTTCCAGATTTTAGGGCCTTTGAAATACATTGAATTTTTGTAAAGGTTTAGTCGAACACGGGGAATGTCATAGAGATGTTTGTGTCTGGTGTTATGCCTGTGGATCCTGTCACAACTATCAAGAAAGCGTTTTAGGTAAAGATTAATATTGGAATTTAAGGTCCTGTAGATATAGATTGCACAGTAGTAAGTGTGGATGTACTGAACAGGGAGTAAGTTTAGATCTATGAAGAGTGGGGGGGGGGTTGCCAGGGATGGGATTTAGTGATTATTCTTACTGCGGCTTTTTGTTGGGTTATTATTGGCTTTAGGTGTGTTGCTGCAGTTGAACCCCAAGCACAGATAGCATAGGTGAGGTATGGATATATAAGTGAATGGTATAGTGTGAGAAATACAGTTTGCGGCACGTAGTATCGTATCTTGGAGAGGATCCCCACCGTTTTGGATACTTTTTTTTGTTATGTGTTGGATATGGGTGCTGAAATTTAAGTTGTTGTCGAGGTATAGGCCAAGAAATTTGCCCTCATTATGTCTGCCAATTAAAGTGTTGTCGATCTTAATGTTAAGTTGCGCAGCACCTGCTCTGCTACCAAACATAATATAGTAGGTTTTGCCAGTGTTAAGTGTAAGTTTATTGGCTGTCATCCAAGTCGATATGACTGTTTTTGAATAAAGGCACAAATGCGGTCTAAAATGGTCCTTTATTGACAACGTTTTCCCAACACAGTGGGCTTCATCAAGTCACAAATCAGATCTTTTTGTGACTTGATTCACCACATTGTGTGGGAAAAACGTCAATAAATCATACCACGGGCGGGATTGAACCCGCGGTCAGAGTCTCAAAACTCCAGACCGTCGCGTTAGCCACTGGACCAGCTAGCCACAATAAGATTCGTCTAACTAGGTATATTTCTATACCATAGGAAGGTTAGCATAGGCACCACTGTGACCACAAATGCAAGTTTTTACAGACGAATCTCCAGCTAGCGTGGCCGTGACGAACTCTAGCTCAAGTCCCCTCAAAGCCGTTAACATGACTCACGAAATCGTAATGACACGTGGTATGGTTTGTTTGCAATCGTGTCATACGATTTCGTGAGTCATGTTAACGTCAATAAATGATAGTATCATACTTCATTTGTGTCTTTATCCATCTTATCGATATTTTATACCATTTTTCTCCATGATAGTTTTTTTTTTTCAAATAAAACCCTGCACTAGGGGTGGTCAATGCCTTACGAAAATTGTCTTTGATCGAATTTACTTAATTTTAGTATAAGATGTACTGGAAGTTAAATCTCAAATTTAAAAGCTCTTTATTTTTTTGTATTATTATTTGCCGAACATAGACAGCATAGGCTATAAATGTGCCAAAATAATATGCAAAACTAAGGGGGCCCCTTGGCAATAAATCATGCAACGGTAATGGACTTGACTAGGTTTGCCGAGGACCAGGTTACACTTCCATAATTTATTCCCACGGCGTGCCTGGCCAGCTCCTCGCATCCTGGCATAATCATGTGCTTGGTGGAACTACTGTACAATGTTTAAACATCAGTTTATGAAGGAGTAAGACAGGTAAATCATCCAGTGTGATGGCTTAAAACGACTCTTGTTTTTAACCTTGGTCAATGTCCTATAGATATTATCTCTTAGTAACCGCACAGTGCAGTTGTATCTTTTTCGATAAAACTTTTTTCTTTGCTAATTTAACCAGCATAAAACTTGCGTTGGTACTTTTTTCTTTTATTTTTAAAATATTAGTTTAATGTTGATTATATAGTAATATCGGAAAAAAATGGTAATTTTAAATGATTATGATATGCTTGAAAGTAAAATTAATGGCATTACTAGATGTAATTAAATGGGTATGGTGGTTCAGAAACAACAATGAGCATTACATCTAACATTGAAGAACGTTCGGGTCACAACCGAAAGGACCCGGGTTTAATTACCGGGCCGGACGAGAAGTATAGGCAAGTCTCCTTACACCTGTTGCCCTATTATCTAATAGTAAATGGGTACCTAAGTGTTAGTCAACTGTTGTGGGTGGCATCCTGGGGGAGTGACAGTATATCTTGGATAAGCCTGGGCTGTGAAATGTGAGCCAGGATAATGTCTCAACATTGAATGGTTTTAGGAAAACCAGTCAGTAATAGGGAGAGGGACCGTAGCCCACTCGTACAAGTGTAAATAAAGAATTTGAACAGGTGTAGAAATACATAATGCAGAGCAAGACTTCAGATGAGTCGCGCAGAGGATTAAGCGAAACTTGTAAAATAAATAAATGCTTGGTGGGTCACCCACAGAGGGATGACTGAGAGGGAGACCTTGGTGTTAAGCCCACACACCAGACACCACCGGATACTACACTACGCTATCAATACTTTTTTTGTTTTCCTGTTGGTGCGTGTTTAATCAATCACGTCAGGGACTTTACGACGCCACAACTACGACGCTTCAGGTAGAGAAGTACCTTATACTGGGGAAGGGTGTTTGAATTAAGGAACTGAAGCTACACTTCTCTACTGTGATCTGGTCAGTTTGCCACCCAGTTTTCAGGAGCTGAAGATCTTGTTTTCCTGTAGCAGCAACAACATAATATTTTATGGTTATTTTTGTTAGTAACAACTGGTCTCAGACCGGGCCGCGGGGGCGTTGACCCCCGGAACTCTCTCCAGGTAAACTCCAGGTACTCCAGGTAACTGACATTCTTGGGTTAACCAAGGTTAAATCTACACACTCACTCTCACTAATGTATGCCTGTAATTGCTTTTATCCAACCATTGTATAAATATGTCGTAACAATATTTACAGCCAAAAGTAATAATAAAAGATATATTGTTTGATTTAGTTGGGTTACTCTAGGCTAATTTGAGCACAAATTACTATAAGACAGTTGTAATAATCTAAAAATTGTCTAGTGAGCTTTAAAAAAATCCAATTTATTGTAATAGTGGCCAACTCCTTACTACATTACCTTAAGATATACTGAACTTCACCCCTCAGAATAATACATAATGATAATATATATATATATATATATATATATATATATATATATATATATATATATATATATATATATATATATATAAAACGAAGGATTGGAGAATAATTTTATAAGTTACAAAAAGTTATATTGGGTAGTTATAGAAATTTATGTAAAGAATAGAAGAGGCGTAGTGTACGTTGGTCTTCCCGATGTTGTGTTGATAAGATGTTTTGTTGTGTTGGTGAGTGTGTTTACCACTACCACCATACCACTCCTACCATACCACTATTACTACCATACCACTCCTACTACCATGCTACTACCATACCTCTCCTACTACCATACCACTCCTGCCACCATACTACTACCATACCACTCCTACTACCATACTACTACCATACCACTCCTACCATACTACTACCATACCACTCCTACTACCATACCACTCCTACCATACCACTCCTACTACCATGCCACTCCTACTACCATACCACTCCTACTACCATATCACTCCTGCCATACCACTCCTACTACCATACCACCCCTACTACCATACCACTACCACCATACCACTCCTACTACCATACCACTCCTACTACCATACCACCTCTACTACCATACCACTACTACCATACCACTCCTACTACCATACCACTCCTACTATACCACTCCTACTACCATACCACTCCTACTATACCACTCCTACTACCATACCACTCCTACTACCATACCACTACTACTACCATACCACTCCTACTACCATATTCAACTGCCTCCCAGCACACATAAGGGGGATTACCAACAGACCCCTGGCAGTCTTCAAGCTGGCACTGGACAAGCACCTAAAGTCAGTTCCGGATCAGCCGGGCTGTGGCTCGTACGTTGGTTTGCGTGCAGCCAGCAGCAACAGCCTGGTTGATCAGGCTCTGATCCACCAGGAGGCCTGGTCACAGACCGGGCCGCGGGGGCGTTGACCCCCGGAACTCTCTCCAGGTAAACTCCAGGTATACCACTCCTACTACCATACCACTTCTACTACTATACCACTACTACCATACCACCCCTACTACCATACCACTCCTACTACCATACCACTCCTACTACTATACCACTTCTACTACCATACCACCCCTACTACCATACCACTCCTACTACTATACCACTCCTACTGCCATACCACCCCTACTACCATACCACCCCTACTACCATACCACTCCTACTACCATACCACTCCTACTACTATACCACTCCTACTACCATACCACCCCTACTACCATACCACTACTACTACCATACCACTCCTACTACCATACCACTCCTACTACTATACCACTCCCACTACCATACCACCCCTACTACCATACCACTACCATACCACTACCACCATACCAGTCCTACTACCATACCACTCCTACCATACCACTACTACCATTCCACTACCACCATACCACTCCTACTACCATACCACTACTATACGACTACCACCATACCACTCCTACCATACCAATGTTACTACCATACCACTACTACCATACCACTACCATTCCACTACTACCATACCACTACCACCATACCACTCCTACCATACTACTACCATACCACTACCATACCACTACTACCATAACACTTCTACTACCATACCACTACTACCATAAAAACTTTCTACTACCATACCACTACTACTACCATAACACTTCTACTACCATACCACTACTACTACCATACCACTACTACCATACTACTACCATACCACTGCTATACCACTACCACCATACCACTCCTACCATACTACTACTACCATACCATTACTACCATACTACTACCATACCACTACTACCATACCATTACTCCTACCATACCATTACAACTGTACCACTACCACCATACCACTCCTACCATACCACTGCTAGCATGCCACTACCACCACACTGCTATTACCATGCCACTACCACTGCTACTACCACCACACTACTGTTACCACCACACTACTAATATTACCACCACACTACTACTATTGCCACTACACTACTATTACCACCACTACTATTACCACCACACTACTACTATTACCACCACACCACTGCTGTTACCACCACACTACTACTATTACCACCACACTACTACTATTACCACCACACCACTACTATTGCCACCACACTACTACTATTGCCACCACACTACTACTATTACCACCACATTACTACTATTACCACCACACTACTACTGTTACCTTTGCAATGCTACCACCAAACCAATACTACCACCACACCACCACTACTACCACCACACCACTACTACCACCACACTACTAATACCACACCACTACTACCACCACCACACTGCTACATCTACCACCACATTTGCACTAGTTTCATCACACACCACTACAACTACCACCACTCCACTACTACTACAACTACTACCACATCACCACTACTACCACACGACCACCACTTGACTCCCTATCACCATACACTTCATTATTCCTCCTTACCATCACCCCAACCACACGACTTTCCCTGAACCCCGTTGACTCGCCATCACCACCACATTAATCTCCGCCCCCCCCCACCCCTACCACAACTACAAGATTCTTTGTAGATGAATGGTTCAGAGAACCGACATGTTGATAAATTAGACACATGTGCAACTCTTGGGTATCTTTATTGAGGAAACGTTTCGCCACACAGTGGCTTCATCAGTCCATACGTAGGAGAAACTTGAAGAACAGGAGGAGAATGAGGTAATCAGTCCCTCAACCTTGAGTCGATGTGTTCAGTCCATCAATCTTGAATAGAATACGGCATATCAGCGGAGAAGCAGCTTATAAACCGTATGGCAGGAGAGGTGCAGCAGACACCCAAGAGTTGCACATGTGTCTAATTTACAAGATTCTTCTCCTACTACCACAAAGCTCGTGGAGAAAGTTGTCTACTTACGAATGAAGGTAAGAAGCGTTTTACTACATTAATAAAAACAATATACATTATAGGCAAGTCGTCTCACTCTGGAGTCAAGATCAACGTCCAGAACGGTGTTAGGAGTGTAAATAATAAATTAGATATTGCGCATAATTCACATATATTATAATTGCACGTTTATATTATGTATAGTTGAGTGAGACCCTGTTAATAATAATAATTATTGGGAACTTTGCAAAATACGTGCACTCCTAGATGTGAGAAGCTGCTTGGTCAGCTGATTCAATGCTAGAGGGAGGGCAGTAGTGCCTTGGACACTAAAGGTATTCTTTACACGTCAACGATAGAACGCCATTCATAAATATCCCCAGAAAATCTCCAGTTATTTATAGTAGTATCTTCTACGGAAGCAAACATTCTGCGCATTGGGTCTGATTGATCATACATGGGTACTCAGGTTGGCACCAGGTAGATAACGGCAGTTAACCTGACGGTAATCGGACGACAGTCAGAATCAGCAGTGGAATACTCACGGTAGGAAGTTCCAAGTCGAAGTTAAAAGCCACGTCGAAGTGTCCTTGGCAAGTGCTCAAAGAGCTAGAACTAATACCCAGACTTTACTCTCTGGGATTCCATACTCTCCCTTCCCTTCGCCCTTATATTGTAAAATGGTTCTTCCTTACTCTCTGAGATTCTGTAGTGCCTCTTATGCCTTGTGATTCCATATTTAATTTTCTTTATACCCTCAGATTCAGTAATGCCACTTGACCATCTACTGTTTTCCGTGATATCAGTCCTTGATGTTGGTGAGGGGCTCTTGATTTAGGGAATTGGATCTGTGCTCCAGTTCCCCGAATTAAGCCAGTCAGTTCCTGATCAGCCGGGCTGTGGCTCGTACGTTGGTTTGCGTGCAGCCAGCAGCAACAGCCTGGTTGATCAGGCTCTGATCCACCAGGAGGCCTGGTCACAGACCGGGCCGCGGGGGCGTTGACCCCCGGAACTCTCTCCAGGTAAACTCCAAACCCTGAATGTCTTCCACATCCCCCCCAGGCGCTGTATAATCCTCCGGGTTTAGCGCTTCCCCTTGATTATAATAATAATAATCCGTGATATCAGGGTCTGTGTCAGAACCAGAACAAGTAGGTTATTCCCTGTAGTTGGCTCTGCAACAGTGTTAATAATTGGTCCTGGTCCTCTAGGAAGTTGTGGAGGAACTTTTTAGATAAGTACACCTGTTAGCACGATAAAAACATGATAACAATGAGAGGTGCTTGTCTTTTAACAGCATGAATTTCAGCAGCCTCTTCCTGGAATCACCTTTGACGTTGGTACAGTCGTGTCCACAGTGGCTGAGGATAGCGGGTAATCTGGGTTAACTTTGACCCATTGTATGTATTCCAGTATATCAGTTTTACCTGGAAGGTGATGATACTCACGTGGGTTAGGCTAATCGCCCATGGGTGACGGTACCCTTTGGTGACCCCAATCAAATCCCATATCCACCCATTAGCTGCAGCTAAACTAGCTGATAGGAGTTTGAGAGGACTTGCCTGGGTATTTGTAACGGATCCAGTTTTGTTGATACCGAGAATGATAGTTTGAATGATAAATGGGCGGCTACGTCATTCGGGTCGTTCTAATGTCCTTATTCACTCACAACGCCGGATACACCGTCACTTTTACCACCACTCGTACACTATCCATGGTATGGAGAATGTTCTCCCAATGTTCGCGATTGCACCGAAGCCAGTTACGCGGAATACCTATTGAATACTCGTTTATTTGCATTTGCACTCGTGATTAATTCTACCGCGAATTTCCTGACTCATGTTTCCTGACTCCTAGTGTCTGTGGAGGTTGTCAGATTAAGAGTCAAGAACGCACTGGTCACTGCTGTGTCTGTATTCTGTAGCGGGAAGGCAGCGATGCCCTCTTGGACACGTTCCCATTCGATCCTTGTGGCAATCTGACGCTCTTAGTGCCACTCGTCACTCGCACAAAGGAAATTAACTTCGGTTTCATAGACATTCATTGCTAACTTTTGCAATAGAACTCATTCCAGAATCACTGTTTCTTGGTATTCTAGGCGGGTTTAGTGAGCCATAATACCTCAAGCTGCAGCATAAAGTGGGGCGCAGTTTTTCACGAATTTTTGCTGCTCTAGAGAAATAGCAGTTCACTTAGGCTTCCACTCATATGTGCATGTGGCCAGATATTCTGGTAAAAAGAACAATGTGTCTCGTGACGCCTCTCCCAACATGTGATTTTGATAACTGCTGTGGGAGGCGAGAAATCAAGACGGTTCACATGCCCTTCTGAGAGGGCTACCTTCTTTGGAGAGGGTCATTGCCCCCTTTTTAAGAGGAGGATATCGCCCCCTTCATAAACAGGAAATTTTTTCTCCACAGAAGTCATGGAATTCTAGATTTCTAGTCAAAGAAGTCAGTCATTTTAGTGAAATTGAATTCTCCTGGATGACTATTTTCGTAATTTTAAAACCATAACAGTTTCATCCCAGTATTTAAATCAGTATATCACATCTAAGACAGAATATTCATGACCTTCAAGAAGTTGCAATCAAGATGAATTATACCTTTGTTCCATCGGCTTTCATATCTATTTAAATGCAGCAGATTCATATGTGAAAATCTACATTTGTGATCACAGATGTTGCAAGTGTATGGAATAACAGGTAGGTTACTTAAAGCAGTAAAGAACTTTTATGTGAATAGCGAGGCGCAGGTTAGGTTATACAGAAGAGGGGATTATTTCCCAGTAAAAGTAAGTCTTAGCCAGGGATGTATGAAGTCGCCATAGTTGCTTAACATTTATAGATGGAGTTGTAAAAGAAGTGAATGTTAGGGTGTCGAGGAGTGGTGTGGGATTAAATGATAAAGAATCTGATACAAAGTGGGAGTTGTCACAGTTACATTTTTGAGGATGACATGGTGCTTTTTGGAGATTTTGAAGAGAATTTTCAAAAGTTGATAGGCTAATTAAGGAAGGTATGTGAAAGAAGGAAATTAAAAGTGAACATAGGAATGAACAGTGTAATGAGAATATCGAAAAACTTAGGCAGTGAGAAATAGGATATCAAATTGGAGGAATTGAATGTGTTCATATATTTGGATGTGGATTTGTAGGTGGATAGTTCTGTGAGAGATGAGGTGAACCATAGAACTGAAAGGAATAATGGTGGGTGGTGCATTAAGGCGTCCGTGTAAACAAAGAATGTTATCTGTGGAGGCAAAATGGGTAATGTACCAGAGTACAGTAGTACCAACACTGTTGTATGAGTGTCAATCGCGGATTTTAAACTCTGAAGCGAGGAGGCTGGAGGCAGTGGAGATGCCGTGTTTGAGGACAATGTATGGTGTAAATATTCACAGAATTTGGAGTTTGGAGATCAGGGGATGTGGAGTTACCAACAGTATTATTCAGAGGGCTGAGGAGGGGTTGTTGAGGTGGTTTGGGCATTTAGAGAAGATGGAGCAAAATGTATTGTAGGAGGGAGTATGAATCTGGGGTCTTGGGAAGGAGGGGTAGGGTAGGGGTCGTCCTTTGAAAGGTTTGGAAGGAGGAAATAGAAGTTTTGAGTTCTAAAGGCTTTGACATCCAACAGGCTTGTGTATGTTATATAGAAGTGGGTGAAGGCAAGTGATTTTGATGATGTGATGTGCTGTTAGAGTGCGAGCAAGGTAACATATGAAGGAATTCAGGGAAAACCGGTTAGCCCGACTTGAGTCCTGGAGTGGGAAGTGCATTGCCTGCGCTGAGGGAGAGTGAGGTTGTTATAATTTGGAGGGTCATCTGATCTGTGATGTCAGCGTACTTCTGCCAAGACAGCAACTGAGTGAATAACGGTGAAAGTGTTTTCCTCATAGTAGGGTCACCCTACTACGGTGAGAGACGGTCAATGATGAAAAAAAATGATCTTCCCTTACCATCTTTATCTGTCCGTTACATAAATCTTATTGTGTGGTCAAAACAGTCACTAAAGGTTACATATAAGTGTTTGTTTCATGCCATAGTGTTGAGTGACTTATACCATTGTGTTAGTGTCTTATACCATTGTGTTAGTGTCTTACAACATTGTGTCAGTGTCTCATACCATTGTGTCTTGTCTCATACCATTGTGTTCGTGTATTACACCATTGAGTCTGAGTCTCGTACCATACATACCCACAATGTCACTCTGCTCATGAATTTCTGTAACCACTAGGATTCTTTTATCTGTTGCGCCTTTGTTATATATGGAGGTGAGAAAGCTGCTGGCACATCTTTTGATGTGATGTTTAATTAAGGGGTTTACAAAGACAAAAAGGCACAATACCTTGACCGGAACAATAAACAAATAACAAACACACAGAAGCTTGCGGACCGAAACGTTGTTGTAAGCCTCTCCTATGTCCAGGCTATTCGTGTATTGGGTTTATAACGGTGGTAAGGCAGCTGAAGGCCTCTGCTAAAAGACCAAAAGGTGAGTGGGGTTATCGTGAGAATTAAGGTCAGCCTCAGGTGATATTTTAATTTCTCAGAAGTAACTTATATCACCATCGTGAATTTCTAATTTTAAACTCCCCATTTCCCTCATCTTTTTTAACTCACTACTAAATCAAAAACTGTTGTTATTCGTTAAACGTTTTATTGAGCCATCCTGGTTTTTTAAAATGATTGATTACGTCAGTGTCAAGCTGTGAACCTCCTCTCTACTGAAAATTACGTTTTTCTATATTTTCGGTTGGGGTTACATGAACCAATAAAAAAAAAGTATATTAAAGCACAAATATGCAAGTAATTAGTGTAGAAGTCTGTGGCTACATGGCTGGAAGGTAGAAGAGACAAGTCACCTAGGAAGACCTTTTTTCTACTTAGTTACATTAGTCTCTCGGCCTTTGTGTAGAGAGGATGACAGTGGAGCTGCTCTCTAAACCCCTGGTGGCAGGTGGCAGTACTTTCATAATGGCAGAAGGTGGACGTAGGCGTGTCAACACTGTTTGTCTTGAACTTGTGAAGGGCTCGCTCAATAATCAGAACACCCATCTTTTGTTGACGGCGATATTAAGGGACACGTATCGCAAATGAGGAGCTCTATGGCGTTTCATTGAATGGTAGTTCAAGGCTTTTCGTCAAATTCCGGCAGAGCAGCACTTATGAAAATATGGTGGCCAGGTACCAGGATGTGGTTAAGCCGGTAACCCTGGTGTTAATGTCCACCTCCATGATGTATCACGGTTTTACACATGGATCAAGGTGCGTAATGTTCCTTTTGAAGCTGGTGAGAGTGATTTAAGGAACGTTTTTTGGCGTTATGGTACGATACATTTGGCGACATTGGGACGCTGGAGTGATGGACTGCTTGTTGGCATGCCAGAAAGGTCTTTTTCCCTTAACATGTCCCTAAAGCACCCTATACCATCGTACGTGGTGATGGAGGACTTCCATACTCAAGTTTTCGTTATGTACACGGGCCAGAGACGTACATGTCGACTATGTGGGACATATCACATTGCGGCACAATGTCCTACGCGACGAGGAAGATCAACGGCTGGTACAAGGACTGATGATGCAACGAAGCAGCAAACATACGCTACGGCAATGCAGCGTGAGACTCTAGCATGGGAGACATGGAGTGAGGAGGTAGAGGGAGACAGAGTTGTCTTCTGCATGTGTGACTCTACCTGGATTTGGGGAGGACATAGGCTTGGTGTCGGCGACGGGCAAGGAGGACTCTGTAATTGCTCAGGATGTAATGGAGGCATCCATTCAGGAGGCTCTGCATGAATTGCTGGACGTTTCAGCATCTACGATGATCCATGCTGGTTTGGAAACCGAGAGTGTAGAGGCAAGGGCAGGAGGTCCCAATGTGCAGGACGCGTGTGGCATGGAAGCAGATCAGGTTGTAGTAGTGGATGTCCACAGAGATAACAGCCTAGAGGAGGCTATGGTTGCAGATCGTAGCTCTCGCAAGAGAGCTGCTGTGATATCAGATAGTGATGACGTTTTGACTCCTAGGCAAAGGTCCAGGAAAAAAGCATGGCACGATGTGACCCGTAGAGGTACAGGTGGAACAAAGTGTGTTGAGCATGTGAAAGGGGAAGGCACAGGGGGGTGTGGGTGCTCGTCTAGGATCTAAGAGTGTTAAGGTGTCTAAAGGCAAGCCTCCATTGAATCCTTCAAGTGTATTACTTTAAATGTTAAGGGGTTGAAGTCAGTAGACAAATGTAAGAGTCTGGAGATATTTTTAAAGAGATATGTACCTGACCTTGTGTTCCTCCAAGAGCTCAATTATAAATCACTGGGGGAGTTAATGATTGATGGATATGATGTGTATATGGGTTGTTCTGTACGATTGAAAGGTGGTGTGGCATTGTTAATTAAAGAAGCTAGCCCGTTTTCTCTGCAAAGATATGAGGTAGGGGAGGAGGGGCGGGTGGGGTTCAAGTGGGTTTCATAGGGGTGTATGGGCCTGCGGAAGAAGACATGGGCATCAAAAATTGGTTCTTTAGGGACGTCCTTGTGTACCATTTAAGATCGCTGCCAGTCATTACGGTTCTAGGAGGTGATTGGAACTGTATTGTTAGGCGTAAGGACGTAGAACCTAGAGGAAGGTTTTTTTTTTCAGTGTATGTAGGAGATCTGTTGCGAGGTGTGAATGTAGTGGACGTGGGAGGGGAGGAGGTGGGTGGGGGCACTTGATCGAATCTATGTATCGAGGGGGGTGAGGGTAAGCAGCGTTTGTGCACTGAATGTGAGCTTCTCTGATCATAGAGGGGTTCTGGCGGACTTGACTTGGGAAGGATTGCCAAAGCGTTTCAGGGGTTATTGGAAGTTGAATGTTGGGTTATTGCACAAAGGGGGTGGGAGGGAATCTTTTGAGAGTGCTTGGAGGAGATGGTGGACAGACGGTTGGGATGGGGTAGACATCCTTAGGTGGTGGGACACAGTCGGTAAGAAGGTGAGGGATTTTTATCAGAAGCGGGGAAGGGAAGAGCGGAGATTTCAATATGGTGTTTTACATTACCTTGAAGGTCAACTGCAGGAATGCTATATGGGAGGGGGGGATGAGTATCTGGTGGCTGAGATTGAGGGTTTGAAACAACTGATTAGGGACATTCAAAATCGTGAATTTGATGCGGCGAATCGCGGGAGGAATCGATGAGGTTTTATGGGACGACTGTCCTTCGGCATATGTCTTGAGAGAGCAGGGAAAACGTTGCAGGGCGATGGAAATAATGAGCTTGAGGGTCCAGGAGGAATTGGAGGGGTATCGTCAGGAGCAGGTGCTCATGTCAACAGAGGGTATGGGTTGCTACGTGGATGCATGGTACGAGATGCATGGCAAAAGAGTGGGGGTTAATTGTGAGGTGCTAGGGGAAATGGGTGAATGGGTATGTTGTAATCTGGAACATAAGGATCGGTTGAATCTGAGTGGACCTATAAGGGAGGAGGAGATTAGAATGGCAGTGGAGGGAATGAGTGTGGGAAAATCGCTGGGGATTGACGGTATTCCTTGCAATTTTTATAAGGAAAACTGGGAATGTTTGCGTAAATTTTTAGTGGTTTTATTTAATGCTATGAAAACTAAAGGTAGGTTGGGGGATCAGCAACGTATGGGTGTGGTGGTCATGGTCCTGAAAAAGAAGTCTTGTGATTATGTACATGATTATCGATCGATTACTTTAATGTGTGGTGATTACAAGATCTTTGCTAAAATGTTAGGGAATAGGATGAAAAGAGTTCTTGACAAAGTTTTGGATGAGGGTCAATATGGTGTGCCTGGGCAATCAATGTGTGTGGGGCAAGGGATTATACGTAGGTTTATAGACGAAAGTGGGGGGGCAAATAAAGGTGGGGCATTAGCATTGGATTGGCATGCGGCGTATGACTGTGTGGAGCGTGAGGCGTTGTGGAAGTTAATGCAGTGGCAAGGGTTTGGGAGGGAAATCGTCAGTTGAGCAAAGGTGTTGTATGAGCAGGCTATGGTATGGGTGCAGGTAAATGGTAGGCTAGGAAAACTAGTTAGGATGGAAAGGGGCTTGAGGCAAGGGTGCCCTGTGTCACAGCTTCTCTTTGCATTGATCCAGGATCCGTTCTATAGGGCTGTGCGATGGAGTGTAAGGGAGGGAGTGAAGAGAGATGAAGTGGCTGTGGAACCAGGGATAGTGGGTTATGTGGATGATACCACGGTTCTATTCAGAAGGTCAAAGGATTTACAAAAGGTGGGTGAATTGGTGGAGCATTTCGGAAGGGCAACAGGGATGACGATTAATAGGGAAAAGTCTATGCTTATGAGGGTGGGGGACAGTGTGGGCGGGGCTCTAGGACAGGAAGACGGCTGGCCCCTGGTGCGTCAAATTAAGGTGTGTGGGGTTGCTCATATGGGAAACCTTCAGGAGGCGAGGGAGGTGAATTCGAAAGAAGCTGTGGATAGGGTTCTGGGTAGATTGGCGGGATTGCGTACAGGAGGTCTGACGTTACACCAGTGTGCTATTGTGGTGAATGTGCTTTTGTATGGTAAGCTGTGGCATGTGGTAGGTATATGTCCCTTGAAAACGTGCAATGAGAAACGTCTGTTGAAGTGTGTATATCGATATATTTGGGGTTCGGGATGTGACTGGTCATCGAGAGATGTTGTGTGTCTTCCGGCATGCCGGGGAGGGCTGGGGTTAATGGCGCTGCATCAAAGGATGTTGGGCATGTATGTTAAACACAGTTACTTGAGGGAGGGTAGGGCTGCAGCACAGGTTTGGCATGGGTTCGAAGGGATTTGGAGCGTTGGGTGAGGGATAGAGATGTCCAGATGTGTGAAGGAATGTTGAGGTTATTAATTTATGCGCGGGATCCACGCAGGGTCAAGATAGGAAGACTGATTCAGGTGGGTGGTGGGGAGGTGGTTGCTAAGGTTGAAGGTATATATCCGATTTATGGATGTATGCATGGAGTGATATATGGGGCCGCTTAAAAGGATTACGACTGAAGGCAGTGGTAAGCGAGGTAATGTTTAAATTCCTCCACTATGTATTGCAGTCTGGAGAAGTGTTGGCAAATAGGCGTGTGCAGGAGGGTGGGGAGTGTTGTGTGTGTGGGGACATTGACACTGTTTTTCATGTGGTATTTTTTTATACGAGGTTGGAACTAGTGAGGGAGTGGTTTAGTAGGGTTTTACGTATGGTGGATGGAGGTGGGATTAGCATTTTAAGGGTGTTAAACTTAGATGTGTGGGGGGGGGGGGGTGCCGGTGCAGAATGCAATGGGATATCTAGTCACGGACTTTGTGTATACGTCATGGGTTTTCAGACATGTGTCGGTAAGGGAGAGAATCAGGGAACTGGCAGCGATATTTTTTATGGGACGCAATGGAGGAATAAGGACATCACTGGGAACAGATGGCATTTAACCTTTTCGGAGGGATATCGTAGCTTCCGAGTCAGGGACTAATGGGCGTTGCAATCTTAAGGGGTATAATGAAGCTGGCTTCTTGAGGTATGCGTGGGCGTGAGTGATACTTTTGATAAGTAAAGGTGTGGTGTAAGGTGTGTGAGGGAGGTGTGTGTCTTGGTGGCTGGGAACATTTCATGTATTGTGTTGAGTTTGGATACATAAACCCGGTTGTGGGTGAGCGTATAATAGTGCTCTCTTTTAATCAGGCCTGTTTTCATGAATTGTTATATAACAGAGAGTCGCTTATGTGATTGATTGATTGTATCATGTACCTTGAGGTATGCTGTTTCTGTCTCTCTAAGGAGGAAATACAATTGAATTGTGTCTGTGCACATTATTAGGGTAAGTTCTTACCACATGATTATGGAAAACCATGTGAATGCACGATCCAAGTATGTATGGAGAACGGTATGTATGGCATTCTGGAAGGGGGGGGGGTCCAAAGGTTGGTTCCCCTGGAAGGGATAACCAGGTGTTGGTCCTGGTGATCATGACGTATGCTAGCTGTAGATACATGAAGCGTGTTTGGTGCGCATGGCGTGCAGCATGGGTACGAATTCCACGCACAAGGGCGTGGCGTGGGTAATGTGTAGGTAGTGACACAGTCATGTGCCTGTCCAAGCACTGGAGGTACAATTGTCTTGTACCGTAAGATGTAAAGGTTAGTTTTCCGGTGCTATGTGACACTTTGTTGGGTATCTGTTTATGCTGATAGCGTTGATATGAATATCGTCATTATTATGTAATGTGTAAGTTACGCTGTTAGCGGCACTGCTATGGTCAGGAAAACTTGTGTGCATGGCATTTAGGGGGTCAGGATGATGGACGTTTAGTGGTGAATTGTATACTACGGACCAATGTGTTGTAGGAGGGTTGAGTTAGCAGGATCATTGAACCTCGTGTCTTATGCTGTAAGAAATATGAAGCAAAGGATGAATGTAGTCCAGGTATAACCATACATGTTTGATGGTATTTAAATTATTTATGTACTAATGTTTTGAAATTTAAAATTTTTGTCATAACGTCATAAGTATTGTACTATGCTCTTACATTATGTATGGTTTAAGGACACACTAGGTGGATCAAAGTGTAAATAGTGGCTGTGTAAATGCCGCGTACTTTACATGGTGTATTATGTTCATGTGTCCTGTTTTGTATACCTGTTTAATACAGGATGGTTTTTTTTCTATATATTTATTATGTTGTAATATGAAGTTTTAAATAAAATGCATGTATAAAAAAAATTAGTGTAGAAGAGTAAGAGGGACACATAGATCGACTCTCAACCACATACAGTAAAAAAAGTGATTTCTGTGTATCATCAAGAACACTTTTGTCTGATAATGAATATTTTCCTTCGTCAACTCAGGTGTTAATTTATTAAAAAAATATGCGAGCTATCTATACCCTGGCAAAAATAGTTTTGCTGTGCAGCTTAATATTTTGAGCGATACTGGCAAAACTACTGCTGCTGCAGTGCACCTCGCAGTGGCCAGTCAACCATTAGTATTCAGTCACGTGACATGCTTGGCCAATCACACACCAGTCAAGTGACATGCCTGACCTATCTCTCACAGCAGTCACGTTACATGCCTGGCCAATCACACACCAGTCAAGTGACATGCCTGACCTATCTCTCACAGCAGTCACGTTACATGCCTGCCAATCACACACCAGTCAAGTGACATGCTGACCTTCTCCACAGCAGTCACGTTACATTGGCCAATCACACCCAGTCAAGTGACATGCCTGACCATCTCACAGCAGTCACGTTACATGCCTGGCCAATCACACACCAGTCAAGTGACATGCCTGACCTATCTCACAGCAGTCACGTTACATGCTTGGCCAATCACACACCAGTCAAGTGACATGCCTGACCTATCTCTCACAGCAGTCACGTTACATGCTTGGCCAATCACACACCAGTCAAGTGACATGCCTGACCTATCTCTCACAGCAGTCACGTTACATGCCTGGCCAATCACACACCAGTCAAGTGACATGCCTGACCTATCTCTCACAGCAGTCACGTTACATGCTTGGCCAATCACACACCAGTCAAGTGACATGCCTGACCTATCTCACAGCAGTCACGTTACATGCCTGGCCAATCACACACCAGTCAAGTGACATGCCTGACCTATCTCACAGCAGTCACGTTACATGCTTGGCCAATCACACACCAGTCAAGTGACATGCCTGACCTATCTCTCACAGCAGTCACGTTACATGCCTGGCCAATCACACACCAGTCTAGTGACATGCCTGACCTATCTCTCACAGCAGTCACGTTACATGCTTGGCCAATCACACACCAGTCAAGTGACATGCCTGACCTATCTCACAGCAGTCACGTTACATGCCTGGCCAATCACACACCAGTCAAGTGACATGCCTGACCTATCTCACAGCAGTCACGTTACATGCTTGGCCAATCACACACCAGTCAAGTGACATGCCTGACCTATCTCTCACAGCAGTCACGTTACATGCTTGGCCAATCACACAGCAGTCAAGTGACATGCCTGACCTATCTCACAGCAGTCACGTTACATGCTTGGCCAATCACACACCAGTCAAGTGACATGCCTGACCTATCTCTCACAGCAGTCACGTTACATACCTGGCCAATCACACACCAGTCAAGTGACATGCCTGACCTATTTCTCACAGCAATCACGTTACATGCCTGGCCAATCACACACCAGTCAAGTGACATGCCTGACCTCTCTCTCACAGCAGTCACGTTACATGCCTGGCCAATCACACACCAGTCAAGTGACATGCCTGACCTATCTCTCACAGCAGTCACGTTACATGCCTGGCCAATCACACACCAGTCAAGTGACATGCCTGACCTCTCTCTCACAGCAGTCACGTTACATGCCTGGCCAATCACACACCAGTCAAGTGACATGCCTGACCTATCTCTCACAGCAGTCACGTTACATGCCTGGCCAATCACACACCAGTCACGTTACATGCCTGGCCAATCGCACACCAGTCACGTTACATGCCTGGCCAATTGCACACCAGTCACGTTACATGCCTGGCCAATCACACACCAGTCACGTTACATGCCTGGCCAATCACACACCAGTCACGTTACATGCCTGGCCAATCGCACACCAGTCACGTTACATGCCTGGCCAATCGCACACCAGTCACGTGACATACCTAGCCAGTCACAGTGAACAAACTTCATACGTCCAAATCTAACAATAACAGAGTAATTTCTTGTGATACATGTCAATTCAGTTTACAGAATAATCCGACAAGTTTTTCAAGCCAGAGTGGGAGAGCCACTCTGGGTTATCTTCTTATGATGTTACCTAAGGTGAGGTTAGAATTGGTTTGAAGAACTAAGACTGTTGCAGCATTTGGGAATCTTTATTGTGGAAATGTTTCGCCAACCAGTGGGCTTCCTCAGTCAGGTACAGAGATGAATGGTGGAAGATGAGGAGTAATCAGTCCCTCAGCCTCCAGTCAATGTGTTCAGTCCATCAGTCTTGTTGCATATGTGTCTAATTCTTCATCTTGTCGGATTTATAAGCCATTTAAATCATATAATTGGTTTGTTTGGTTATTTTTGGTGAAGTTAAATTAGGTTTTCCCATCTACATAACATAAAACTGTCAGTGGCACAATTCACTTAATACTACACGATATACTATAAATTATTGTTGTCGAACTTAAACAAGGACCAACGTTCGTTATTTTCCTTCTCTAAATAAATTGCATTTTGTTAAATTACTCTGGCAAACTAGAATAAAAATCTATCGTATAACTTTTCTTTCAAGATTCCCCATAATAACATTAATATATATACTATAAAATTTTAACGTCATAATTAAGTAACGTGCTTTATATAACATTTTTCGTACTTAAATGTAATTGTACATATTACATTTATTAATTTTGGGATTATGCACAGTATATGGTTTTCTATTTATTTAGTACATTGTACAGTTTCTTACACTGAACAAAAAGACTTAGGATTATTAATTCTGAAGTTTAATATCAGGATTATTAATTCTGAAGTTTAATATCAGAGACAGTCATGAGGCAAATTTCTGATGGGGTCTTTTAGTTCTCTTCCAGGGAAGGCGACCCACAACAGTCCGCTAACTCGTAGGTACCTGTTGATTGCTGGGTAAATAGGTATGTTGAAAATGATATAAAATACCGACAAGTTGATGATTAAGACACATGTGCAACAGTTAGGTATCTTTATTGATGCACAGTAGGTTTCTTCAGTCAAATACAGAGGCATCATATGTATTCGAAGAAGCCTACTGCGTAGGCGAAATGTTTCATCAACTGTTGCATGTGTTTTAACCATAGGTAAATAGGTGAAGAGAAACGTGAGCACCTACACCAGCCCCAACAGTATGTAAATAAGCCACAGTGCAGGTTATGGAATTTTATTGTGAGGACGTTTCGCCCACCAGTGACTACTGATTCACAAGTAGAACAAGACATTGGTGTTTAAAAGGGGTTGGAGAGGTACTGAGGTGAAAGAATGCAGTCATGTAGCTGCATGTGAGTAGGGAGCAGGACAAGTGCCTGAGGCTGGTCTTAGGTCACATGACTCGCAGCTGAAGCTTTTCATCTGACCGAGACCTTCCGTTGGCTTATGGATCCGTCCCTTCAAAGATTATGAGTAGCCAGCGTAGTGAAGTTATCGCAGTATTGGAAGAAAAAAGCCTGGCTAAAACTTATATTGTGAATGAGTTTTTGAGTAGTGTTAGTGGCTGTGGCTGTTACTGGTGAGTCCGAAACAATCCTCTACGGTCACTTTCTTTGGTGTTAAGTCTTGCTTTCTTGTTACCTGGGGTGTTAGTCACCTTACACCTGCTGTCCCTGTTCACCTAGCAGTAAGTAGGTACTTGGGTATTAGTCAACTGGTGTGGGCCGCATCCTGGGGGACAAGATTGAAGGACCAAAATGGAAATAAGACAGTCCTCGATGACGCACTGACTTTCTTGGGTTATCCTCGCTGGCTGACTCTCAGTAAGAGTGAGACTTATATCAGGCAAATCACCCATCCAAGTACTAACCAAGCCAGACATATAACAGGATGGTCAGCATGGCACGTAAGTGCTCGGCTGAACTCAGCTATGTATTGTTTCCTAAAATGTAAGATAGCTAGACTCAGGCAGAAATAGTTGTCTGTTGTGCAAGTTTTTACTTTAGGAGACATTAACAAATAATTTTATTATAGGAAGAGAGTATGTGGTAACTTGCGCCGGCACGGTTAGTGGCTAGTATTCAGTCCTCAGCGTAATATACCGGGCTGGAAACGACGCTGACCATCCCTTTATAGATCACTTCTTGAAGGCAATAATATCTCGTGTATTCTTCCCTCCATTGTGGGTAAGTTTATTTAGGTACAGGTACACATAAATACAGGTACACATAAACACAAATTATCATACATAGTAATATATATTAATGAAATCACGAAACACGTGATTTTGTATCAGAAACAAACTGTGGCTAACCAGGACTCGATCCTGCGTCGCCATGCCCAGCCCTGTGAGAATAGGACAAAGTACGCATCACTTTATCCACTGGGCATGGCGATGCAGGATCGAGTCCTGGTTAGCCACAGTTCTGTTAATGGTTGTAACAAATGTGTTAATTACCTAGAATACCTCCAAAAAAATCAAAGTGGGGACCTTGTACCATTGTGGAATAAATACTCTGCTTTACAACATGAATAGTTTGGTATTGATAGTCATTCTTTAATAATTTGGAGTTACTGACAACGGAAATGATGATTAAAATCGCAAATTTCCTTTATTTATGAAGATATAAACTCGGCCAGCTGCTGTTAGTCTGAACCTGGGAGAGCAGATCAATAAACTCTACAGTTTCCTAAAGGTTCAATGTGTAATTGTTTAAAAATACAGTTTTCTTTAGCCCATCGATTGTTGTTATGGCCATAATTAACACTACATAAACTATGAAGTGAATTATTTTATTTCTACGAAGCACAAAATTGCATAAAATTTATCGACCAATGATATTTATTGGGTTAGGATTTGTTTACGTATGGTTAGGGTAGTTTAAGTTAGGTTAGTTTAGGTTAGGTTAGGTTGAGTTAAGTAACCTAACCAAACCTGTCGTAATCTAACAAAAAAAAAAAAAAAACTTTTGGATAATTTGCGTCAGGAAACACGAAAGTGTCCCCTGACACGTTTTCTGGCAGGTACGTTAACGGCATCCGCTACCTTACTGCAATCGTGTTGACGATTGCATGAGTCAGAACAATAAATTATCCTTACCATTCTAATGTTCTGCGGTGTCCAACTTTGTTACTCTTTTTTTTTTGTTGCCAGCTAGTTTACTCTTATTGCTTTTATTTCCTCAAGATCATTACTTGATATAACGAACAAGGGGTTCACTACTGCAGTTACTGGCAGGACTCACGGTAACGTCAAATAAGTAACCCATCACATGCTAGAAATGTTTTTCATATCAAGGGACTTCCTGTATAGTAATACGGTGGTGCTTCGGGATACGACCTCCTCAATACTTGAACAATTATGTAAGCGAACGAATTAATCTAATTTACATTATTCCTTATGGGAAGAAATTCGTTGGGTATCGGCACTCGAACAGCCTTCTGGAACGAATTAAGTTCGTATCCCGAGGTACCACTGAATATGTTATTCACCCTAATTGTATCATATACACTACTGTATTCCACTATAAAATAAAGTTTGTTTTTAAACTAACAATTTGATTTGGTGTGGTTCGCCGCTATTGTCCCGGACCAGGTCTTGTTCAGTTGGTGACAAGGTATTGGCCCCCCGGGGTGAGGGGTGTCGTTTCTTCTTTTTTCAGTCTTGTATAGAGATCTAGCAGTGACTCCCCCGGGGTGAGGGGTGTCGTTTCTTCTTTTTTCAGTCTTGTATAGAGATCTAGCAGTGACTCCCCCGGGGTGAGGGGTGTCGTTTCTTCTTTTTTCAGTCTTGTATAGAGATCTAGCAGTGACTCCCCCGGGGTGGGGGGTGTCGTTGCTCTTCTTTTTTCTTGCTTGTGCCATGATTGTGTCTTGGAAAGAGGGTGTCTTCTTCAAGTCTTGGAGCACTTGCTGTCCCTTGCTGCCTTTGTGGTCTTGAGTTGGTCGTTGTGGCATCCATTTTGCAGCTCCCCGGCCACATATGTTAAAGAACCGTGTCAAGTGATTTTTCCTGACGAATAAACTACGTCAGACGTAATTAACACGCACATGTACGTGAGAGAAAGATGTATGCGATTATCAAGACATTTATTGAGAACACGTTTCGCCCACCAGGGACTTCTTCAGTCCCGTACAGAAAAAGTGACAGTGAGTTTATACAGTGGAGTGAAATAACTTGTGGTAACGCTGAATTCTCGTCTTACCAACTGTTGTTATTATTCGACTGCGTTCATGTCCTCTACTTGCCTTCCCCTTATCCTCGAGCCTAATTTATGAGGTGGCATGACATCCTGTTCTCCCCCCCACGCACACTGCACTTACACGAACCTTTCCTAACAGCTTGACACTTCACATACCCGGTAGCAATTATACATGTCGTCAGTAACACATGTGGCAGACACACACACACACACACGCGCGCGCGCACACACACACACACACACACACACACACACACACACACACACACACACACACACACACACACACACACACACACACACACACACACACACACACACACATGAATGAGGTTCAGTGGGACAGAGAACTGGCAGGGAAGCCAGTTAATGAGATGATGGAATATGTAGCAACAATGTGCAAGGAGGCTGAGGAGAGGTTTGTATCCAAGGGTAACAGGAATAATGAAAAAGCCAGGATGAGCCCATGGTTCACCCAAAGATGCAAGGAGGCAAAAACCAAGTGTGCTAGGGAATGGAAGAAATATAGAAGGCAAAGGACCCAGGAGAATAAGGAGAGCAGTCGTAGAGCCAGAAACGAATATGCACAGATAAGAAGGGAGGCCCAACGTCAATATGAAAACGACATAGCAGCAAAAGCCAAATCTGACCCGAAGCTGTTATACAGCCACATCAGGAAGAAAACAACCGTTAAGGACCAGATAATCAGGCTAAGGAAGGAAGGAGGAGAGACAACAAGAAATGACCGTGAAGTATGTGAGGAACTCAACAAGAGATTCAAAGAAGTGTTCACAGAGGAGACAGAAGGGGCTCCAGAAAGACGGGGAGGTGGGGTACACCACCATGTGCTGGACACAGTACACACAACCGAGGAAGAAGTGAAGAGGCTTCTGAGTGAGCTAGATACCTCAAAGGCAATGGGGCCCAGATAACATCTCTCCATGGGTCCTGAGAGAGGGAGCAGAGGCGCTATGTGTACCCCTAACAACAATATTCAATACATCTATCGAAACAGGGAGATTGCCTGAGGCATGGAAGACAGCAAATGTGGTCCCAATCTTTAAAAAAGGAGACAGACATGAAGCACTAAACTACAGACCAGTGTCACTGACATGTATAGCATGCAAAATCATGGAAAAGATTGTCAGGAGAAGAATGGTGGACCATCTAGAAAGGAATGATCTCATCACCAGCAGCCAACATGGTTTCAGAGATGGGAAATCCTGTGTCACAAACCTACTGGAGTTCTATGACATGGTGACAGCAGTAAGACAAGAGAGAGAGGGGTGGGTGGATTGCATTTTCTTGGACTGCAAGAAGGCTTTTGACACAGTACCACACAAGAGATTAGTGCAAAAACTGGAGGACCAAGCAGGGATAACAGGGAAGGCACTGCAATGGTGGCGAGGTGTCAGAGTGGGCACTTGTGACCAGCGGGGTCCCACAGGGGTCAGTCCTAGGACCAGTGCTGTTTCTTGTATTTGTGAACGACATGACGGAAGGAATAAACTCCGAGGTGTCCCTGTTTGCAGATGACGTGAAGTTGATGAGAAGAGTTCATTCGATCCAAGACCAGGCAGAACTACAAAGGGATCTGGACAGGCTGCAGACCTGGTCCAGCAACTGGCTCCTGGAGTTCAATCCCACCAAGTGCAAAGTCATGAGGATTGGGGAAGGGCAAAGAAGACCGCAGACGGAGTACAGTATAGGGGGCCAGAGACTACAAACATCACTCAAGGAAAAAGATCTTGGGGTGAGTATAACACCAGGCACATCTCCTGAAGCGCACATCAACCAAATAACTGCCGCAGCATATGGGCGCCTGGCAAACCTCAGAACAGCATTCCGACATCTTAATAAGGACCCTGTACACCGTGTACGTTAGGCCCATATTAGAGTATGCGGCACCAGTTTGGAACCCACACCTAGCCAAGCATGTAAAGAAACTAGAGAAAGTGCAAAGGTTTGCAACAAGACTAGTCCCAGAGTTAAGAGGTATGTCCTATGAGGAGAGGTTAAGGGAAATCAACCTGACGACACTGGAGGACAGGAGAGATAGGGGGACATGATAACGACATACAAAATACTGAGAGGAATTGACAAGGTGGACAAAGACAGGATGTTCCAGAGACTGGACACAGCAACACGGGGACACAGTTGGAAGCTGAAGACACAGATGAATCAAAGGGATGTTAGGAAGTATTTCTTCAGCCACAGAGTAGTCAGGAAGTGGAATAGTTTGGGAAGCGATGTAGTGGAGGCAGGATCCATACATAGCTTTAAGCAGAGGTACGATAAAGCTCATGGTTCAGGGAGAGTGACCTAGTAGCGACCAGTGAAGAGGCGGGGCCAGGAGCTTGGACTCGACCCCTGCAACCTCAACTAGGTGAGTACAACTATGTGAGTACACACACACACACACACACACGCGCGCGCGCGCGCACACACGAGCTACGGGGATTGTCCTACGAAGAAAGTTTGAGGGAAATCGGCCTGACGACACTGGAGGCCAGGAGGGTCAGGGGAGACATGATAACGACATATAAAATACTGTGCGGAATAGACGAGGTGGACAAAGACGGGATGTTCCAGAGATGGGACACAGACACAAGAGGTCACAATTGGAAGTTGAAGACTCAGATGAATCAAAGGGATGTTAGGAAGTATTTCTTCAGTCATAGAGTAGTCAAGCCGTGGAATAGCCTAGAAAGTGAAGTAGTGGAGGCGGGAACCATACATAGTTTTAAGGCGAGGTATGATAAAGCTCATGGAGCAGGGAGAGAGAGGACCTAGTAGCAATCCTGGAGGTTACCTGGAGGTTATTCCGGGGATCAACGCCCCCGCGGCCCGGTCCATGACCAGGCCTCCCGATGGATCAGGGCCTGATCAACTAGGCTGTTACTGCTGGCCGCACGCAGTCCGACGTACGAGCCACAGCCCGGCTGATCCGGCACTGACTTTAGGTATCTGTCCAGCTCTCTCTTGAAGGCAGCCAGGGGTTTATTGGCAATTCCCCTAATGCTTGATGGGAGGCTGTTGAACAGTTTTGGGCCCCGGACACTTATGGTGTTTTCTCTTAGTGTACCAATGGCGCCCCTACTTTTTATTGGCGGCATTTTGCATCGCCTGCCCAGTCTTTTACTTTCGTAGGGAGTGATTTTGTGTGCAGATTTGGGACCATTCCTTCCAAGATTTTCCAAGTGTAGATTATGATATATCTCTCCCTCCTGCGTTCCAACGAGTACAAGTCAAGTGCTTCCAAGCGTTTCCCAGTAGTTAAGGTGCTTGACAGAACTTATACGTGCAGTAAAGGATCTCTGTACACTCTCTAGATCTGCGATTTCACCTGCTTTGTATGGAGATGTTAATGTACAGCAGTATTCCAGCCTAGAGAGAACAAGTGATTTGAAAAGGATCATCATGGGCTTGGCATCTCTCGTTTTGAAAGTTCTCATTATCCATCCTATCATTTTCTTTGCACGTGCGATCGTGGCACTGTTGTGATCCTTGAAAGTGAGATCCTCAGACATTACTACTCCCAGGTCCCTTACATTATTTTTCCGCTCTATTGTATGGCCGGAGTCAGTAGTATACTCTGTTTAGTTATTATCTCCTCCAGTTTTCCATAACGGAGTAGTTGGAATTTGTCCTCATTGAACATCATATTGTTTACCGTTGCCCACTGGGCCAGGAGCTATGAATCGACCCCTGCAACCACAAATAGGTGAGTACAAATAGGTGAGTACACAGACACACACACACACACACCACAGACACACAGACACACACACAACACACAACACACACACACACACACACACACAGACACAGACACAGACACACACACACACACACACACACACACACACACACACAACACCACACACACCTACAACAGGCCTAGGTCTAATCGACATGTGCCTAGGACAAAATGGTAACTAACACATACACACTACAACACACACACACACACACACACACACACACACACACACACACACACACACACACACACACACACACACACACACACACACACCTACACCTACACACCTACAACAGGCCTAGTGTCTAATCGACATGTGCCTAGGACAAAATGGTAACTAACACACACAGACACACACAGACACTCAGACACACAAACACACACACACACACGCGCGCGCGCGCGCGCGCGCGCTTACGCACGAGTACATACACTAGTCATGGTACGGGATGAGGTATTACAGTGGGCACCTGTGACGAGCGGGGTCCCACTGGGGTCGGTCCTATTTTTGGTATATGTGAATGACATGATGGAAGGGATAGACTCTGAAGTGTCCCTGTTCGCAGATGATGTGAAGTTAATGAGGAGAATTAAATCAGATGAGGATCAGGCAGGACTTCAAAGAGACCTGGACAGGTTGGACACCTGGACCAGCAACTGGCTTCTTGAATTCAATCCTGCCAAATGCAAAGTCATGAAGATCGGAGAAGGGCAAAGAATACTGCAGACAGGGTGGCCAAAGACTGCAAACCTTGCTCAAGGAGAAAGGTCTTGGGGTGACCATAACACCGAGCATGTCTCCCATACGCTGCTGCAGCATATGGGCGCCTGGCAAACCTGAGAATAGCACACAGTTCCTCACAAGAGATTTGTACAGAAGCTGGAGGACCAGGCGTGCATAACAGGAAGGGCACTGCAATGGATTAGGGGAATGACATGACAGAATGGATAGACTCAGAAGTGTCCCTGTTTACAGATGATGTGAAATTAATGTGCAGAATTAAATCGGATGAGAATCAGGCAAGACTACAAAGAGACCTAGACAGGTTGCAAGCCTGGTCCAGCAACTGTCTCCTTGAATTTAGCCCTGCCAAATGCCAAGTCATGAAGATCGGGGAGGGGCAAAGAAGACCGCAGACAGAGTACAGGCTAGGTGGCCAAAGACTGCAAACCTTACTCAAAGAAAGGATATTGGGGTGAGTATAACACCGAGCACATCTCCTGAGGCACACATCGACCAGATAACTGCTGCAGCATATGGGCGCCTGACAAACCTCAGAATAGCATTCCGATACCTCAGTAAGGAATCGTCCAAGACTCTGTCCACCGTGTACGTCAGGCCCATACTGGAGTATGCAGTACCAGTTTGGAACCCACACCTGGTCAAGCACGTCCAAAAAATTAGAGAAAGTGTAATGGGTTGCAACAAGATTAGTTCCAGAGCTAAGGGAAATGTCCTACGAAGGAAGGTTAAGGGAAATCGGCCTGATGACACTGGAGGACAGGAGGGTTAGTGGAGACATGATAACGACATACAGAATGCTGCGAGGAATTGACAAAGTGGACAAAGACAGGATGTTGCAGAGATGGGACACAGAAATAAGGAGGCCACAGTTGGAAGATGATAACTCAGATGAATCAAAGAGATATAACAATATATTTATTTAGTCATAGAGTTGTCAGGAAGTGGAATAGTCTGGCAAGTGATGTAGTGGAGGCAGGAACCACACATAGCTTTAAGACAAGGTATGATAAAGCTCATAGTGCAGGGAGAGAGAGGACCCAGTAGCGATCAGTGAAGAGGCGGGACCAGAATCTATGAATCGACCCCTTCAACCACAAATAGGCGAGTACACACACGCACGCGCGCGCGCACACACGCACAATCTCTCTCACAGTCCAGTGGGCAGTGCTGCAGCGGCCAGGCAGAGTAAGTAAGTTTATTCAGGTATACACAAATACAGTTACATAGAATTATCATACATAGCAGCATATGTGTAGAGAACCTGGGATAACCCAAAAAAGTCAGAGTGACTTATTTCCATTGGGGTCCTTTACCCCACCGACTAGCCCATTACACATTGCTTTGTCGCTTACAGTCAGGGTAGCAAGCCCTGTATCATTTGTTGAACCCTAACAAAAAAATGTGACTACAAAAATAGAGGAGCACTGCAACAGTCTTATTGGCTAATGCCAGAAAGACCCTATTTTTGGGTTGTTAATATGTATGATATTTATGTGTACCCGTACCTAAATAAACTTATTTACACCCAATTGTTCACACTCACCTGCTTGTATAACCTATTTTTTAGGCTTTCCAAAGTACATGCTGGAGGCAATTTGTATCTTTTCCATTCAGTTGCTGCGAGTTTTTTCTTGATTAGAAAATGTCAGAATTTTGGTTCTATCAGTTTGATTTATTCATGCTTTTCGTGTTGATAAGAACATAAGTGTATAATGCATCCTGGTCCATGCTTCAGAGGTCATTCTCAAGTCACTCTCTTCTCTCTCTCGTGTATTTGTCTAAGTTATCTTCAGAGTTACCCAAGGTGTTAACTTTAATTAATCCACGAGTGCAGATCATATTTTTCACCTACCTGTACTAACCAATGTGACGAAACACTGGTCAACAATTTTTGAAAAGCTGTTTGCTTCTTAAATGAGATTAGTTAATTCTTATGTATTTTCATGTCCTGAATCCAAATATCACATTGAAAAATGCTTATTGGCTATAGGTTTAAGATACGAGACATGTAATATTTGATTATTTTATTACAACGTACAGTATGTGTCAGTATGTTTTAAACTCTAATCCGCATCTACTCTCTACCTTTTTGCTTGACGCTTATAGTGGGCTGAAGAATCATCTCTTGCCAATGTCCAGCAGTAGTCTGCAAGCATTCTTGTGCCCCATTTGTCCTACTACCATTTTTTCATGGTTGAAATATCTTGGTGAAACCTTTCACCATGTTCGTCACTAACTGCCCCACAGTTCGCTGAAAAAAAAAAGTCTAATGTGAGTCCAAAAAGTGGATTTTAAGTGACATGTTACATCCTATGTTCTTGTAAGCCTTGGTGAGGTTTTCCACCGGTTCTTCATAGTTGCCTTCCCTTCTGTTTTTGAAAAATCCCTTCGCCACTAACTTGAATGCTTCCCAAGCAGCTTTCTCCTCCCTATGAAGGTCTGATTCAAAGTCACCATCTTTAAGAAGCTCTCAGATCTGAGAACCATTGAAGACTGCCTTTCTTATCTTAGCGTCACTCAGTGAGGGGAATTTTGATGTTAAATACTTGAATCCCTGACCTGATTTCTCCATAGCTTTTACAAAGTTTTTCATGAGCCCAGTTTTATGTGTGGTTGTGGTAGCAGAATTTTGTTTGGTTCAGTGAGAGGTGGATGTTGAACATTTTTCATCCCAGACTCCAATGATTGACAAGGTGGCCAGTCTCTCCTGGTGTAGTGGGAACCTCTTGCACGGCTGTCCCATTCACATAGAGAGTACTTGGTGTATCCGCCCTGCAAGCCCATCACAAGAGCAACAACCTTTAAGTTACCACAGAGCTGCCATTGATGATCATCATATTTCATGCATTGCAACATATGCTTTATATTCTCATAAGTTTCTTTCATATGTGGTGCATAACCCACAGGAACTGATGGTTTACCATTATGCAGCAAGACAAGTTTCAGACTCGTTTTTGATGAATCTACGAGAAGTCTCCAGTGATTGGGTTCGTAGTCGATGCCAAGCGTTTCCATCACACCATTAATATTGTTGCAGCCCACTAAATCACCTTCCATTACGAAGAAATAGTTAAACTGCTGCTGACGGCCACGAGATTTTGAAATCTCACATCAGCTGCTAGGAGATTCCACTATTGAAGACGAGAGTCTTAAAGTATAAACTTGTACATCACAACCACCTTCTATGACTGCTGGAACAATAATGAAGGTCAGTCAGACTGTGAGTGTGGTAAGAAACACACTGCCACAAGACTATTGGAACCTGTTGTGACACGTAACTGTATATTGAAAAGAAGAGCTAACAAACAATTTTAACCATGATATTCATTATCAGTAACCTAAAATTAGTTGGAAATTGCTACTCTGGTCTCGGAATTATTGTTAAGAGGCACGTAAGTTCCTTCGTCTTCTAATAACATGTTCATTTTTCCACTATAATCTACCTTGTCTATAATTATTATCACATTTGCTTTGTCTGTTTCGTAAGGTGAAGTCCAGGATGCAACATAATTGGTAAAGAGTTTCACTGCTGTGAAACTGATGCAACACAATTGGTAAAGAGTTTCACTGCTGTAAAACTGATTATCAAGATGCAGTAACTTGCTATGGTTAAAGATTTTTTTTTTTTACGCGTGACCAGGTTCGTGAATGTTAGTGACATTCGTCATCCTCATGTTGGCTACGAAATAATGCAGTATGGCATACAACGTACATCTACTGCAGTGTGTCATCGTTGATGACAAGTACTTCATTCAAAAATATTCTCTGTAGAAAGATTCAGGGAGAAGATTCACGATGGTTTTAACGTCCCAGTTCGTGCCAAAGACTTTCTCTCGACGCTGTTGATGTATGGAGAGAGAGGTGAGGTTACGGGTCCACATCCCTAGGGAGGATAAACACACAAATGGGTCGTTATTCTGCATTTGTTTCTTTATACATCGTGTTGGTGTTTTTAATACTTCATTATTTTCAAGGTCAAGTGTAATAAATACTTTGCAAAGTCCAGCAATAACTCGTGTGGAAATACAAAAAAAAAAAAAAAAAAAAAGATGTGTGTATATATTGACCATGAACTAGAGTTCTCTTCAGTTGTACATTGAAATATCTTTATGACTTGTGTTGGTGTTAGCTATGAATGACTGCATGACAACACGCTGAGCGTGGGAGTCGCATGTGTGTGTGTGTACGCGCCTAATTGTACTCACCTAATTGTGGTTGCAGGGGTCGATACTCTGCTCCTGGCCCCGCCTCTTCACTGATCGCTACTAGGTCCTCTCTCTCTCTCTCTCTCTTTGCTCCCTGAGCGTTGTCATACCTCGTCTTAAAGCTATGTATGGTTTCTGTCTTCACTACATCGCTTGTTAGGCTATTCCACTTCCTGATGACTCGATGACTGAAGAAATACTTCCTACCATCACTGTGACTCGTCTGAGTCTTCAGCTTCCAATTGTGACCCCTTGTTTCTGTGTCCCCTCTTTGGAACATCCTGTCTCTGTCCACCTTATCTATTCCACGCAGTATTTTGTATGTCGTTATCATGTCTCCCCTGACCCTCCTGTCCTCAAGGTTGAAGGACTGATTATCTCATTCTCCTCCTGTTCTTCAAGATTCTCCTTTGTATGGACTGATGAAGCCACTGTGTGGCGAGCCGATTTCCCTTAACCTTTCTTAGTAGGACATTCCCCTGAGCTCCGGAACTAGCCTTGTTGCAAACCTTTGTACTTTCTCTAATTTCTTGACGTTCTTGACCAGGTGTGGGTTCCAAACTGGTGCTGCATACTCCAGTATGGGCCTGACGTACACAAGGTACAGTGTCTTGAACGATTCCTTACTAAGGTATCGGAACGCTATTTTCAGGTTTGCCAGGCGCCCATATGCTGCAGCAGTTATCTGGTTGATGTGTGCCTCCGGAGACGTGCTCGGTGTTATGGTTACCCCTAGATCTTTCTCCTTGAGTGAGGTTTGAAGTCTTTGTCAACCTAGCCTATACTCTGTCTGTGGTCTTCTTTGTCCTTCCCCAGTCTTCATGACTTTGCATTTGGCAGAGTTAAATTCGAGAAGCCAGTTGCTGGACCACGAGTCCAGCCTGTCCAGGTCTCTTTGTAGTCCTGTCTGATCCTCATCTGATTTAATTCTCCTCATTAACTTCACATCATCTGCGAACAGAGACACTTCAGAGTCTGTCCCTTCCATCATGTCATTCACATATATCAGAAATAGCACTGGTCCTAGAGCTGACCCCTGTGGGACCCTGCTCGTCGCAGGCGCTCACTGTGATACCTTATCACGTACCATGACTCGTTGTTGCCTCCCTGTCAGGTATTCTCTGATCCATTGCAGTGCGGGTCCTGTTATACGCGCCTGATCCTCCAGCTTTTGCACTAATCTCTTGTGAGGGAACTGTGTCGAAGGCCTTCCTGCAGTCCAGGAAAATGCACTCACCCCACCCCTGTCTCTCGTGTCTTACTTCTGTTACTTTGTCATAAAACTCCAGAAGGTTTGTGACACAGGATTTGCCTTCCATGAATCCACGTTGGTTGCCGTTTATCTTGTTCCGTTCCAGGTGCTCCACCACTCTCCTCCTGATAATCTTCTCCATAACTTTGCATACTATACACGTCAGTGACACTCGTCTGTAGTTTAGTGCCTCGTTTCTGTCTCCTTTCTTAAAAATGGGGACTACATTTTCCGTCTTCTATACCTCAGGTAGGTGCCCAGTTTCAAGGGATGTGTTGAAGATCGTGGTTAGTGGGACACACAGCATCTCTGCTCCTTCTCTCAGGACCCACGGGGAGATGTCAGGTCCCATCGCCTTTGAGGTGTCAAGGTCACCTAGCAGCTTCTGCACCTCCTCCTCGGTTGTGTGTATGTCATCCAACACTTGTCGGTACATTTCCTGTTGGTGTTCCCCTCTGTGCTGTCTTGCCAGAGCCCTTCCCATCTCTTCTGTGAATACTTCCTTGAATCTCGTGTTGTGTTTGTTTAACATGTCAGACATAACTTCAGTTCCTCACAAATTCATTTCTAAATGAATCTAATTTATATAACCCTGAAATAATAACATTTTTGATGAAACTTGATTCGATATTTTTCTCAACCATGGACCCGCTTTATACAACTTTTTCGGAATTTTGAAAATCACTTGGGTGGTTAAACTCTCGCATGTCAGTAAACAGCATTAGACTCTTGCCCATTTCTAATGCTATATTTATGTTTTTACAATCTTAGTTCAAGTTTTTTTTTTCCAGTTTGACCGTAATGAACTTTATTGCGTTTTTTACAGGGAATCTTATATACACAGCCATTAGCTTTTTTTTGGGGGGGGGGCATTTTTAATTTTAGCAGTTTCTTGTCCTTTACCATTTAATGTTATATTTTTAGATTATCTTTATATCTTATTGATACTCTTGTTTATCCCCTTGTTGATTTAGCGCTTATTTCTGATTGTAATAATATTTGTCATGGCTATTATTTTAGGTGATATTTGAAACTGGGGATAACTTGTCTGCACACCCTGACAGCTTACCCAAAACATATTTTAAAATTTCTGGTACAGCGGTGTTGGTACCATTGAAATAGACGTTGTTAGGTAAGACACATATGCAACAGTTAGGTATCTTTATTTCGAAACGTTTCGCCTACACAGTAGGCTTCTTCAGTCGAGTACAGAAAAGTTGATAGAAGCAGAAGATACTTGAAGACGATGTAATCAGTCCATCACCCTTAAAGTTTTGAGGTGGTCAGTCCCTCAGTCTGGAGAAGAGCATTGTTCCATAGTATGAAACAATATGGAGATGAAGTGACAGGATGGAGCCTTATATAGCGCCAGGAGGTGAGACGTAGGTCACTAGAAGAGGTAAGAACGCAGATGTTGGGAGGTCAGTTCCTCTCAAATCCAGCCGTTCTCACTAGTAGAGGTTGTCGAAGTTGATTGCAGGTCTGTACCAAGATACCCTTGTGTTGCAGTGTCTGACAGATTGAATATTAAAATGGTATAAAATACCGACAGGTTGTTAGATAAGACACATATGCAACAGTTAGGTATCTTTATTTCGAAACGTTTCGCCTACACAGTAGGCTTCTTCAGTCGAGTACAGAAATAGAAATAGACGTTGCCACTGAGGCGTCATTACGCTATTCAATTTTCGTGATGAGAATGTTCCATATTGCACAGACAGCCTCGAAAGTTTTGTATTTCCTCAATCCTTTAGCTTTTATCTATTTTTAAGCTGTTTATTTATATTTACACAGATGCGTTATGCACAATTCATGTATTTCACTGCTGGTGAAGGCGTGTTTGTGTCCATGTTGGTCATTGTGTGAGGACTGAGGGCAGCCACAGCTCAGCACTAGTATATACGGGGTTGAAGAGGTGTGTGTTAGTTACCATTTTGTTCTAGGCACATGGCAGTTATACACTAAATCTGTTGTATATGCGCGCGCGCGCGTGTGTGTGTACTCACCTAATTTTACTCACCTAATTGTGGTAGCAGGGGTCGAGACTCAGCTCATGGCCCCGTCTCTTCACTTATCGCTACTAGGTTCTCTCTCTCTCTCTCTCTCTCTCTCTCTCTCTCTCTCTCTCTCTCTCTCTCTCTCTCTCTCTCTCTCTCTCTCTCTCTGCTTCCTGAGTTTTGTTATACTTCGTCTTTAAGCTATGTATGGTTCTTGCCTCCACTACTTCACTTGCTAGGCTATTCCACTTCCTGACAACTCTATGACTGAAGAAATACTTCCTAACATCCCTGTGACTCGTCTGAGTCTTTAGCTTCCAATTATGACCCCTTGTTTCTGTGTCCTCTCTCTGGAACATCCTGTCTCTGTCCACCTTATCTATTCCACGCAGTATTTTGTATGTCGTTATCATGTGTGTGTGTGTGTGTGTGTGTGTGTGTGTGTGTGTGTGTGTGTGTGCGTGTGTGCGTGTGTGTGCGTGTGTGTGTGTGTTAGTTACCATTTTGTCCTAGGCACATGTCGATTTGACACTAGGCCTGTTGTGTGTGTAGGTTACCATTTTGTCCTAGGCGTGTGTGTGTGTACGTGTGTACTCACCTAGTTGTGGTTGCAGGGGTCGATTCACAGCTCCTGTTCGTTAATATATTTCGTTTCAGCACTATGCATTTTTTAACATGTTTGTTTTTTTTGACTTGCTTTATGTAAATACATTAATTTTTAGTGCAGGTTGTGATTTTTTTATGTAAACACGTTAATATTTACTTCAGGTTATATACAAAAACTTATTTTTTTTTATAAATTAACTGGTATGAGGTATCAAAGTGCCATTATATTTAATTTTTAATGTGAGAGTCAAGGTGGAGAAATATTGATTGAGAAAGGATATAAGAAAGCACTGGTTTGGCAAGCTCCTTTGGTGAGCTCTCTTGGTGAGCACCTTTCTCATATCTGTATTAGTGATAAAGTTCCCATCATCACCCTCAAGTAGGGCGAAACGTCTCTCAAGTAAGATCCCAAGATGTTGTACTTGTCAACTTGGCAGGAGTTGTAAATGAGTGGAAGAAACTGCCAAGTGATGTAGCGTCATCGAGACAAATACTTTGATGTGGGTCTAAACATAGGTGCTAGAGGGACACACGAGAGTGTATTGTTGGGTGTGAGTAGGACCTGCCTAGCCTAGCTTTCTGTAGTAGTAATAATAATAATAATAATAATAATAATAATAATAATAATAATAATAATGTATGACTGATAAATATGATAAGAGTAATTTAAAAACTTCTCTATATTTTCTACTATGTGGTCACCATCTAGAATTACGACATCTACATAACGACAGGCGCACAACCACAACTATCACCACACGACCACAACTACCACCACTCGACCACACATACCGCCACATTATAACTACACTACACCACCACATTCACCATCATACACATCATAGCTTCCCATACCTCAAACCCGTCAATACGTATTTTTTTCTGAATCATTAGAAACATAATGGTACCAGTGACTCGGTATTAACGTTCCCTTAGTCAAGGAGAAGCAATACTAAGTCTCTTTGGAATGTTAAGGTATTCAGTCAGAGGTGGAACACATTGATAAATTATACACATGTGCAACACTTGGGTATCTTTACTGTGGAAAAGTTTCACCTATACAGTAGGCTTCTTCAATTACAGAAGCCTACTGATTAGGTGAAACGTTTCAACAAAGATAGCCCACTGCTGCACATGTCCCAGTCAACAAAGAAGACTGGTGAAGATCAGGAGGGTCTCTGAACCATTTATTTACACTCGGGTGGAACAGATAGAGAAATCAAAATTCACGGCATGTTAGTGGTTTTCTTCCGTTCTTAACAGTATATCAATACATGTAAGTTACATATTATAAACTCCGGAAAAGAAATCAAATTGTATTGTAGAGTGGAAGTGCAGACGTTAGTCTTGTCTCCTACACACAATGGAACATAAATTGGACCTCGGTGTTGTTGGAAAAGTCAGTTTTTAGTAAATATCATTGGAAAAAGTCCTTGGAGAATTGAGTTGCACGTATGATGAAAGTCTTTAAAGGCGCTATAATGTTTTGGATGAATTATTTTTGCAGTCACATTTACGAAAGGTCTGTAAGAGAGTTTACTGTAAGTTACTGTGGTACTGTGATGAGCTGAGATAAATTAGGTTATTTAGGCACAAGTACACGTAAATACAATTATCATACATATTGTAAATTACCTAGGATAACCTCCCTTATAAAAGTCAATCAGGGTGACTTATTTCCATTGTATGTCAGCATACATTAGCCATCTGGGCAATATTTTTTTTTTAAATAGTGCCGACAGAATGGATATTGGAATAATAATAATAATAATAATAATAATAATAATAATAATAATAAAACTGCCTGAAAACTTCTGGAAAACAATTGTCTTGAAATTCTTCATTTAATTTTATTTCAGACATAAAACGATGCAGTGTTTTCGCGAAATTCTGTTAATACACAAATAATCCGCACATAAAAGAGAGAAGCTTCTCTCTTTTATGTGCGGGTTATTTGTGTATCGTTCCAGTCACGGTATTGTGCCTTTTTTTGTTAATTCTGTTAATGTTTACAGATCCTCGTAGGTTACCGTGAACTAGGTTAGGTTAGCTAAGATTTGTCAGGAAACAGCTGGAGCTTTTGGTCATCTGACCGAGGCCTTCCACTGGCTTATCCTTCCACCACTTTAAAAATTCTGGTTGTGATTACACCCATTTAATCTACCAGGAACCAGCAGTGCAGCAGCTGGCTGGTGGCAGCCACGCCCTGGTGACACCCACGCCCTGGTGACACCCACAACTCTGCTCATGTGTTAATGTGGGGAGAATTACCCACAGTATAATGAACAAAAAGTCACAATACCGTGACTGGAACATTACACAAATAACCCACACATAACGAGAAGTTTACCATGACGTTTAAGGGGCACGTCAGTTTCACTGTCGTCTATGATATTTTCCACTATAATCTACCTTGTCCATAATTATTATCGCATTTATTTTGCTTTCGTAAGGTGAAGTCCAGGATCTTTCCTTAATTCATGGTATAACTTAAATCTTTGAGGACACTTGTGTTGTCGAGGTCTGAGTTATTCTTTATATAGGACTGAGAAAGCCACTGTGTGGCATAACGTTTCCTCATTAAACATACCCAAGCGTTTTGTATGTGTCTTATTTATCATACGCAGGTGTTGCGCTTGTCTTATACATGATGGTTTGATGATAGATGGATTGACTGGTGTTTTTCATGTGTTGTTTGGTGTGTAAGTGTCTTTTAGGTGTTTGGTGTATATGTGACGTGTTATTCAGGTGTTTGGTGTGTATGTAAGGTTTTGTTCAGGTGTTTGGTGTGTATGTAAGGTGTTATTCAGGTGTTTGGTGTGTAAGGTAACTTGCAGGTGTTTCATGTGTAAGGTGTCTTTCAGGTGTTGTTTCGTGTATGTTTCAGGTGGTTTCGTGAGCATGTGTAGGTCTTTCAGATATTTCATGTATGTAAGGTATTTCAGATGTTTCATGTGTGTAAGGTCTTTCAGATGTTGTTTCATGTGTGTATGTAAGGTCTTTCAGATATTGTTTCATGCATGTAAGGTCTTTCAGATGTTGTTTCATGTGTGTAAAGTCTTTCAGATGTTTCATGTGTGTAAGGTCTTTCAGATGTTTTCATGTGTGTAAAGTCTTTCAGATGTTTCATATGTGTAAGGTCTTTCAGCTGTTGTTTCATGTGTGCATGTAAGGTCTCAGGTGTTTCACATGTATGTAATTCAGCTGGAGTTGTTATTGTGTAGTTGTCCCACGACTGCTAGTGGCGGCTCAGACTTATAATCCAGTTCCTCCTCGAGGACATACGAACATGCCAAGTCATCAGTTCCTTCACGCACTTGAAGGTCAAAGTGCGAGGGAGTCCACAGGTGAACTCTTCACTTAGCTGTTCATGATTTTGCTAGAGCTGTGTTTGGCTTCTGACACAGCTAAAGTTACGCCTCGCTGATCACTGTATTCAGTGATGACAGTGGCCATTATAAATACCGTTCGAGGTATGAACGATGGAATATAGTGAGCATTTCAATAGGAAAAGTGGAAAATAGTTAATTGTGGGCCACAGTCACTAAGTTCTGGCTTACAATGTGGGTCCCAGTCACTAAGTTCTGGCTTACAATGTGGGCCCCAGTCACTAAGTTCTGGCTTACAATGTGGGTCCCAGTCACTAAGTTCTGGCTTACAATGTGGGCCCCAGTCACTAAGTTCTGGTTTACAATGTGGGCCCCAGTCACTAAGTTCTGGTTTACAATGTGGGCCACAGTCACTAAGTTCTGGCTTACAATGTGGGTCCCAGTCACTAAGTTCTGGCTTACAATGTGGGCCCCAGTCACTAAGTTCTGGTTTACAATGTGGGTCCCAGTCACTAAGTTCTGGTTTACAATGTGGGCCCCAGTCACTAAGTTCTGGTTTACAATGTGGGTCCCAGTCACTAAGTTCTGGTTTACAATGTGGGCCCCAGTCACTAAGTTCTGGTTTACAATGTGGGTCCCAGTCACTAAGTTTTGGTTTACAATGTGGGTCCCAGTCACTAAGTTCTGGTTTACAATGTGGGTCCCAGTCACTAAGTTTTGGTTTACAATGTGGGTCCCAGTCACTAAGTTCTGGTTTACAATGTGGGCCCCAGTCACTAAGTTCTGGTTTACAATGTGGGTCCCAGTCACTAAGTTCTGGTTTACAATGTGGGTCCCAGTCACTAAGTTTTGGTTTACAATGTGGGTCCCAGTCACTAAGTTCTGGCTTACAATGTGGGTCCCAGTCACTAAGTTCTGGCTTACAATGTGGGTCCCAGTCACTAAGTTCTGGCTTACAATGTGGGTCCCAGTCACTAAGTTCTGGTTTACAATGTGGGTCCCAGTCACTAAGTTCTGGTTTACAATGTGGGTCCCAGTCACTAAGTTCTGGCTTACAATTGGGTCCCAGTCACTAAGTTCTGGCTTACAATGTGGGTCCCAGTCACTAAGTTCTGGTTTACAATGTGGGTCCCAGTCACTAAGTTCTGGCTTACAATGTGGGTCCCAGTCACTAAGTTCTGGCTTACAATGTGGGTCCCAGTCACTAAGTTCTGGCTTACAATGTGGGTCCCAGTCACTAAGTTCTGGCTTACAATGTGGGTCCCAGTCACTAAGTTCTGGCTTACAATGTGGGTCCCAGTCACTAAGTTCTGGTTTACAATGTGGGTCCCAGTCACTAAGTTTTGGTTTACAATGTGGGTCCCAGTCACTAAGTTTTGGTTTACAATGTGGGTCCCAGTCACTAAGTTCTGGTTTACAATGTGGGTCCCAGTCACTAAGTTTTGGTTTACAATGTGGGTCCCAGTCACTAAGTTCTGGTTTACAATGTGGGTCCCAGTCACTAAGTTCTGGTTTACAATGTGGGTCCCAGTCACTAAGTTCTGGTTTACAATGTGGGTCCCAGTCACTAAATTCGGGTTTACAATGTGGGTCCCAGTCACTAAATTCGGGTTTACAATGTGGGTCCCAGTCACTAAATTCGGGTTTACAATGTGGGTCCCAGTCACTAAATTCGGGTTTACAATGTGGGCTCCAGTCACTAAGAGCCATATTTCTGGTTCACAATGTAGCATCCAGACACTAAGAGCCATAGTTCTGTCTTACAATGTGGCCTCCAGTCACTGAGATCCATAGTTCTGTCTTACAATGTTTGCTCCAGTCACTAAGTTCTTGTTTACAATGTGGGTCCCAGTCACTAAGTTTTGGTTTACAATGTGGGTCCCAGTCACTAAGTTTTGGTTTACAATGTGGGTCCCAGTCACTAAGTTCTGGCTTACAATGTGGGTCCCAGTCACTAAGTTCTGGCTTACAATGTGGGTCCCAGTCACTAAGTTCTGGCTTACAATGTGGGTCCCAGTCACTAAGTTCTGGCTTACAATGTGGGTCCCAGTCACTAAGTTCTGGCTTACAATGTGGGTCCCAGTCACTAAGTTCTGGCTTACAATGTGGGTCCCAGTCACTAAGTTCTGGTTTACAATGTGGGTCCCAGTCACTAAGTTTTGGTTTACAATGTGGGTCCCAGTCACTAAGTTTTGGTTTACAATGTGGGTCCCAGTCACTAAGTTTTGGTTTACAATGTGGGTCCCAGTCACTAAGTTCTGGTTTACAATGTGGGTCCCAGTCACTAAGTTTTGGTTTACAATGTGGGTCCCAGTCACTAAGTTCTGGTTTACAATGTGGGTCCCAGTCACTAAGTTCTGGTTTACAATGTGGGTCCCAGTCACTAAGTTCTGGTTTACAATGTGGGTCCCAGTCACTAAATTCGGGTTTACAATGTGGGTCCCAGTCACTAAATTCGGGTTTACAATGTGGGTCCCAGTCACTAAATTCGGGTTTACAATGTGGGTCCCAGTCACTAAATTCGGGTTTACAATGTGGGCTCCAGTCACTAAGAGCCATATTTCTGGTTCACAATGTAGCATCCAGACACTAAGAGCCATAGTTCTGTCTTACAATGTGGCCTCCAGTCACTGAGATCCATAGTTCTGTCTTACAATGTTTGCTCCAGTCACTAAGAACCGTAGTTCTGTCTTACAATGTGACCTCCAGTCACTAAGAGCCATAGTTTTGCCTTACAATGTGACCTCCAGTCACTAAGAGCCATAGTTCTGTCTTACAGTGTGACCTCCAGTCACTGAGATCCATAGTTCTGTCTTACAATGTTTGCTCCAGTCACTAAGAACCGTAGTTCTGTCTTACAATGTGACCTCCAGTCACTAAGAGCCATAGTTTTGCCTTACAATGTGACCTCCAGTCACTAAGAGCCATAGTTCTGTCTTACAATGTGACCTCCAGTCACTAAGAGCCATAGTTTTGCCTTACAATGTGACCTCCAGTCACTAAGAGCCATAGTTTTGCCTTACAATGTGACCTCCAGTCACTAAGAGCCATAGTTCTGTCTTACAATGTGACCTCCAGTCACTAAGAGCCATAGTTCTGTCTTACAATGTGACCTCCAGTCACTAAGAGCCATAGTTCTGTCTTACAATGTGACCTCCAGTCACTAAGAGCCAATGTTGGCTCAATCACGGTACTACCAGCTGCACCCATACTGGTTTACCATTTGGGAAAATAATAATCTGTTGTTACTACTGCCGTTACCGTTTTCTCTGTTCAGTACCCCAAGGCATAGCCGTGGCTTCTTTACTCTCTCTCATCCTTCTAGTAGATATAGACGAGAACACTCACCACAGCTTCGTATTATCCAGACAGACAGCAACACTCACCACAGCTTCGTATTATCCAGACAGACAACAACACTCACCACAGCTTCGTATTATCCAGACAGACAGCAACACTCACCACAGTTTCGTATTATCCAGACAGACAAAAAACACTCACCACAGCTTCGTATTATCCAGACAGACAACAACACTCACCACAGCTTCGTATTATCCAGACAGACACAACACTCACCACAGCTTCGTATTATCCAGAAACAGACAACACCACCACACTCATACCAACCACAACACTTCCCCGTATTATCCAGACAGACAACAACACTCACCACAGCTTCGTATTATCCAGACAGACAACAACACTCACCACAGCTTCGTATTATCCAGACAGACAACAACACTCACCACAGCTTCGTATTATCCAGACAGACAGCAACACTCACCACAGCTTCGTATTATCCAGACAGACAACAACACTCACCACAGCTTCGTATTATCCAGACAGACAGACAACAACACTCACCACAGCTTCGTATTATCCAGACAGACAGCAACACTCACCACAGCTTCGTATTATCCAGACAGACAACAACACTCACCACAGCTTCGTATTATCCAGACAGACAACAACACTCACCACAGCTTCGTATTATCCAGACAGACAACAACACTCACCACAGCTTCGTATTATCCAGACAGACAACAACACTCACCACAGCTTCGTATTATCCAGACAACAACAACACTCACCACAGCTTCGTATTATCCAGACAGACAGACAACACTCACCACAGCTTCGTATTATCCAGACAGACAGACAACACTCACCACAGCTTCGTATTATCCAGACAGACAACAACACTCACCACAGCTTCGTATTATCCAGACAGACAACAACACTCACCACAGCTTCGTATTATCCAGACAGACAACAACACTCACCACAGCTTCGTATTATCCAGACAGACAACAACACTCACCACAGCTTCGTATTATCCAGACAGACAACAACACTCACCACAGCTTCGTATTATCCAGACAAGACAACAACACTCACCACAGTTTCGTATTATCCAGACAACAGACAACACTCACCACAGCTTCGTATTATCCAGACAGACAACAACACTCACCACAGCTTCGTATTATCCAGACAGACAGACAACAACACTCACCACAGCTTCGTATTATCCAGACAGACAACAACACTCACCACAGCTTCGTATTATCCAGACAGACAACAACACTCACCACAGCTTCGTATTATCCAGACAGACAACAACACTCACCACAGCTTCGTATTATCCAGACAGACAGACAACACTCACCACAGCTTCGTATTATCCAGACAGACAACAACACTCACCACAGCTTCGTATTATCCAGACAGACAATAACACTCACCACAGTTTCGTATTATCCAGACAGACAATAACACTCACCACAGCTTCGTATTATCCAGACAGACAACAACACTCACCACAGCTTCGTATTATCCAGGCAGACAATAACACTCACCACAGCTTCGTATTTTCCAGACAGACAATAACACTCACCACAGCTTCGTATTATCCAGACAGACAACAACACTCACCACAGCTTCGTATTATCCAGACAGACAAACACCACTCATCCAAAGACATACACTACGTATTATACCAGACAGACAACAACACTCACCACAGCTTCGTATTATCCAGACAGACAGACAACAACACTCATCACAGCTTCGTATTATCCAGACAGACAACAACACTCACCACAGCTTCGTATTATCCAGACAAACAACAACACTCACCACAGCTTCGTATTATCCAGACAGACAACAACACTCACCACAGCTTCGTATTATCCAGACAGACAACACACCATCACCACAGCTTCGTATTATCCAGACAGACAACAACACTCACCACAGCTTCGTATTATCCAGACAGACAATAACACTCACCACAGTTTCGTATTATCCAGACAGACAATAACACTCACCACAGTTTCGTATTATCCAGACAGACAACAACACTCACCACAGCTTCGTATTATCCAGGCAGACAATAACACTCACCACAGCTTCGTATTTTCCAGACAGACAATAACACTCACCACAGCTTCGTATTATCCAGACAGACAACAACACTCACCACAGCTTCGTATTATCCAGACAGACAAAACACTCACCCCAGTTCTTATTATCCAGACAGACAATAACACTCACCCCAGTTTCGTATTATCCAGACAGACAACAACACTCACCACAGCTTCGTATTATCCAGACAGACAACAACACTCACCACAGCTTCGTATTATCCAGACAGACAACAACACTCACCACAGTTTCGTATTATCCACACAGACAACACTCACCACAGCTTCGTATTATCCAGACAGACAACAACACTCACCACAGCTTCGTATTATCCAGACAGACAATAACACTCACCCCAGTTTCGTATTATCCAGACAACAATCACCACAGCTTCGTATTATCCAGACAGACAACGACACTCACCACAGCTTCGTATTATCCAGACAGACAACACTCACCACAGTTTCGTATTATCCAGACAGACAATAACACTCACCACAGCTTCGTATTATCCAGACAGACAATAACACTCACCACAGCTTCGTATTATCCAGACAGACAACAACACTCACCACAGCTTCGTATTATCCAGACAGACAATAACACTCACCACAGTTTCGTATTATCCGGACAGACAACAACACTCACCACAGCTTCGTATTATCCAGACAGACAATAACACTCACCACAGCTTCGTATTATCCAGACAGACAATAACACTCACCACAGCTTCGTATTATCCAGACAGACAACAACACTCACCACAGCTTCGTATTATCCAGACAGACAGTAACACTCACCACAGCTTCGTATTATCCAGACAGACAATAACACTCACCACAGCTTCGTATTATCCAGACAGACAACAACACTCACCACAGCTTCGTATTATCCTAGACAGACAATAACACTCACCACAGCTTCATATTATCCAGACAGACAATAACACACTCACCACAGCTTCGTATTATCCAGACAGACAAAACACTCACCACAGCTTCGTATTATCCAGACAGACAATAACACTCACCACAGCTTCGTATTATCCAGACAGACAATAACACTCACCACAGCTTCGTATTATCCAGACAGACAAAACACACCCACCCAAAAACAGCCTTTCGTATTATCCAGACAGACAATAACACTCACCACAGCTTCGTATTATCCAGACAGACAATAACACTCACCACAGCTTCGTATTATCCAGACAGACAACAACACTCACCACAGCTTCGTATTATCCAGACAGACAATAACACTCACCACAGCTTCGTATTATCCAGACAGACAATAACACTCACCACAGCTTCGTATTATCCAGACAGACAACAACACACACCACAGCTTCGTATTATCCAGACAGACAATAACACTCACCACAGCTTCGTTTTATCCAGACAGACAATTACACTCACCACAGCTTCGTATTATCCAGACAGACAATAACACTCACGACAGTTTCGTATTATCCAGACAGACAATAACACTCACCACAGCTTCGTATTATCCAGACAGACAATAACACTCACCACAGCTTCGTATTATCCAGACAGACAATAACACTCACCACAGCTTCGTATTATCCAGACAGACAACAACACTCACCACAGCTTCGTATTATCCAGACAGACAGACAACAACACTCACCACAGTTTCGTATTATCCAGACAGACAACAACACTCACCACAGCTTCGTATTATCCAGACAGACAGCAACACTCACCACAGCTTCGTATTATCCAGACAGACAACAACACTCACCACAGCTTCGTATTATCCAGACAAACAACAACACTCACCACAGCTTCGTATTATCCAGACAGACAGACAACACTCACCACAGCTTCGTATTATCCAGACAGACAGACAACACTCACCACAGCTTCGTATTATCCAGACAGACAACAACACTCACCACAGCTTCGTATTATCCAGACAGACAACAACACTCACCACAGCTTCGTATTATCCAGACAGACAACAACACTCACCACAGCTTCGTATTATCCAGACAGACAGCAACACTCACCACAGCTTCGTATTATCCAGACAGACAACAACACTCACCACAGCTTCGTATTATCCAGACAGACAGACAACAACACTCACCACAGTTTCGTATTATCCAGACAGACAACAACACTCACCACAGCTTCGTATTATCCAGACAGACAGCAACACTCACCACAGCTTCGTATTATCCAGACAGACAACAACACTCACCACAGCTTCGTATTATCCAGACAGACAACAACACTCACCACAGCTTCGTATTATCCAGACAGACAACAACACTCACCACAGCTTCGTATTATCCAGACAAACAACAACACTCACCACAGCTTCGTATTATCCAGACAGACAGACAACACTCACCACAGCTTCGTATTATCCAGACAGACAGACAACACTCACCACAGCTTCGTATTATCCAGACAGACAAAAACACTCACCACAGCTTCGTATTATCCAGACAGACAATAACACTCACCACAGTTTCGTATTATCCAGACAGACAATAACACTCACCACAGCTTCGTATTATCCAGACAGACAACAACACTCACCACAGCTTCGTATTATCCAGGCAGACAATAACACTCACCACAGCTTCGTATTTTCCAGACAGACAATAACACTCACCACAGCTTCGTATTATCCAGACAGACAACAACACTCACCACAGCTTCGTATTATCCAGACAGACAATAACACTCACCCCAGTTTCTTATTATCCAGACAGACAATAACACTCACCCCAGTTTCGTATTATCCAGACAGACAACAACACTCACCACAGCTTCGTATTATCCAGACAGACAACAACACTCACCACAGCTTCGTATTATCCAGACAGACAACAACACTCACCACAGTTTCGTATTATCCAGACAGACAACACTCACCACAGCTTCGTATTATCCAGACAGACAACAACACTCACCACAGCTTCGTATTATCCAGACAGACAATAACACTCACCCCAGTTTCGTATTATCCAGACAACAATCACCACAGCTTCGTATTATCCAGACAGACAACAACACTCACCACAGCTTCGTATTATCCAGACAGACAACGACACTCACCACAGCTTCGTATTATCCAGACAGACAACACTCACCACAGTTTCGTATTATCCAGACAGACAATAACACTCACCACAGCTTCGTATTATCCAGACAGACAATAACACTCACCACAGCTTCGTATTATCCAGACAGACAACAACACTCACCACAGCTTCGTATTATCGAGACAGACAATAACACTCACCACAGTTTCGTATTATCCGGACAGACAACAACACTCACCACAGCTTCGTATTATCCAGACAGACAATAACACTCACCACAGCTTCGTATTATCCAGTCAGACAATAACACTCACCACAGCTTCGTATTATCCAGACAGACAACAACACTCACCACAGCTTCGTATTATCCAGACAGACAATAACACTCACCACAGCTTCGTATTATCCAGACAGACAATAACACTCACCCAGCTTCGTATTATCCAGACAGACAACAACACTCACCACAGCTTCGTATTATCCAGACAGACAATAACACTCACCACAGCTTCGTATTATCCAGACAGACAATAACACTCACCACAGCTTCGTATTATCCAGACAGACAACAACACTCACCACAGCTTCGTATTATCCAGACAGACAATAACACTCACCACAGCTTCGTATTATCCAGACAGACAATAACACTCACCACAGCTTCGTATTATCCAGACAGACAACAACACTCACCACAGCTTCGTATTATCCAGACAGACAATAACATCACCACAGCTTCGTATTATCCAGACAGACAATAACACTCACCACAGCTTCGTATTATCCAGACAGACATAACACTCTCCACAGCTTCGTATTATCCAGACAGACAACAACACTCACCACAGCTTCGTATTATCCAGACAGACAATAACACTCACCACAGCTTCGTATTATCCAGACAGACAATAACACTCACCACAGCTTCGTATTATCCAGACAGACAACAACACTCACCACAGCTTCGTATTATCCAGACAGACAATAACACTCACCACAGCTTCGTATTATCCAGACAGACAATAACACTCACCACAGCTTCGTATTATCCAGACAGACAACAACACTCACCACAGCTTCGTATTATCCAGACAGACAATAACACTCACCACAGCTTCGTATTATCCAGACAGACAATAACACTCACCACAGCTTCGTATTATCCAGACAGACAATAACACTCACCACAGCTTCGTATTATCCAGACAGACAACAACACACACCACAGCTTCGTATTATCCAGACAGACAATAACACTCACCACAGCTTCGTTTTATCCAGACAGACAATAACACTCACCACAGCTTCGTATTATCCAGACAGACAATAACACTCACGACAGTTTCGTATTATCCAGACAGACAATAACACTCACCACAGCTTCGTATTATCCAGACAGACAATAACACTCACCACAGCTTCGTATTATCCAGACAGACAATAACACTCACCACAGCTTCGTATTATCCAGACAGACAACAACACTCACCACAGCTTCGTATTATCCAGACAGACAATAACACTCACCACAGCTTCGTATTATCCAGACAGACAATAAACACTCACCACAGCTTCGTATTATCCAGACAGACAATAACACTCACCACAGCTTCGTATTATCCAGACAGACAACAACACACACCACAGCTTCGTATTATCCAGACAGACAAAACACTCACCACAGCTTCGTTTATCCAGACAGACAATAACACTCACCACAGCTTCGTATTATCCAGACAGACAATAACACTCACCACAGCTTCGTTTTATCCAGACAGACAACAACACTCACCACAGCTTCGTATTATCCAGACAGACAACAACACTCACCACAGCTTCGTATTACCCAGACAGACAACAACACTCACCACAGCTTCGTATTATCCAGACAGACAATAACACTCACCACAGCTTCGTTTTATCCAGACAGACAATAACACTCACCACAGCTTCGTATTATCCAGACAGACAATAACACTCACCACAGTTTCGTATTATCCAGACAGACAATAACACTCACCACAGTTTCGTATTATCCAGACAGACAACAACACTCACCACAGTTTCGTATTATCCAGACAGACAATAACACTCACCACAGCTTCGTATTATCCAGACAGACAATAACACTCACCACAGCTTCGTATTATCCAGACAGACAACAACACTCACCACAGTTTCGTATTATCCAGACAGACAATAACACTCACCACAGTTTCGTATTATCTAGACAGACAACAACACTCACCACAGCTTCGTATTATCCAGACAGACAATAACACTCACCACAGCTTCGTATTATCCAGACAGACAATAACACTCACCACAGTTTCGTATTATCCAGACAGACAACAACACTCACCACAGCTTCGTATTATCCAGACAGACAACAACACTCACCACAGCTTCGTATTATCCAGACAGACAACAACACTCACCACAGCTTCGTATTATCCAGACAGACAATAACACTCACCACAGCTTCGTATTATCCAGACAGACAATAACACTCACCACAGTTTCGTATTATCCAGACAGACAACAACACTCACCACAGCTTCGTATTATCCAGACAGACAACAACACTCACCACAGTTTCGTATTATCCAGACAGACAACAACACTCACCACAGTTTCGTATTATCCAGACAGACAATAACACTCACCACAGCTTCGTATTATCCAGACAGACAACAACACTCACCACAGTTTCGTATTATCCAGACAGACAATAACACTCACCACAGTTTCGTATTATCTAGACAGACAACAACACTCACCACAGCTTCGTATTATCCAGACAGACAATAACACTCACCACAGCTTCGTATTATCCAGACAGACAATAACACTCACCACAGTTTCGTATTATCCAGACAGACAACAACACTCACCACAGCTTCGTATTATCCAGACAGACAACAACACTCACCACAGTTTCGTATTATCCAGACAGACAACAACACTCACCACAGTTTCGTATTATCCAGACAGACAATAACACTCACCACAGTTTCGTATTATCCATACAGACAATAACACTCACCACAGCTTCGTATTATCCAGACAGACAATAACACTCACCACAGCTTCGTATTATCCAGATAGACAACAACACTCACCACAGCTTCGTATTATCCAGACAGACAACAACACTCACCACAGCTTCGTATTATCCAGACAGACAACAACACTCGCCACAGCTTCGTATTATCCAACAGACAACAACACTCACCACAGCTTCGTATTATCCAGACAGACAACAACACTCACCACAGCTTCGTATTATCCAGACAGACAACAACACTCACCACAGCTTCGTATTATCCAGACAGACAACAACACTCACCACAGCTTCGTATTATCCAGACAGACAACAACACTCGCCACAGCTTCGTATTATCCAGACAGACAACAACACTCACCACAGCTTCGTATTATCCAGACAGACAACAACACTCACCACAGCTTCGTATTATCCAGACAGACAACAACACTCACCACAGTTTCGTATTATCCAGACAGACAACAACACTCACCACAGCTTCGTATTATCCAGACAGACAACAACACTCACCACAGCTTCGTATTATCCAAGTAAAGTTAAAGAAAACACTCCGTATCATCCAGACAGAGAGAAAAAAAAGTTTAGCCACAACTTCATTTATTGCAAACGATACCAAAATGAATTTGAAAGTCACGTCAGTAGAAGACGGGGAAAATGGCAAACAGATATCAGTATTGTTCCAAGGGCAGTGGAAAGTAACTTGATGTACACTGTGGACAAACTCAAACTGCTTAGATGTAGAAAGAATGAAGAACGAGTCACTGGGTACAAAATGTTGGAGGACTATCTCATAGAATTGCAGGAGCATGTAAGAGCCATGATTTCATGCATTGGGCAAGGAAGTATGACATCTTTTAGAAGTAAGGAAAAGCCAGAAATAAGTATCTGAGAGGTGCATGACACAGTGGATAGAATGAAACAGGGTAAACTAGCAGGTATTGATGGTTGGTGCATTTATTCAATGAAATCATAGGGGAATACACTTGTTGAGTATACCTGGTAAAGTGAATTTGTTTTCAGAAAGCACTCCTGTACAACCTGTAGGAAGTTCTATGGATCTAGGTTCCGCAGTAGTTTTCCAGTCACTTTGAAATTAACATCACTTATAATTACAATATCCTGTAGATCAACACAGTTTCCTTCCCAAGACGTCCGTCATGGGTTTTGCTAGACTCGTTGTATACCACAGCTCTATGGTTTTCAATGTACTTTTTTATTCCGTCTTTATTTGCAAAGAAGCATCTTACTTTTTTCCCTTTGAATATTAAAAGTTATCCAGTGTGTAATTATTTGTACTATCGTATGGCGGTTCAGCAGGCATGACCTGACTCCTAAACCAGGTCTCTGTTAATGCAATTATTTCTGTTTCCTGTGTATACAGTTACTGTTTATTTATTAATCTCCGACCTTTCGCATCTCTTCTATTCGTTATTAAATCACTATTTTTTTTACGAACGTCCTTGTTGATTCCTTCGCACAGCTGCTACAGCTACTACTACTACTACCACAACAAGTACTACTTCTGTCACTACCAGGACTACTACTACAACGATTATATTATGTATGTATAATGTTCGCCAAGACCGTAGTCCTGGCACGGGTCTCAACCTTGCGATCACCCGTCTCTGGCTCCCGAGGGAGAAAGGTTTCTACAATGATGCGACGTATGCTGCTCAAGCACTCTTCTGGTCAGTTCAACTGGTGCATCTCATAAGCGACAACACCATATGTACTCCTAACTATGGACACTAGCGAGGAGGAGGATATGTCGTTATCACGGGTAACAGCTTGTCTGGTTCGTTGACTCCATGGTACACTAGTGTGGCCGCAGTCAACTCTGGGTCCTCTTCGGGAGGAAATATCGCTCCTAGTTGCCTGCGGAGTGTCTCAGTAACTTCGCACTCCAGAAGATAGTGTGTTAGAGGCCTCTGGACAACGTGCTGACAGTACTGTCACATCTCCTCAGCCTTGTCTACCATCATCTTGGCTGTGGGAAAGCCCAAACGAAGCCGATGGATGGCGGTACACTGCGCTCTGGACCAGCTTCTATCATATGGAGGGGGTTCTCCCTGAGTAGCTGCTCGGTACCACTGTTGAGATGGGGTATCACCTAAGACCTCCCCCATAAGTTTCATGGCTCTGGCAGCCACCAGTTTGATCTGTCGTAGGCTGATGGGGACAGTAATCCCAACATGTGGATAGTCTGTTGCTGCCTTAGCTGCATCATCTGCCGCCTCATTTCCCCGGATGCCAGCATGGCTGGGGATCCAGTTTAATGTCGATCTGTTACCCTGAACTTCTAAGGCTACCCTTATGCTCAGGATCGATGTGATGAGGTGAACATTGTCCTGTGGTTGAGGATGGAGAGGGCATTGATTGCAGAGGTGGAATCAACATGTATGACAGGTCGGAGTCGATGTCGTAGGGCATGTGACAATGCCTGCTGAATCGCCACCAGCTCAGCTTGAAGTATCGTGCAGTGGTCAGGGAGTCGCCAGCCTTGTGTGTGACCATTGTGGTACAGTCCAGCTGCTGCTCTCTTCCTGTCAGGGTCGACAGAACCATCTGTGAAATACACTGCACATGTGCCTCCTTCTGCCAGTGCCATGCTTGTCTCAGCATGATTGCTGAGGGTGTCTTGACTGCAGAGACGCTTAAGATTTCGTTCGGATTTTTAACCGCATAATGCAAACATCGGCTGGATCTGGGCGCCAGGGAGGTGGTGGATGGTACCCAGTAACAGGAAGGTCACAACTCAAGGAGTAGTTGTATAGGCAGCAGCTTCCGCCCAGCAGCACAAAACGAGCGAATCCAGGAGTAGTCCGTGAAGAGTGTGGGATCTTGTGTCATGGTTGTCAATATCCGTCTCCTTAGTGGGGTACCTTGCTGCCAGTGCATGTGATGTAGTTCAGCTGGGCTTGTGAGGTCTCTGGGGAGACCTAATTTAACCAATTATATGGTCACACCTTGCCTTGGCAAACGTCTGTCAGCCACGCCCACGTCTGAGGTCTTTTGTTCTTGACGGCATCAGACCTAGGCGTCACGTCGTACACGTGGTTGTGGAGGGCGCTTGGACCACCATAAAAGCCCAAGGAAGAGCATGATCAGGAGATTCGAGAGGAGCTGCTGCTGGGGTGCAGAGCTCCTGAGCAGAGACTTCGAGCGGAGCTGCTGCTGGGGTGCAGGGCTCGGGAGAAGGCTGCTGAAGTCTCTGGAGGAGACTGTTGGAGGCATTGGGCAGAGTACTGGCTTGGCGCAGTACTCGTGCTGTGTAGGTCTTGGGACCTGTGGCTTAGTTCCTGTGATGAACTGCCCTCTGAACTATATTGTAAGTTACATTCATTTTGGTCAAGTTGATTGTGTTCCCTGTCTCACTGCTTATGTGTACCACCCCATTTATCTAAACCACAATAATGCTCTGTTCCCAAATATATTATCGTACAAAGACTTAATAATAAACTGTGTTTGAGTAGAATAGTAATATTCACTGGCCACCGTTATTTATTCTTTTTTCTTATATTTTATTATGTTTATATGAGTGAAGAATGGGCGAGGCATATGTTAGTGAGTAGTGTAGAGTTAATGAGAGTGTCGTGGTGGTCACCACTGACCTGTCATTACCTACCTACCTCCGCTAATCATCTCACTCCTACCACCTCGCCTGCCTCTCCCCTGCCTACATAATCCCTTACTCCCATATTCCCCACTTATATCCTATTTAATCATTACCCCCCTACATGACATGCAGAATCGTGGCTAGTTTGCAGGCATTTATGTATCTTACTCTGTCAGCCAAGGAAGGAAGCCGGGCCTCAGATCTGAGACATACTGTGTTGGTCCAGATGGGGCCCCCAAGCATAGTTCTTATCGCCTGGTTTTGTACGACCTCCACCCTTTGCCTGCTCTGCGGGAAGAGATGAGCTAACGCCGGTGCACCGTAGTCAATGAGCGAGCGTATAGCTTGTATATAGTACAAGCGAAGTACATCCTTGCTTGCCCCTGCACGGTGCCTCGTCATGGCTCTCATGGCGTTGAGTCTGAGTAGAGCACGTGACCTGACATACTCGGCCTGTTTCTGAAAGGTCAGCTTTTTATCAATATAGATTCCCAAGTACAGGTAGGAGCCTGTCCACTCAAGTTCTATATCCTGAATACGTAATCTATTCACAGGATCTGGTCCCTTGAACATCATTGCAAGAGATTTCTCGGCCGAGATCTTGAGGCCTAGTTCCTTGCAAGACTGCGTAATTAGGTCCAAAGCTCTCTGAGCCTGTCGCTCTAAATTGTCTTTCCCATTCACTACGAGTGCAAGATCATCAGCATAGTACCTATATATACCCTCTGTGTCCCAGTATTGTTTGCATCGGCTTGACAAAGCTCCTAGAGACCGACACGTTGCCACAATAAAATATCACATTAGTTGTACTTCTCACTTTGTTTTATATTGTATAAGGTTTCTTCCTTACACACACAGCTTTAACTTCCGTCAGTTTTAAGCCTTATACAATCTAATAAACACATGTTCAACGCCTGGGTATCTTTATTCTGAAGATGTTTCGCCAACCAGTGGCTTTTATCAGTTCGATAAAGAGGTAATTTGAAGAAAATGTCTTGGGAGACAGTAGAAGACGAGGTAATCAGTCCCTAGTTTTGATGGTGTTCACAACCACAGTCTTGATGAGTCTGATTCATCAAGATTCAGTCAGATTCATCAAGGCTACGGTGGTTAGCACATTCATCTTCTCCAGGAGAGTTCAGCTCCATGGAGCTGAACTCTTCTCCAGGCTGAGGGACTGATCACCTCAAATACTTTTTCTCCAAGGTTGAACTGATTGCATTTTGTTAGGTAAAAGGACACAAGTGCAACTGATGTGACATTTTATTGTGGCAACGTTTCGCTCTCCAGGAGTAAGTTTATTCAGGTATACACAAATACAGTTACATAGAATTATCATAAATAGCAGCATATGTGTCGAGAACCTAGGACAACCCAAAAAAGTCAGAGTGACTTATATCCATTGGGGTCCTTTATCATCTTTATTTCATTTCTACTGCTCCCTTTGTCTTCATCTGAAGCCTACCGTGTGGGCGAAACGTTTCATCAATAAAGATACCCAATTGTTGAACATTTTTGTTAATCTTCATCTTGTCTGTATTTTATACATTTTCTACAGTTTGTCTGGACGTCCATTCATGGCCCACATTTGTTGACAAGATGCTGGATATACCAGGGTTCTCTCCCAGCAACATAATTCTCTGCTGTGCTCTACTTGACAAGCAACTTCTACGCTTTTCCACTCCTTTGTCTCCAGCACCGAGGCAGATAATGATGTTCTCATTATCTGTAATGATGCTATCACACTTGTTAATTATATCCTCCATCCCAGATCCCGTGAATAGCATCCTCTCTCTCCTGTTACTATCCCTGTTCCGCCAGCGTGAAAGATATATCATAATCTACATCTGGAAAGATGCTGGAAAGACTATTTCAAATCTTCACACCGATTTGAATAAGTTCTCCCTTAGTAAGATAAACGTGTAATGGGTACACTACAAAGAAAACTTAGTAAGCGTCAAGTTCATGGTTTGTGAACTCGCTGCGTATATGACAATTAACATTGTCTTACAGAGGGAATGTGACAAGTTTGTTTGCAGTATTTGTATTGCTTATGATTGTTGTAGGTAGCACGAAGTGTGACCAGACCGTCAGAGAGGCAGTCAGGAGACTTGGTTCATCAGCCAGCCACTGGAACTAGGCTTCCTGGAATAATCTACCTGGTAGGTAGTCTGTCACACAAACACTATCATCATTACTCAACCACCACTATTACCAACCACTATAACCCAACCACCACCACCATCCAACCACCAACACCATCACCCAACCACCATTATCACCACCATCACCACTACCACCACCACCACCACCACCACCACACAACCACACCCGCCATCATACAGCGATCACTCCGTAACAACCATCATTCCTTAACTACAACCACTCCATAACAACAACCACTCCGTAACTACAACCACCACTCCATAACTACAACCATCATCCCTTAACTACATCCACCACCACAATGGACCACTGTGACAACTACGCGATCTGGCAACCAGCGCTACTCTATGACCACCAATATTTTACGACTATCACCACTATCACTTCCCCAGTCCACCCCCACTACAGGACAGAGACTACGCCACAATCAGCTCTGTCCACACAAGACAGTCAGCCTCTCACAGTTATAAACGAATCTATTGTTGCCAAAGATTAGGCAACGGTGGTGCTTCATCCGTTGCCAGACGTTATTCTCCTTGATAAAATTAGACATATGAGACATCTGGGTATCTTTAATGTAGACGTTTCGCCATCCAGTGACTTTATTAATACAAATTCATGGACACAATTTTGCCACGTTGTTGATAGCCAGATGTTCGTGGCTCACTTGGTAGTCTCCTCGGTTCTCTACTTCTTGACGGATTGAAGCTTTAGGGCATGTTTCCTTACACCTGCTGTCCCTGTTCACCTAGCAGTAAGTAGGTACCTAGGTGTTAGCCGGCTATTGTGGGTCTCATTCTAGGGGAGAGAAATAAATAACCATAATAGAAAAAGACAAACAGTCCTGGATGATGTTGAGACTTTACTCTGTTATCCTGGAGGTTGTAAATAAACCAAGACAACCGCATAGCGGTGACACTCAACACAAATCTTGCAGGAGCAACAGAGTATTGGATTTCATTGTCGCCAGGCTTCGACTGGGTTGCAGCTATTGTTGTAGACATTTCTGAACGTTCAGTTGGGTAAAAAGACACAAGTACAACTAGTGCGACATTTCATTGTGGCAACGTTTCTCTCTCTAGGAGCTTCTGGAGATCGAGACGTTGCCACAATAAAATGGCGCATTAATTGCACGTGTTCTTTTTCCTGACATATTGTCGGTAATTGTACCAACATTATTAAATAACTGAACGCAAACTTCGTCACAAAATCTGTTGTCACATCCTGCGTCGTTACGTGCTGGAATGCGAAAAAAATATATTGAATTAAGTGAGAACTTGCTCACAGATGTTCAAGATCGCATCCACAGTGGCGAGTGACCAGTTATTCTGGGGGAAATGCTGTGTCTTACCCCCGTATAAAAAAATCGTGAATAATTGATTTTTTTGGGGTTTCCTAGGTTCTCTACAAATGTGCTTGATAATCTATGTAACTGTATTTGTTATACCTGAAAAAACTTACTTATTCCGTCCGGGGTGGGTAGGCGCACTCGCTAAAGTGTCCGGGATTAACCCGGCCCGGGTAGAAGCTTGGGCTTTTTCATTAAACCTGCGTCCTTATTCGCCTAGCAGTTGTCGGTATTTTGTGTTAGGTGATTGGTTTCGGCGCCATCTTGAAATTTAAAAATTGAAGGACCCAATGGAAATAAGACAGTCCTCGATACCCCCTGATTCCTTTGGGTTTTCGTGGCTGGCCAGACCCCCCGGGTTTAAAACCCAACAAAAAACTTATCTTAACACCCCTTGTGGGTTTTCGTGACTGATTGCCCGATGTATATTTACGATTGTGTAAAAAAACCAACTGAAGTCAAAAAATTTTGTAAAGAGCTTTGTTTAGGTTTTTTGGGAAGTAAACAAACGTTGGGGGGTCACCCTGAGTCATATTGTTTCGACTACCGTCTAAACTATGGGTACCCGGTTTTTAAAAAATAAAAAGTTATTTACCCTAATAATAATAATAATAAAAAATATAATAATAAAATAATTTAAAACTTTTCCCCGCTTATTCAGATAATTTTTGGGAAATTAAAAAAGGGTTCAAAAAAATAAGCTTTAATATGTATTTACATTGATCCTTCAGCTTTTAAACCATTTAAGGCCAGTGGAAAGACTTTTCAAACCCCCTCAAGGGGGGTTTCCCCTTTATGCTGGTGGGGGCTCTTGATCTGGGGAATTGGATCTGTCTCCAGTTCCTAAATTTTAACTGAATACCTTCCATCCCCCCCCACATGCGCTGTATAACCCTGGGGGTTTAGCGTTCCCTGTGATTATAATAAAAAATAATCAAATAAGTTTATATTAGAAAGTTATTTTTCATTTTTGTTAATGTCCAGGGGTTTATTACCTGGACCTCAGCGATGAAGTCGCTCCTCCACCGTGGGCGCGGCGACCAGTGCTTCTCGCTACTCCCCCCGCTGGGCAGCGGGGACCAGTGTAGCGCATCCTCTCACCGCTGGGGGCCGGGGGACAGTGCAGCGTCGTACCTCACCGCTGGGCGCGGGGACCGTGTAGCGTCGTACCTCCCGCTGGGAGCGGCGACCAGTGCTAGCATCGCCCCTTTACGGGGCAGCGGCGGGGCCAGTGTAGCGTCGCTACTCTCACCCCTGGGCAGCGGCGACCGTGCTAGCGTCGCTCCCCTTTACCCTGGGCGCGGGGGCCCGTGCTGCGTCGCTATCTCACCGCGGGGGGCGGCGACCAGTTAGCGTCGCTACTTCCCCCGCTGGGCAGCGGCGACCAGGTTTTGGTGTACTCCACGCTGGGCAGCGGCGACCCGTGGTAGAGTCGTACTCCCCCACCCCTGGGCACGGCGACCTGCAGCGTCGTACTCTAACGTGGGGCTTTGGGGATCCTGCAGCGTCGACTCTCCCCGCTGGGCACGGGGACCAGGTGCGTCGTCTCTCCCGTGGGGGACGGCGACCGTGCTAGGTCGCTACTCTACGCGGGGGAGCGGGGCCATGCAGCGTCGCTACTCTCACCGCCCGGGGACGGCGCCATGCAGGTCGCTACTCTCACCGCTGGGCAGCGGCGACCCGTGCTAGGTGCTACTCTCACCGTGGAGCGGCGACCGTGTAGCGTCGCTCTTACCCCTGGGAGCCGGGGACCATCTACGTCGTACTCTCACCGCTGGCAGCGGCGACCAGTGCTACTCGCACTCCCCCCCAGGGGGAGCGGCGACCCGTGTGCGTCGCTACCTCACCGGGGCACGGCGACCCTGCTAGCGTCGTACTCCACCCTGGGCACGGGGACCATGCTAGCGCGTACTTCACCGCTGGGGGGCCCCGACCCCGTGCTAGGTCGCTACTTCACCGCTGGGCACGGCGCCAGTGCTAGCGTCGTACTCTAAACCCCTGGGACGGGCCCGTGCTAGGTCGCTACTCTCACCGCTGGGGAGCGGCGCCAGTGCTAGCGTGTACTCTCACCCCTGGGGAGCGGCGACCCGGGTAGGGCGCTACTTCACCGCGGGCAGCGGCGAAATGCTACGTCGCTACTCCACCCCTGGGCAGCGGGGGGACCAGTGCTGCGTCGCTACTCTCACCGCGGGAGCGGCGACCAGTGCTAGCGTCGTACCTCCCGCGGGGAGCGGCGACAGTGCTAGCGTCGCTATCTCACCGCTGGGCAGCGGCGACCAGTGCTAGCGTCGCTACTCTCACCGCTGGGCAGCGGCGACCAGTGCTAGCGTCGCTACTCTCACCGCTGGGCAGCGGCGACCAGTGCTAGCGTCGCTACTCTCACCGCTGGGCAGCGGCGACCAGTGCTAGCAACTTATGTCGATATTTTCAAGTAATAGCTGGACATTGTACTAAACAATCAAGGTACATTGTTCCACCAAACTAAATCAAGAAACATAGTACCATGGAAGTGAATCAAGGAACATTGTATCATGGAAGTGAATAAAGGAACATTGTATTATGGAAGTGAATCAAGGAACATTGTATCAGTGGAAGTGAATCAAGGAACATTGTATCATGGAAGTGAATCAAGGAACATTGTATCAGTGGAAGTAAATCAAGGAACATTGTATCATGGAAGTGAATCAAGGAACATAGTACCATGGAAGTGAATCAAGGAACATTGTATCATGGAAGTGAATCAAGGAACATTATATTATGGAAGTGAATCAAGGAACATAGTACCATGGAAGTGAATCAAGGAACATTGTATCATGGAAGTGAATCAAGGAACATTGTATCATGGAAGTGAATCAAGGAACATAGTACCATGGAAGTGAATCAAGGAACATTGTATCATGGAAGTGAATCAAGGAACATAGTACCATGGAAGTGAATCAAGGAACATTGTATCATGGAAGTGAATCAAGGAACATTGTATTATGGAAGTGAATCAAGGAACATTGTATCAGTGGAAGTGAATCAAGGAACATTGTATCATGGAAGTGAATCAAGGAACATTGTATCAGTGGAAGTGAATCAAGGAACATTGTATCATGGAAGTGAATCAAGGAACATTGTATCAGTGGAAGTGAATCAAGGAACATTGTATCATGGAAGTGAATCAAGGAACATTGTATCATGGAAGTGAATCAAGGAACATTGTATCATGGAAGTGAATCAAGGAACATTGTGTCATGGAAGTGAATCAAGTAACATTATCAATGGAAGTGAATCAAGGAACATTGTATCAGTGGAAGTGAATCAAGGAACATTGTATCAGTGGAAGTGAATCAAGGAACATTGTGTCATGGAAGTGAATCAAGGAACATTGTGTCAATGGAAGTGAATCAAGGAACATTGTATCAGTGGAAGTGAATCAAGGAACATTGTATCAGTGGAAGTGAATCAAGGAACATTGTGTCATGGAAGTGAATAAGGAACATTGTATCATCTATCATTATTATATCATGCAGGAGGAGCCCTGTCATCTATCATCATTATATCATGCAGGAGGAGCCCTGTCATCTATCATCATTATATCATGCAGGAGGAACCTTGTCATCTATCATCATTATATCATGCAGGAGGAGCCCTGTCATCTATCATCATTATATCATGCAGGAGGAGCCCTGTCATCTATCATCATTATATCATGCAGGAGGAACCTTGTCATCTATCATCATTATATCATGCAGGAGGAGCCCTGTCATCTATCATCATTATATCATGCAGGAGGAGCCCTGTCATCTATCATCATTATATCATGCAGGAGGAACCTTGTCATCTATCATCATTATATCATGCAGGAGGAGCCCTGTCATCTATCATCATTATCATGCAGGAGGAGCCCTGTCATCTATCATCATTATATCATGCAGGAGGAACCTTGTCATCTATCATCATTATATCATGCAGGAGGAACCTTGTCATCTATCATCATTATATCATGCAGGAGGAGCCCTGTCATCTATCATCATTATATCATGCAGGAGGAGCCCTGTCATCTATCATCATTATATCATGCAGGAGGAACCTTGTCATCTATCATCATTATATCATGCAGGAGGAACCTTGTCATCTATCATCATTATATCATGCAGGAGGAGCCCTGTCATCTATCATCATTATATCATGCAGGAGGAGCCCTGTCATCTATCATCATTATATCATGCAGGAGGAACCTTGTCATCTATCATCATTATATCATGCAGGAGGAGCCCTGTCATCTATCATCATTATATCATGCAGGAGGAGCCCTGTCATCTATCATCATTATATCATGCAGGAGGAACCTTGTCATCTATCATCATTATATCATGCAGGAGGAACCTTGTCATCTATCATCATTATATCATGCAGGAGGAGCCCTGTCATCTATCATCATTATATCATGCAGGAGGAGCCCTGTCATCTATCATCATTATATCATGCAGGAGGAACCTTGTCATCTATCATCATTATATCATGCAGGAGGAACCTTGTCATCTATCATCATTATATCATGCAGGAGGAGCCCTGTCATCTATCATCATTATATCATGCAGGAGGAGCCCTGTCATCTATCATCATTATATCATGCAGGAGGAGCCCTGTCATCTATCATTATTCTATCATGCAGGAGGAGCCCTGTCATCTATCATTATTCTATCATGCAGGAGGAGCCCTGTCATCTATCATTATTCTATCATGCAGGAGGAGCCCTGTCATCTATCATCATTCTATCATGCAGGAGGAACCCTGTCATCTATCATCATTCTATCATGCAGGAGGAACCTTGTCATCTATCATCATTCTATCATGCAGGAGGAGCCCTGTCATCTATCATCATTCTATCATGCAGGAGGAACCTTGTCATCTATCATCATTATATCATGCAGGAGGAGCCCTGTCATCTATCATCATTATATCATGCAGGAGGAGCCCTGTCATCTATCATCATTATATCATGCAGGAGGAGCCCTGTCATCTATCATGCAGGAGCCCTGTCGTCTGTCATCATTCTATCATGCAGAAGGAGCCCTGTCATCTATCATCATTCTATCATGCAGGAGGAACCTTGTCATCTATCATCATTCTATCATGCAGGAGGAGCCCTGTCATCTATCATCATTCTATCATGCAGGAGGAGCCCTGTCATCTATCATCATTCTATCATGCAGGAGGAACCTTGTCATCTATCATCATTCTATCATGCAGGAGGAACCTTGTCATCTATCATCATTCTATCATGCAGGAGGAGCCCTGTCATCTATCATCATTCTATCATGCAGGAGGAACCTTGTCATCTGTCATCATTCTATCATGCATTAGGAGCCCTGTCATCTGTCATCATTCTATCATGCAGGAGGAGCCCTGTCATCTATCATCATTATATCATGCAGGAGGAGCCCTGTCATCTATCATGCAGGAGGAGCCCTGTCATCTATCATCATTCTATCATGCAGGAGGAGCCCTGTCATCTATCATGCAGGAGGAGCCCTGTCATCTGTCATCATTCTATCATGCAGGAGGAGCCCTGTCATCTATCATGCAGGAGGAGCCCTGTCATCTATCATCATTCTATCATGCAGGAGGAGCCCTGTCATCTATCATGCAGGAGGAGCCCTGTCATCTATCATGCAGGAGGAGCCCTGTCATCTGTCATCATTCTATCATGCAGGAGGAGCCCTGTCATCTATCATGCAGGAGGAGCCCTGTCATCTATCATGCAGGAGGAGCCCTGTCATCTGTCATCATTCTATCATGCAGAGGAGCCCTGTCATCTATCATGCAGGAGGAGCCCTGTCATCTGTCATCATTCTATCATGCAGGAGGAGCCCTGTCATCTATCATCATTATATCATGCAGGAGGAGCCCTGTCATCTATCATGCAGGAGGAGCCCTGTCATCTATCATCATTCTATCATGCAGGAGGAGCCCTGTCATCTATCATGCAGGAGGAGCCCTGTCATCTGTCATCATTCTATCATGCAGGAGGAGCCCTGTCATCTATCATGCAGGAGGAGCCCTGTCATCTATCATGCAGGAGGAGCCCTGTCATCTATCATGCAGGAGGAGCCCTGTCATCTATCATGCAGGAGGAGCCCTGTCATCTGTCATCATTCTATCATGCAGGAGGAGCCCTGTCATCTATCATGCAGGAGGAGCCCTGTCATCTATCATGCAGGAGGAGCCCTGTCATCTGTCATCATTCTATCATGCAGGAGGAGCCCTGTCATCTATCATCATTCTATCATGCAGGAGGAGCCCTGTCATCTATCATCATTCTATCATGCAGGAGGAGCCCTGTCATCTATCATCATTCTATCATGCAGGAGGAGCCCTGTCATCTATCATCATTCTATCATGCAGGAGGAGCCCTGTCATCTATCATCATTCTATCATGCAGGAGGAACCCTGTCATCTTTCATCATTCTATCATGCAGGAGGAGCCCTGTCATCTGTCATCATTCTATCATGCAGGAGGAGCCCTGTCATCTATCATCATTCTATCATGCAGAAGGAACCCTGTCATCTCTCATCATTCTATCATGCAGGAGGAGCCCTGTCATCTATCATCATTCTATCATGCAGGAGGAGCCCTGTCATCTATCATCATTCTATCATGCAGAAGGAACCCTGTCATCTCTCATCATTCTATCATGCAGGAGGAGCCCTGTCATCTATCATCATTGTCATGCAGGAGGAGCCACATGTCTATGATGCGTCCAACAAAATAAGCCGACTCTTGGATGTCACTACCGCCCGGCTCCGGCTGGGTTACCAGTGTCGCTGTAAGGTTAAATTACCACCACCAGATATGTGGAGTCGTAGACAAAACATTGCCAGATGGACAACTGTCATACCTTACATCATCATGTGCTGGAATGCGATAAAATTGATGGATTTAAACAACTCACTCAGAAATGCCAAAGCATTTTATCCACGGTGGTACAGTACCAACCATTCTGGAAAAATACGCTGACTTTGCCAACTGTAAATAACGCATAACAACATACTTGTTTTACAAACATACCTTGCTAAAATATAAGGTAATATTTTTGTGACCTAATTCATGTCTACATAAATAACTACGATTATAACCAGGTATAAAACATGTAAATAACTCATTACTACTAACTGGTTTAGGAATTAAACCCCTCAGGGAAGGTTCCTTGACGCTGGTGAGGGGCTTTTGATATGGGGAACTTGATTTGTGTTCCAGTTCTCCAGATTGAGTCTGAATACCTTCCATCCCCCCATAGGCACTGTATAATCCCTACGGGTTTAGCGCTTCCCACGATTAGTAAAAAAAAAAAATTAGGACTTAAAACTTAGCGGGCTGCGTACCAAGGAAAACATTACATGTGACCACCATCACCACCATCACCATCACCACCACCACCATCACCTCACCATCACACCACCACCATCAAACCATCACCACGTCTGACCATCACCACCACCACCATCACCACCACCACATACCATCACCACCTACCACAACACCTCTGACCATACACACCTTCTGACCATACGTGACCACCACCACCACCCCACCACCCACCACCACCACCCCCCACACCACCACCACCATCACCATCACCACTCACCACACCCCATCACCATCACCACCACCACCACCACCATCACATCACCATCACCATCACCACCACCACCTCTGACCATCACGTAATGTTGGTCAAGGTGAAGCGATACACCCGTATTTTCTGGAGATAAGTTTTTCCAACAAAACAGCCAAGCTCTGAAACACACAAAGTTGGGTACCATACAATTTAGGAACTCAGGGTATTGCACCAGAGTGATGACCAGTAGTATGACCAGGGTAGTTGACCAGGGTAGATGACCCAGGGTAGATGACCAGTATGTGACCAGTGTGATCGACCAAGACTGAATACCAGTAGTGATGACCAGTAGTGATGACCAAGTAGTGATGACCAGTATGTGACCAGTAGTGACTGACCAGGGTAGGACCAGTACTGGACCAGTAGTGAGACCAGTAGTGATGACCAGTACATGACCAGGGTAGGACACCAGGGTAGTATACCAGGTACCACTGGTGACCAGTTGGCGACCAGTAGTGATGACCACGTAGTGTACCAGGTATATACCAGTATGACCAGGTATGGTGACCAGGGTATGATGACCAGGAGTGACCAGGGTAAGTGATGACCAGGGTAGTGGTGACCAGCGTAGTGGTGACCACGGTATGATGACCAGGGTATGTACCAGTAGTGATGACCAGGGTATGATGACCAGGGTAGTGACCAGGGTAGTGGACCAGGTATGATGACCAGTATGACACCAGTAGTATGACCATAGATGGACCAGTGTGTGGTTACCAGGTGAGTGATGAACCAAGTAGTGATGACCAGGGTAGTGGTGAGCAGGTAGTGATGCCAGGGTAGATGAAGGTATGAAGACAAGCTAGGATGACCAGGTAGTGATGACCGGTATGATGACCAGGTTAGTGATGACCAGGGTAGTGGTGACCAGGGTAGTGATGACCAGGGTAGTGATGACCAGGGTAGTGATGACCAGGGTAGTGATGACCAGGGTAGTGGTGACCAGGGTAGTGATGACCAGGGTAGTGATGACCAGGGTAGTGATGACCAGGGTACTGATGACCAGGGTAGTGGTGACCAGGGTAGTGATGACCAGGGTAGTGACCAGGGTACTGATGACCAGGGTACTGATGACCAGGGTAGTGATGACCAGGGTAATGGTGACAGGGTAGTGATGACCAGGGTAGTGATGACCAGGGTAGTGATGACCAGGGTAGTGATGACCAGGGTAGTGATGACCAGGGTAGTGATGACCAGGGTAATGGTGACCAGGGTAGTGGTGACCAGGGTAGTGATGACCAGGGTAGTGATGACCAGGGTAGTGGTGACCAGGGTAGTGATGACCAGGGTAGTGGTGACCAGGGTAGTGGTGACCAGGGTAGTGATGACCAGGGTGGTGACAGGGTTGACCAGGGTAGTGATGACCAAGGTAGTGATGACCAGGGTAGTGATGACCAGGGTAGTGGTGACCAGGGTAGTGGTGACCAGGGTAGTGATGACCAGGGTAGTGATGACCAGGGTAGTGGTGACCAGGGTAGTGATGACCAGGGTAGTGATGACCAGGGTAGTGATGACCAGGGTAGTGTGACCAGGGTAGTGATACCAAGGTAGTGATGACCAGGGTAGTGAGACCAGGGTAGTGTGACCAGGGTAGTGGTGACCAGGGTAGTGGTGACCAGGGTAGTGGTGACCAGGGTAGTGATGACCAGGGTAGTGATAACCAGGGCTAGTGATAACCAGAGTAGTGATAACCAGGGTAGTGATGACCAGGGTAGTGATGACCAGGGTAGTGGTGACCAGGGTAGTGATGACCAGGGTAGTGATGACCAGGGTAGTGATAACAGGGTAGTGAAACCGGTATGGATGACCGGGTAGTGATGACCAGGGTAGTGATAACCAGGGTAGTGATAACCAGGGTAGTGATAACCAGGGTAGTGAAGACGAGGGTAGTGACGTATGGTACACTGGTAGTGGTGACCAGGGTAATGATGTATGGTAGACTGGTAGTGGTTACCAGGGTAGTGGCGTATGGTACACTGGTAGTGGTGACCAGGGTAATGATGTATGGTAGACTGGTAGTGGTGACCAGGGTAGTGACGTATGGTACACTGGTAGTGGTGACCAGGGTAATGATGTATGGTACACTGGTAGTGGTGACCAGGATAGTGACGTATGGTACACTGGTAGTGGTGACCAGGGTAATGACGTATGGTACACTGGTAGTGGTGACCAGGGTAATGACGTATGGTACACTGGTAGTGGTGACCAGGGTAGTGACGTATGGTACACTGGTAGTGGTGACCAGGGTAATGACGTATGGTACACTGGTAGTGGTGACGAGGGTAGTGACGTATGGTACACTGGTAGTGGTGACCAGGGTAGTGACGCATGGTACACTGGTAGTGGTGACCAGGGTAATGATGTATGGTACACTGGTAGTGGTGACCAGGGTAGTGACGTATGGTACACTGGTAGTGGTGACCAGGGTAGTGACGTATGGTACACTGGTAGTGGTGACCAGGGTAATGATGTATGGTACACTGGTAGTGGTGACCAGGGTAGTGACGTATGGTATACTGGTAGTGGTGACCAGGGTAATGATGTAATGGTACACTGGTTAGTGGTGACCAGGGTAGTGACGTATGGTACACTGGTAGTGGTGACCAGGGTAATGACGTATGGTAGACTGGTAGTGGTGACCAGGGTAATGATGTATGGTACACTGGTAGTGGTGACCAGGGTAGTGACGTATGGTATACTGGTAGTGGTGACTAGGGTAATGACGTATGGTAGACTGGTAGTGGTGACCAGGGTAATGATGTATGGTACACTGGTAGTGGTGACCAGGGTAGTGACGTATGGTAGACTGGTAGTGGTGACCAGGGTAATACGTATGGTAGACTGGTAGTGGTGACCAGGGTAATGATGTATGGTACACTGGTAGTGGTGACCAGGGTAGTGACGTATGGTAGACTGGTAGTGGTGACCAGGGTAATGACGTATGGTAGACTGGTAGTGGTGACCAGGGTAGTGACGTATGGTACACTGGTAGTGGTGACCAGGGTAGTGACGTATGGTAGACTGGTAGTGGGGCAGGCAAGAACACAAGTATAATAGTACCAGGTATTATTCATCACTAGGTACACAGATAATACCAGGTATGATAAACATGAGCTTCCGCTTAATGGAATGACCTGACTAAGGGTCAGGTAGGTGGTGATGGTTGCCGATATGACGCTTTCCAGGGCATAGTTCTAGCTGCTCAGTCAAGTATGTTCCAAATAAGGAAATCAGATCAAACAAAAATGATCCTAAATGGATGAACAAAAGATTAAAATATCTAATTGGTCAAAAGAGAGGCATATATAGGCAAATCAAAAGAGGAGAGGGGCAATTAAGAAATCGATATATTCAGTTAAAGAGAGAAATAAAAAATGGAATTAGAAAAGCATAAAGAGATTATGAGGTTAAAGTTGCAAGAGAATCGAAAACTAACCCAAAAGGATTCGGGTATACAGAAGTAAGATCAGGGACAAGATAGGCCCACTCAAAAGTTCCTCGGGTCAGCTCACTGACAGTGATAAGGAAATGTGTAGAATTTTTAACACATATTTCCTCTCAGTTTTTACACAGGAGGATACCAGCGATATTCCAGAAATGATAAATTATGTAGAACAGGACGATAATAAACTGCACGATTAGGGTCACAAGTGACATGATCCTTAGGCAAATAGATAAATTAAAACCTAACAAATCCCCAGGCCCTGATGAACTGTATGCAATGGTTCTAAAGGAACGTAAAGAGGAGCTTAGCAAGCCTTTGGCTAATATTTTCAACATATCACTAAAAACTGGCATGGTGCCAGATAAGTGGAAAATGGCAAATGTGATACCTATTTTCAAAACAGGTGACAGGTCCTTAGCTTCGAATTATAGACCAATAAGCCTAACCTCCACAGTGGGAAAATTTATGGAATCAATAATTGCCGAGGCAGTTCGTAGCCACCTTTAAAGCATAAATTAATCAACGAATCTCAGCATGGTTTTACAAAGGGGCGTTCCTGCCTTACGAATTTATTAACTTTTTTCACTAAGGTATTTGAGGAGGTAGATCATGGTAATGAATATGATATTGTGTATATGGACTTCAGTAAGGCTTTTGACAGGGTCCCACATCAGAGACTATTGAGGAAAATTAAGGCACATGGAATAGGAGAAATTTTTTCCTGGATAGAGGCATAGTTGACAAATAGGCAGCAGAGAGTTTGCATAAATGGGGAGAAATCAGAGTGGGGAAGCATCACGAGCGGTGTTCCACAGGGGTCAGTTTTGGGCCCCCTGCTGTTCACAATCTACATAAACGACATAGACGAGGACATAAAGAGCGACATCAGCAAGTTTGCTGATGACACCAAAATAGGCCGTCGAATTCATTCTGACGAGGACATTAGAGCACTCCAGGAAGATTTGAGTAGACTGATGCAGTGGTCGGAGAGGTGGCAGATGCAGTTTAATATAGACAAATGCAAAGTTCTAAATGTTGGACAGGACAATAACCATGCCACATATAAAGTAAATAATGTAGATCTTAATATTACGGATTGCGAATAAGATTTAGGAGTTCTGGTTAGCAGTAATCTGAAACCAAGACAACAGTGCATAAGTGTTCGCAATAAAGCTAATAGAATCCTTGGCTTCATATCAAGAAGCATAAATAATAGGAGTCCTCAGGTTGTTCTTCAACTCTATACATCCTTGGTTAGGCCTCATTTAGATTGTGTTGCACAGTTTTGGTCACCGTATTTTTATTTTATTTTATTTTATTATCACACTGGCCGATTCCCACCAAGGCAGGGTGGCCCGAAAAAGAAAAGCTTTCACCATCATTCACTCCATCACTGTCTTGCCAGAAGGGTGCTTTACACTACAGTTTTTAAACTGCAACATTAACACCCCTCCTTCAGAGTGCAGGCACTGTACTTCCCATCTCCAGGACTCAAGTCCGGCCTGCCGGTTTCCCTTTGCTCACACTCCAACAGCACGTCAAGTATTAAAAAACATTTGTCTCCATTCACTCCTATCAAACACGCTCATGCATGCCTGCTGGAAGTCCAAGCCCCTTGCACACAAAACCTCCTTTACCCCCTCCCTCCAACCTTTCCTAGGCCTACCCCTACCCCACCTTCCTTCCACTACAGACTGATACACTCTTGAAGTCATTCTGTTTCGCTCCATTCTCTCTACATGTCCGAACCACCTTAACAACCCTTCCTCAGCCCTCTGGACAACAGTTTTGGTAATCCCGCACCTCCTAACTTCCAAACTACGAATTCTCTGCATTATATTCACACCACACATTGCCCTCAGGCATGACATCTCCACTGCCTCCAGCCTTCTCCTCGCTGCAACATTCATCACCCATGCTTCACACCCATATAAGAGCATTGGTAAAACTATACTCTCATACATTCCCCTCTTTGCCTCCAAGGACAAAGTTCTTTGTCTCCACAGACTCCTAAGTGCACCACTCACCCTTTTCCCCTCATCAATTCTATGATTCACCTCATCTTTCATAGACCCATCCGCTGACACGTCCACTCCCAAAAAATCTGAATACATTCACCTCCTCCATACTCTCTCCCTCCAATCTGTTATCCAATCTTTCATCACCTAATCTTTGTTTTTATCCTCATAACCTTACTCTTTCCTGTATTCACTTTTAATTTTCTTCTTTTGCATACCCTACCAAATTCATCCACCAATCTCTGCAACTTCTCTTCAGAATCTCCCAAGAGCATAGTGTCATCACAAAGAGCAACTGTGACAACTCCCACTTTATGTGTGATTCTTTATCTTTTAACTCCACGCCTCTTGCCAAGACCCTCGCATTTACTTCTCTTACAACCCCATCTATAAATATATTAAACAACCACGGTGACAAGTCCTAACCGATATAAGCTGGGAAGATATACTAAGCAACATAGACCCAACTTATGCCTAGAACAGATTAACTCGGTGGCACTCGATGTATGCACAAGGCTTATTCCTCTAAGAAAAAGGAGGAGTAGATGTAAAACAGAAAGAGACAGGCGCTCCCTTTACAGGCGACGGAAAAGAATAACAGAGCGGCTAAAAGAGGTCAATATATCTGAAATGCGTAGGGAGACACTGGTCAGAGAAATAGCAAGCATCGAACTTAAGCTAAAAGAATCCTTTAGGAGTCAGGAATCGCGGGAAGAACTAAAAGCCATAAATGAAATCGAAAGAAACCCCAAAGTATTTCTTCTCCTATGCCAAATCAAAATCGAGAACAACGTCCAGTATTGGGCCCCTACTTAAACAAGATGGGCCCCTACAAGTTTTACAAGAAAGGGAAAAAGAGTGAGCTACTCAAGCCCAAAATATGACTCATTTTTTAGCAAGCCGCAAACCCGACTGAATCAAAAAGATCAAAAGAATTTTTATGAAGCCAAAAAATTTGATTAACCAAAAGCTATCCAATTTTTTTCCTGACGCCAAAATGACCTCGAACAGGCAATAAATCATCCCATCACCTTCCCCAGGGCCGACTCATGGAAACTCTGTGCACAAGAACGAAAAGAAGCCTCTATCCACCCTTTTCCATCCCAGGAGGGACTGGACACTGGGTCGTCCCCCAGTTACTAAAAAAAACGACATAGCCCCATCCACAAAGGGGGCGTAAAAGCAACCAAAGAACCAGACCAATAGCATAACACCCCATACAAAAAAAAATTTTTTAAAAAAGGGGTCCAAAAGCAAAAAAAACCCCCATCAAAACCCTAAAACCAAAACCCCAGGGGAAAGGGGAAAACAGGGGCGCCCTTCTTTTCCCCCTTTAGGATCACACGCAAGGTCCAATACTAAAAAGCAAAAAGAATGCAGAGTAATATATACAGCTTTGAAAAAGCTTCGACAATGTGACCAAGGCTAATAGCGCACAAAATGCTTTCTAAAGGAATACAGGAAAATCGTCGATGGTCTTTTAATTTTCCCTCACTAAAGAACACAGAGAGTAGCCCGTCAACAGAGAAAGTCCGAGCACTAGGTGAAAAGCTCTTTTCCACAAGGCCATATCGCCCCCATCTTGTTCCTCATCCTCATATCCGCATAGACAAGGATGTCAGCCACACACCGTGTTTTCCTTTGCAGTGACACCCGAATCTGCATGACTGTCTTCCATTTGTGACCTGCAAAGCCCAGGGGGACATAAACCAAATCTTTCAGGGGCTGCAGAAAAAATGAATTCAACGATGAAAATTTTAATACCGAAAGGGTAAAACAGGGGAAAATTTAAAATTTTCATCAAGTACAAAACAAATTCTGGCCACAAAATGGCAAAACACCAACTCAAAGACCTGGGAGTGATCTGTCGGGGATCTCCCTTCAAGGACCATAACATTGTATCAATCGCTCTGCTAAAAAATGCAGGATGGTAAGAGAACCTTAAAAACTAGGGAGGCCAAAGCCCATGATGCACTCTTCAGTCACTTTTCATCTGGGCGGGAAATTGCTGCACAATAACAGCCCCTTTCAAGCACTAAAATTTTGCCGACCTAGAAAATGTACAAGAACTTTCACGGCGCGCATAACGGAGATAAAACCCCTCATTATTGGAGCGTTGGGTTCCTAAACCTGTATTCCCGGGAATGCAGGAGAAGAGATACATGATATATCACCTGGAAATCCCAGGGGGACTTACCGAACTTTGCACACAAAATCACTCACTACAAACAAAAAATTTGGGAGACGATGCACCACCCCCCCAAACAACGGGGTGTCACAGCACGTTAAGAGCCCCTACAATAAATTCAGGGGGGCCCCAAACTGTTCAACGCCTCCCAGCAACATAAGGGGGTTACCCAACGACCCCTGGCAGTCCCCAAGCGGCACGGACAAGCACCAAATTTAGTTCCGGTCACCGGGCTGTGGCTCGTCGTTGGTTTGGTCAGCCAGCACAACAGCCGGGGTTACAGGCTCGACCACCAGGAGGGCCCGGTCCAGACCGGGCCCCGGGGGCGTTGACCCCCGGAACTCTCTCCAGGGAAACCCAGTAAACATTACACATCCCTTTCTAAGGCCACTTTTATGGGGTAATTTCCCTCTTTCCCACATACTCTATTGAGCCTCACTATCCTTTTAAAAACTCTTCACTGCTTTTTAGTAACCCACCCCTTATACCTACACCCCAACATCTGCCACATTTCCCCCTATCCACCCCGTCTACGCCTTTTTTCCAAAACCATAAATGCACAAAGACCTCTTTAGCCTTATTTAAATACTGTTCACTTATATGTTTCACTGTAAACACGCTGGTCCACACACCCCCTACCTTTCCTAAAGCCTCCTTGTTCATCTGCTATCCTATTCTCCGTCTTACTCTTAATTCTTTCAATAATAACTCTACCATACACTTTACCAGGTATACTCAACAGACTTATCCCCCTATAATTTTTGCACTCTCTTTTGTCCCCTTTGCCTTTATACAAAGGAACTATGCATGCTCTCTGCCAATCCCTAGGTACCTTACCCTCTTCCATACATTTATGAAATAATTGCACCAACCACTCCAAAAATATATCCCCACCTGCTTTTAACATTTCTATCTTTATCCTATCAATCCCGGCTGCCTTACCCCCTTTCATTTTACCTACTGCCTCACGAACTTCCCCCACACTCACAACTGGCTCTTCCTTACTCCTACAAGATGTTATTCCTCCTTGCCCTATACACGAAATCACAGCTTCCCTATCTTCATCAACATGTAACAATTCCTCAAAATATTCCCTCCATCTTCCCAATACCTCTAACTCTCCATTTAATAACTCTCCTCTCCTATTTTTAACTGACAAATCCATTTGTTTCTCTAGGCTTCCTTAACTTGTTAATCTCACTCCAAAACGTTTTCTTATTTTCAACAAAATTTGTTGATAACATCTCACCCACTCTTTCATTTGCTCTCTTTTTACATTGCTTCACCACTCTCTTAACCTCTCTCTTTTTCTCCCTATACTCTTCCCTCCTTGCATCACTTCTACGCTACTATGCTAACTTTTTCTCCCTTACTACTCTCTTTACATCATCATTCCATCAGTCGCTCCTCTTTCCTCCCGCACCCACTTTCCTGTAACCACAAACTTCTGCTGAACACTCTAACATTACATTTTTAAACCTACCCCCATACCTCTTCGACCCCATTGCCTATGCTCACTAGCCCATCTATCCTCCAATAGCTGTTTATATCTTACCCTAACTGCCTCCTCTTTTAGTTTATAAACCTTCACCTCTCTCTTCCCTGATGCTTCTATTCTCCTTGTATCCCATCTACCTTTTACTTCTTAGTGTAGCTACAACTAGAAAGTGATCTGATATATCTGTGGCCCCTCTATAAACATGTACATCCTGAAGTCTACTCAACAGTCTTTTATCTACCAATACATAATCCAACAAACTACTGTCATTTCGCCCTACATCATATCTTGTATACTTATTTATCCTCTTTTTCTTAAAATATGTATTACCTATAACTAAACCCGTTTCTATACAAAGTTCAATCAAAGGGCTCCCATTATCATTTACACCTGGCACCCCAAACTTACCTACCACACCCTCTCTAAAAGTTTCTCCTACTTAAGCATTCAGGTCCCCTACCATAATTACTCTCTCATTTGGTTCAAAGGCTCCTATACATTCACTTAACATCTCCGAAAATCTCTCTCCTCTACATTCCTCTCTTCTCCAGGTGCATACACGCTTATTATAACCCACTTTTTGCATCCAACCTTTACTTTAATCCACATAATTCTTGAATTTACACATTCATATTCTCTTTTCTCCTTCCATAACTGATCCTTCAACATTACTGCTACCCCTTCCTTTGCTCTAACTCTCTCAGATACTCCAGATTTAATCCATTTATTTCCCCCCGCCGAAACTCCCCTACCCCCTTCAGCTTTGTTTCGCTTAGGGCCAGGACATCCAACGTCTTTTCACTCATAACATCAGCAATCATCTGTTTCTTGTCATCCGCACTACATCCACGCACATTCAAGCATCCCAGTTTTATAAAGTTTTTCTTCCCTTTTTTAGTAAATGTCTACAGGAGAAGGGGTTACTAGCCCATTGCTCCCGGCATTTTAGTCGCCTCATACGATATGCATGGCTTACGGAGGAAAGATTCTTTTCCACTTCCCCATGGACAATAGAAGAAATAAAGTACAAGAGCTATTTAGAAAAATGAGAAAAACCTAGATGTATGTATGTATATATGCATGTGTGTGTCTGTGAAGTGTGACCAAAGTGTAAGTAGGAGTAGCAAGATATCCCTGTTATCTAGCGTGTTTATGAGACAGAAAAAGAAACCAGCAATCCTACCATCATGCAAAACAGTTACAGGTTTCTGTTTCACAGTCATCTGGCAGGACCGTATTACAGAATGGATATAAATGCTCTGGAAAATGTACAAAGGAGGATGACAAAGTTGATCCCATGTATCAGAAACCTTCCCTATGAGGATAGACTAAGGGCCCTGAATCTGCACTCTCTAAAAAGACGTTGAATTAGGGGGGATATGATTGAGGTGTATAAATGGAAGACAGGAATAAATAAAGGGGATGTAAATAGTGTGCTGAAAATATCTAGCCTAGACAGGACTCGCAGCAATGGTTTTAAGTTGGAAAAATTCAGATTCAGGAAGGATATAGGAAAGTACTGGTTTAGTAATAGAGTTGTGGATGAGTGGAACAAACTCCCAAGTACAGTTATAGAGGCCAGAACGTTGTGTAGCTTTAAAAATAGGCTGGATAAATACATGAGGTGGGATGTGAGTTGGACCTGATAGCTTGTGCTACCAGGTCGGTTACCGCGTTCCTCCCTTAAGTCAATGTGACCTGACCTGACTAGGTTGGGTGCATTGGCTTAAGCCGGTAGGAGACTTGGACCCGCGGGTCTTAGTCATATGATGACCCGCCACTGGAACTGTTGGTCATCTGACCGCAGCCTTCCACTGGCTTACCCCTCCACCACTTTAAAATTTAAGATTATCTTTGGTAGTAAATACTGTGTTAATGAGCTACTTTAACAAGAGGGAGTCCTTGTAGGGTAGATGATTTTCAGGGATGAACCTATTTCTCTACATGACATAAAAACAGAGTTGTGGTATCAGGGTGGACTTTTATTGAGTTTTTTTTAAGTATATCGAGTTATTCTGTCTCATATTGCTCTTTACTAATCGCAATATTTATCACCCATTGAGGAATATTGTCTACGTAAAAAGCAGTAAGAAAAATTAAAGACAAAAGTTACAAAAAAGTTTTAATAATGTTGGTAGAATTACCGACAATGTGTAAAGTAAAAGGACACAAGTGCAACTAATGTGAGAGCGAAACGTTGCCACAATAAAATGTCACATTAGTTGCACTTGTGTCCTTTTACTTTACAAAAAAGTTACCTGAACGAACACTTACGAACACATTTTGATAACGTTTCATTCCTGGGACGTTGATAACTTACAACACAGAGATTATAATGACAGTATATGCGGAGAGTGGGGTGTGAGTGGCACATGGTGACCTGAAAAATGACATTTACATTAGGACGGGTAGACGGTGAGGTCTGGTGATTCCTGTGATGTTACGTAGGTGGTGCTTTGCCTGGATGAGAATCATGTGTGCTATTTTTTTTACTTTATAGCTTTCAGTATACTACCGACGTTATAAAACATATAGAAGCTACAAAATTGCGAAAACAGCATCCATGACCTCATTTTCTATCAGTTCTCATCTCTGATATGGCATTTTTCAGGTTGTCATATTTCACTCGCACCCCACCTCTCCTCTCTGTATACTGTTAAATTAGACACATGTGCAACTCTTGGGTATCCTCATTAAAGATACCCAAGAGTTGCACATGTGTCTAATTTAAGAACGTGTCGGTTCTTTGAACCATTCATCTACAAACCTCTGTATACTGTCAAAATTTTGTTCTGTTAGAAGTGATCAAGGTCCGAGGACTACAGCGTTTTCTAATAACTGTGTCCTAGTGTTTGCTCACGTGTCTTTTTAACTTAGTTTGTCGGTATCACTCTCTCATACTCTCCATCCTCGCTCATCTCATATCAAGCATATTAAAAATTTAGCACACCCTACACTGCAGCGCTCTATGACCCTTGTTTTGATAATAATAATAATAATAATAATAATAATAATAATAATAATAATAAAAATAATAATAATAATAGTAAATAAATAAAATATAGGAAAAGGGATTATTTGAGGAAATAAACTATAAATATAACATGGTACTCTCCAGGTATCAAGTACACTGCTTATATATTTTTTTTAGAACAACGAAAAATATAAAACGTGAAATATGTATGTACAAATTCCATACACTGTGTTGATGATGGGTCCAGGTGATGGTGGATGGGTCCAGGGATGGATGATGGGTTCAGGGATGGATGATGGGTTCAGGGATGGATGATGGGTTCAGGGATGGATGATGGGTTCAGGGATGGATGATGGGTCCAGGGATGGATGATGGGTTCAGGGATGGATGATGGTTCAGGATGGTGATGGGTTCAGGGATGGATGATGGGTTCAGGATGGATGAATGGGTCCAGGGATGGATGATGGGTCAGGGATGGATGATGGTTCAGGGATGGAGATGGTTCAGGATGGATGATGGTCAGGATGGATGATGGGTCAGGATGGATGATGGGTCCAGGATGGATGATGGGTCCAGGGATGGATGATGGGTTCAGGGATGGATGATGGGTCCAGGGATGGATGATGGGTCCAGGGATGGATGATGGGTTCAGGGATGGATGATGGGTCCAGGGATGGATGATGGGTTCAGGGATGGATGATGGGTTCAGAGATGGATGATGGGTTCAGGGATGGATGATGGGTTCAGGGATGGATGATGGGTTCAGGGATGGATGATGGGTTCAGGGATGGATGATGGGTTCAGGGATGGATGATGGGTTCAGGGATGGATGATGGGTTCAGGGATGGAGGATGGGTCCAGGGATGGAGGATGGGTTCAGGGATGGATGATGGGTTCAGGGATGATGATGGGTTTCAGGGATGGATGATGGGTTCAATGTGATGGAGGATGGAGTTTCAGGGATGGATGATGGGTTCAGGGATGGAGGGATGGGTCCAGGGATGGATGATGGGTTCAGGGATGGATGATGGGTTCAGGGATGGAGGATGGGTTCAAGGGAGGTGGATGGGTTTCAGGGAATGGTGATGGGTCCAGGAATGGATGATGGGTTCAGGATGGAGGAGGGGTTTCAGGGATGGAGGATGGGTTCAGGGATGGTGGATGGTCCAGGGATGGAGATGGGTTCAGGGATGGAGGATGGGTTCAGGGATTGAGGATGGGTTCAGGGATGGAGGATGGTTCAGGATGGAGGATGGGTTCAGGATGGAGGATGGGTTCAGGGAGTAATGGAGGAGTGGGTTCAGGGATGGTGGATGGGTCCAGGGATGGATGATGGGTTCAGGGATGAGGATGGGTTCAGGGATGGAGGATGGGTTTTCAGGGATGGGGGATGGAGTTCAGGGATGGAGGATGAGTTCAGGGATGGAGGATGGTTCAGGATGGAGGATGGGTTCAGGGATGGGAGGTGGTTCAGGAGGATGATGGTTCAGGGATGGAGGATGGGTTCAGGGATGGATGATGGGTTCAGGGATGGGGATGGTTCAGGGATGGAGGATGGTTCAGGGATGGAGATGGGTCCAGGTGATGGGTGGATTCAGGGATGGATGATGGTTCAGGGATGGAGGATGGTAGGATGGAGATGGGTCAGGGATGGATGATGGGTTCAGGTGATGGTGGATGGGTCCAGGGATGGAATTGATGGGTTTCAGGGATGGAGGATGGGTTTCAGGATGGAGGATGGTTCAGGGATGGAGGATGGGTTCAGGGATGGTGGATGGGTCCAGGATGGATGATGGGTTCAGGATGGAGGATGGGTTCAGGGATGGAGGATGGGTTCAGGATGGAGGATGGGTTCAGGATGTGGATGGGTTCAGGGATGGTGGATGGGTTCAGGATGGATGATGGGTTTCAGGGATGGTGGAGGGGTTCAGTGAAGGAGAATGATGGGTTCAGGGATGGAGGATGGGTTCAGGGATGGGTAATGGTTCAGGGATGGTGGATGGGTTCAGGGATGGAGTGATGGGTTCAGGGATGGAGGATGGGTTCAGGGATGGGGATGGGTCCAGGAATGGATGATGGGTTCAGGGATGGAGGATGGGTTCAGGGATGGAGGATGGGTTCAGGGATGGTGGATGGGTCCAGGGATGGATGATGGGTTCAGGGATGGAGGATGGGTTCAGGGATGGAGGAGGGGTTTTCAGGGAGGGAGGATGGAGGGATGGTGATGGCCCCAGGGATGGATGATGGGTTCAGGGATGGAGGATGGGTTCAGGGATGGAGGATGGGTTCAGGGATGGAGGATGGGTTCAGGGATGGAGGATGGGTTCAGGGATGGAGATGGGTTCAGGGATGGAGGATGGGTTCAGGGATGGAGGATGGGTTCAGGGATGGTGGATGGGTCCAGGAATGGATGATGGGTTCAGGGATGGAGGATGGGTTCAGGGATAATGGTAGGAGGGTGGTCCAGGATGGATGATGGTTCAGGGATGGAGGATGGTTTTCAGGGATGGAGGATGGGTTCAGGATGGTGGATGGATCCAGGGATGGAGGGATGGGTTCAGGGGATGGAGGATGGGTCAGGGATGAGATGGGTTCAGGGATGGAGGAGGGGTTCAGGGATGGAGGATGGGTGCAGGGAGGGAGGATGGGTTCAGGGATGGATGATGGTTCAGGGAATGGGCAGGATGGGATGGTTCAGGATGGAGGATGGGTTCAGGGATGGAGGATGGGTTCAGGGATGGAGGATGGGTTCAGGATGGAAGGGATGGGTTTCAGGATGGAGGATGGGTTCAGGGATGGAGATGGGTTCAGGGATGGAGGATGGTTCAGGGATGAGGATGGGTTCAGGAAATGGAGGGATGGGTTCAGGGATGGAGGATGGGTCCAGGAATGGATGATGGTTCAGGGATGGAGGATGGTTCGGGGATGGAGGAGGGTTCAGGGATGGTGGATGGATCCAGGGAATGGATGATGTTCAGGGATGGAGGATGGGTTCAGGGTTTGAGGATGGGTTCAGGGATGGAAGGATGGGTTTCAGGGATGGAGGATGGGTCAGGGATGGAGGATGGGTTCAGGGATGGAGGATGGGTTCAGGATGGTGATGGGTCAGGATGGATGATGGGTTCAGGATGGAGGATGGGTTCAGGGATGGTGGATGGGTCCAGGATGGATGATTGGTTCGGGGATGGAGGATGGGTTCAGGATGGAGGATGGTTCAGGGATGGAGGATGGGTTCAGGGATGGAGGATGGGTTTCAGGGATGGTGGATGGGTTCAGGATGGAGATGGGTTCAGGGATGGAGGATGGGTTCAGGAGGGAGGATGGGTCCAGGGATGGAGGATGGGTTTCAGGGATGGGGATGGGTTCCCGGGGATGATGATGGTTCAGGGATGGAGGATGGGTTCAGGGATGGAGGATAGGGGTTTTCAGGGATGGAGGATGGTTCAGGATGGAGTGGGTTCAGGGATGGAGATGGGTTCAGGGATGGAGGATGGGTTCAGGGATGGAGGATGGGTTCAGGGATGGAGGATGGGTTTCAGGATGGGGATGGGTCAGGGATGAGTGGATGGGTTCGGGGATGGGATGGTTCAGGAATGGATGGGTTCAGGGTTGGAGGATGGGTTCAGGGTTCAGGGATGGAGGATGGGTTCAGGGATGGAGGATGGGTTCAGGGATGGTGGATGGGTCCAGGAATGGATGATGGGTTCGGGGTTGGAGGATGAATGGGTTCAGGGATGGAGGATGGGTCCAGGAATGAATGATGGGTCCAGATGATAGTGAATAGGTCCATGGATGGTGGATGGCTCCAGGAATGGATGATGGGTCCAGGAATGGATGATGTGTCCAGGTGATAGTGGATGGATCCAGGTGATAGTGGATGGGCCCAGGGATAGGGGATGGGTCCGGGATAGTGGATGGGTCCAGGTGATGTGGATGGATTCCAGGGTGATAGTGGATGGGTCCAGGTGATAGTGGATGGGTTCAGGTGAAGGGGAAATGGGTCCAGGTGGTATGGATGGGTCCAGGTATAGTGGATGGTCCGGGTGATAGTGGATGATCCAGGGATGTGGATGGATTCCAGGTGATAGTGGATGGGTCCAGGAGATAGTGGATGGATCCAGGTGATAGTGGATGGATCCAGGTGATAGTGGATGGGTCCAGGTGATAGTGGATGGGTCCAGGTGATAGTGGATGGGTCCAGGTGATAGTGGATGGATCCAGGTGATAGTGGTTTGGATCCAGTGAAGTGGGTCCAGTGATAGTGGATGGATCCAGGTGATAGGGGATGGATCCAGGTGATAGTGGATGGGTCCAGGTGATAGTGGATGGATCCAGGTGATAGTGGATGGATCCAGGTGATAGTGGATAGATCCAGGTGATAGTGATGGATCCAGGTGATAGTGGAATGGGTCCAGGTGATAGTGGATGGATCCAGGTGATAGTGGATGGATCCAGGTGATAGTGGATGGGTCCAGGTGATAGTGGATGGGTCCAGGTGATAGTGGATGGGTCCAGGTGATAGTGGATGGGTCCAGGTGATAGTGGATGGGTCCAGGTGATAGTGGATGGGTCCAGGTGATAGTGGATGGATCCAGGTGATAGTGGATGGATCCAGGTGATAGTGGATGGGTCCAGGTGATAGTGGATGGGTCCAGGTGATAGTGGATGGGTCCAGGGATGGAGGATGGGTCCTGAGGTGGTGGATGAGTCTAGGGATGGAGGATGGCTATGTATTAATCACCAGCCTACCTAACAAGCTGGGCTGTAGAGTCGGAGTCAGTAAAAATTTAGCAACTCACCCCCCTAATAAATTTAAATTGCATAGAATATAAATTAAACAATACTTTAGTATATAAAAGTTAAGATTATGTACCTGAGTTCATTTCTTTTACAATGGTTATTTATTGTGTTCAATTGTTGACTTTTTTGTAGTTTTAACTTTGAATTCTTAGTAATACCAAAGGCTGTACTTCAGATTTTGTAACTGCTAGAGAAAGATGTTTCTGACCCAGATTTTCTATTATATTTCTTGTACTTTATACTTAATAGTCTTTTTTTTTTTTAAATATAACCTTCGTTGTTTCTATTGTTCAAGTTTTGTCCTTTGTTTAACTACAGAGTTACTGAATGTTTGTAATTTCTTTAATAAATAATAAAAAAAAGCCAGAATGGCATAGCTGTAACATTGAGACCAACGCTTGAACAGGTTACTGAGCTTGCAATCCATATATTAAATAGTATATAATTAGTGTATTTATAATTTATTCCCTATATGGATATATTAAAGGAATCGAAGTTGAAGGTTTTATGTGCTGACTCCACAACCCTAAGACAAGGGTTACCGATGCTGACCCTCAGTTCAAATGCCTGCTTACCCACGAGGCATACCAGCAGCCGCCATAGCTAATCACAATTAAGACGAAGCCAGCAGAGTAGATAGATTACAGAGGATACTGGCAGACTGCAGACTTAAACACCAGTAGAAGAGAAAGAGCAGATGTGGCTTCACTACACCAGGTGGACACACCAGGTGGAAGTCACACCAGGTGGACACACCAGGTGGAAGTCACACCAGGTGGACACACCAGGTGGAAGTCATACCAGGGGGACACACTAAGTGGACACACCAAGTAGAAGACATGCCAGGTGGAAGTCACACTAGGTGAACACACCGGGTGGACACACCAGGTGAAGGACACACCAGGTGGAAGTCACACCAGGTGGAGGACACACTAGGTGGAAGTCACACTAGGTTAAAATCACACTAGGTGGACACACCAAGTGGAAGACACACCAGGTGGACACACTAGGTGGAAGTCACACCAGGCGGACACACCAAGTGGAAGACACACCAGGTGGACACACCAAGTGGAAGACACACCAGGTGGAGGACACACCAGGTAGAAGTCGCACCAGGCGGACACACTAGGTGCGCACGCCAGGTGGAGGACACCGGGTGGAGAACACACCAGGTGGAAGATACACCGGATGGAAGTCACACCAAGTGGAAGATACACCAAGTGGAAGTCACATCAGGTGGAAGTCGCACCAACCGGAAGTCACATCAGGTGGAAGTCACACCAAGTGGAAGACACATCAGGTAGAGGACACACGGATGGAAGTCGCACCAAGCGGAAGACACACTAGGTGGAAAACGCACCAGGTGGAAGACACAAGATGGAGGACACACCGGGTGGAAGATACATCAGGTGGAAGACTTAATTAAGCAATAAAAAATCTTTAGGAAAATTTAAAAAATACTCCAGTTATAATGAAATTTTTATTGTAAGTTAAGAAGGTGGTCGAACGTCTATGCTAGAAGCTCCATGAAGTTCACCTAAAAATAGAGATGGGAAATTAAATACCAGTTTTTTATATGGCAGTCTAGTATCTTTTTTCGCAATTTTGTTAAGACTTAAAATATTATAGTTGACATAAACAATAAATTTAAAAAAAAAAAATTACCAGTGGGAAGTGAACATGTCATTATACTGTATTTAAAAAGATATTAAATTTTATTTTTGAGGGGAAGAAATAAAAACAAACGGTAAAAGCTATTTCAAACTGCAGTGGTAATTTTGTAAAACTTTCATGTCTCAATATAACTGAGGAGTTACTAGGAGAAGAATAACTTAGAGAAAAAATGATAAAAGACACAGATGTGATTCATGGCCACGACGATACGTCATTATTGGCCCTAAAAAAAATGTAATTTGCGATAAAAATTGATGACTATTATTCTATCATTGGAGTATATGCATAACAACAGTATCAAACAACTGATGGTAGTTAGATAATTACTTACCATTTACAAAGGTTTTTTGAAGGCGTAAACTCTGTAATAACCACCAGGCTCACGAAATACAGCAGCGCTGTATAGCCCTTGTGGCTTAGCGCTTCTTTTTTATTTTAATAATAATAATAATCACTAAATACATTTCAGTTTCTTTTATTTGTCCCGCCTACCACTGTTTTTTTGCATTAGTTCGTCCAATTTTCGCAGTTTCTGTTGTGTTACTCTACTGCGTTTGAGGCCAAATGAGGTGTCCAGGCACGTATTTTCATAACCACTATTATATTCACTAATAGCATGTGCAGCAGCAAAGTCTAGATCACGTTTGAATTTGTATTTTGTCTTGGGACAATAAGACGAGATGCGCTGGTGCAGGCTTTCATTTGGGTTTTGGCCTCGTACTTTCAGACACCGCTGCATCTTGTCTTTACTGGTTAGCTCATGGTATATTTGCTTGACAGCAGCCTCGTTCTCTGGTTCTAGTCTAAGTCTGGCTTTCATTGTGTTATGGGAAGGTGGCTTAGTGTTCGTTGCGTTTGCTCTCTGATAGAAACACCATGAGTTAGCTCCTTTAGGGCAAAGGTGATGCTGTGGTCTGTTGTCAGTGGAACAGCAGTGATAGAGGCTTGATAATATAACATTCTTCATTTTTTCTTCATTAGTATTTATATTTTGCCTGATATCATGACTAAAGTAAGAGGCAAGCTTTTCTATTGTTACATCAGTTAATAGGTCCTTTCCTCTTAATGAAGACTGTTTTCTTGACTCGCCACTTTCCCGCAATTTCTCACTATAAATATTTTTTGCAAGTTGTTGCAAGCGGATTTTCAGTCTTTTGGAATAATAATCGATGCATTCTTCTTTTCTAACTAACATGTCAGGGTAAGGTCCTTCCCCATTGTTCATGCTTCGGAGACCTGCGAGCGTTTCAGTGTCATCACTATCGCTCACAATCACCTCAAACTGCATATCGTATTCAACAGATCGTGGCCAGATTATTTTTGCAGCCTCTACCTCCATACTGCAGGAAGTACCACTGTAGTTTTTCGAACACTTCGGTCTGTGGGGGGGTTATTTTTATTTAAAATTTTTTAAAATTTTAAGGGGGTAATACTAATGGCGGAAAGCAGCTTAGTCCTTGTATTAAAAGGGTTTTAAAAAGGGAATAAAAATTTATAGGGGATAAGTTTTTTTTATTGTGGTAGAAGTTTTTTTTGAAAATTGGAATTTTCCGGTTTGGTTGGTAACAACGGTTTTGAGGAAGGGGTTTTACAGTTTTCATAAACAAAAGTGACATAATTAGAAGCCAAAGGGGTCTTTTTTTGGTTTTTTGGGTTTGGAAAAGGCGAAGGGCGGTGGAAGGTTAAATTTGGGTTTCCCGTGTATTTGAGAGGATGGGTTTACTGAAGCATAAGGTTTTTTCGTGGAAAGGGGCCTCGTTTGGGTTGGGTAAGGGGAATTTTTTAGTAAAGTGGCTTAGCGTTTGATGTCGGGGTTTGTTTAAAAAATTTAGTTTGTAGGAAAGTATGCGGGGTTTTTGGCAGGACGATTTAAAAGTTAAAATACAAAAAAATATTTTTCACAGTTTTTTTGCTAATAACAAAGTAAGGGAAGTTCTAATAAAGTTTGGTTTTTTTATGAAGGGTTTTTGTGCAAAGAAAAAAATTTTACAGAATAAGTTTTTGAAGGTAAAAAGATTTAGGTTAAGATAATAACAATGAAATTTTTTAGATAACTATTCAGTTTTTGGGGATCCTGCGTTGGGGGTGCGAGCGTTTCAGGATCCTATGAAATATGAATCTAAATTAGAGGAAAAAGATGTGGCACTTATCTTTGGAACAAAAATTTTGTCCTTGAGGAAAAAGGGGGGAAGGTTGGGAAGTTGTTTTTCCAAGCTCTATTTTGTAATTTTTTAATAATTTTTCAAAGGGGGCTACGGGAAGAAAATTTCCCGACCAATGAAGGTTTGATTAGCAAAATTATTTTGAATGTTGGAAGGAGTGCGGATTAAATGTTGTCCAGACTAGGAAGGTGTTGGGGGTTTCGGCATTTGATAACAACAGAAATAAATTTTATAGCCGTTAAAACCGGGTTGGCCCCTGGAATTGGGAGTAAGATTTGTGCTAGGGTTTGGACCCAGATAAGGAATCTGTTGATGTTTGAAGAGGAATGGAAAAAAAGGGTTTTTAATTAAACTGTGTTAGTTAGAAAGTAACCATTTATAGGGTTTTGGGGAAAACCCCACACCCTCAAACGGGGAAGTACAAATTTTCACGGGAGGGGTTTTAATGCTTTAAAACCTTTATAAACACCTTTGGACAAGACATATAGTAATTGTGAATATTTTTCATTTTTCGCCACCTCCGTTGGAATTCCCTTGAAAATAATTTTATTAATAATTTTTTTTTGTATTTATTATTTTTCCCAGGGATCCAAACGCAGGGTTGGCCCGAAAATGAAAGAACTTTAACCATATACATGAATGGTGCCAGAAGGGCCAACGGTTTTAAACGCAATTTTTTCAGATTTCAGGCAGTAACCCAATTCTCAGACCAAAACCCGCCTCCGTTTCCCAAAAACCCAAAATGTTTTCTTTTTAACTCCATCTGCTTTTGGTTAAAAAATTTCCCTTTCCCTATCAAACCGAAGATCGCGGGAAAGGGAAGTCTGGAACAAAGAAGTTGATCCCTTCCCTTTCCACCGACCCTACCCGCCCTTTCCCTTCCTCTCGCTTAAAAAATGAATCCCCCCTTTGCTCCTTCCTCTCCCTGTCAACACCCTTTCCCTTCTTCCCTTACTACCTTTTTTGGAAATTTCCGATCCATATAATCCAAATAAAAAGGGCAAATCACACCCCCAATTCCCTTCAGAAGGGCTCCTCATTTAGATTCCTCGTGCAATTTTCAAACCATTTAAAAAAAAAAAACGTAAAAACTATACCCAATACATTCCCCTCCCTCATGGAAAGTTTTTTGTTAAAAAATTTTAAAGGGAAAAAATTATTTTTTACAAAAATTATAAAAAAAAAAATTTAAGAAAAAATCCTTTGTTTGTTGGGAAAACAGCCACACAAACCTTATATATATAATTTTTAATTATTTTTAATATTAATAATTTACTTATTATTAAATACATTAATTTAAACCATGTATAGTCGTGCCGAATATGTAAAACTGGTAAATTAGCAAGAACTCATTTAAAATTAAGTCCTTTCAAAAAATTTTCCTTATACGTTTAAAGATATATTTTTTTTCATTAATGTTAATGTAAAAAAATTAAAATTTTTCTCCAAAAAAATCTTTGAAAACTTACCTAACCTTATTATAACAAGAACAATTTATTTTAGCATAACCCAAAAAATATTTTTTATATTTTTTTTACAATAATTTAATACTAAACAAACACAGTGAAATATCGTATTTTTTTTTGTTAGGTTCGAATGATTTTGGGAAATTATTACATCACAAATTTTCGCTTGTCTATATGGAAGATGAGCGTTGCTATTTAAAGCCAAGGTCGCAAGTTCTTTGTTAGGTTAGACACATATGCAACAGTTAGGTATCTTTTTACGAACGTTTCCCACACAGTAGTTTTCGTCGAGTCAAAAATTGATAAAAACAAAAATTAAGAATTAATCAGTCCTCACTAAAGTTGGGTTTTCAGTCCCTTAGTATCAGAAAACACCTTTTGCACGCTTTTTTTTCCCCGCCAGCCGCCGGGCCCCCCCCCCCTATTTCACGTGGGCCCATTTTTACTTCTTAGGGAGTGATTTTTTCTTGTAGATTCGGGCCATTTCAGGAGTTAAAGTTGTAATTATGAATTATCTTCCATCCCGGTTAACATACAAGATAAGCTTCAAGCGTTCCATTAGTAAGGTGTTAAAGAAAATTTACATGCATGTAAAGGATCTCTGACATCTCAGATGCAATTCACCTGCCTTAAGAGATGTTAATGTACGCAGTATTCCAGGGTAAAGACGTGTTTTAAAGGATCACTTGGCGGCTCTCTGTTTTGAACGTCTCATTAACCTCTTCATCTTTGCATTAATCGGCACTTGTGATCCTTTAAATTAGATCCCCGTAAACCCTCCTTTTCCGTAACGGTAGTTGGAATTGTTCATTGAACCTGGCCAAGAATCAGGTCAAGTTACTACTGTTTTAGAGGGTGGCATGGTGGGAAACTTCCGCTTTACCTTTTGGGGGGCGGGGGATTCGGGCTGGGGGAACATTTCGACACGTTTTACACCTGGTCTGTTAACTACGCAAATAGGGACTTTTGTGACCTGCGATGTGGTCCATTGGGGGGAAGCAAATTAGACCCAATGAAATAATTAGACAGTTTGATGGGAGACTTCTTGTTATCGGGTGGCAACCTCGGAGAAAACCACGAAATTTACTTACTACTTGCCTAGCTATTAGTTTAAAATCCAAGTCACCTACGATCCAAGTTTGTCAGGCCATCCCTCTGACCAAAAAGTCAAGTCCAAGTATACTGACCAAGCTAATCAGGTTTAATCAAGCAATACGCTAAAAATCGGTTCAAGTCACTACTGCCTAAGTTCAGTTCAATTACCTACTGACCCAATTTCGTTGAAATTACTTTGTCAATAGTTCACCTGTGAAATAACCTAGGTTTTCAACTTATCCTAAAATAACAACGTTCTAACTCGTGACATGCAAGTGACGGTTCCCATTTTCTACCCTCGCTGCCTGACCTCAGACTAGGCTTCTCTGTTGACCATTGGTCACCCACGGGATCTTTTACATCAAGCTAGCGACCATAGTAATCACAGACCGGCTCGGTCTGAGAGTCGGGGCCAGGAGCTGTAACTCGACCCCTGCAACCACATGTAGATGAGTACAATGTCCTGGTGAATAATATACCTGCTTGCGAGTAGCACTTGTATTAGTGGACGGAGAATCGAGAGTGCACCACTCGACGCGTCAGGTGCTAAACCCATGAGTCACTCAACTCATGGGTTTAGCACTTTACGTAAATATAATACTTTTGACAACAATTTAAGGTGATTTTTAACATGTTAGTTGTGCTTGGTGTGATATTCTGTGTTGTGTGTTATAATGTTTGTTTTTTATATGTTTGTTAAATATTACCTTGGTTATTATGATGTATGTTGTATCTATCCTTGGTAAATGATCCAAATTGGACCGAAACGTCGCCGTAAGTTTAATTCTACTATGTGCGGGTTATTTGTGTATTGTTCCAGTCACTTTATTGTGAGTTTCTTCTTTATTTTATAATCATACGGACGTAGCACTTTCCCCATGGACATAAATGCTCACAGATGGTTAATATTGCATGCGAATAATAAATGTACTAAATTTAAATATTTTATTTTCACAGTACTTATGATGGTATTAACATGACTCACAAATCGTAATGACACGATTGCAAACAAACCATACCCCTGGTCTAGTGGCTAACGCGACGGGCTGGAGTTTTGAGACTCTATGACCGCGGGTTCAATCCCGGCCGGGGTATGGTTTGGTTTCTTATGATGGTATTATTTGTGTTGTTAGCTTAAAGGAAAATAAAATTGCGATTGGTCGCGTACCTATGGTAAAAATGATCAGATTTCAGTATGTTTGTTTGTTTTATTCCAGAGACTGATGAGCCTGAATATGTTTGCAACACCTGAGTACCTGGCTCACCAACACCTGCAGCTGACCCTCAAAACCTGCAGCTGACGCCCAACCCTTGCAGCTGACCCCTACACCTGTAGCTAACCCTCTGCCCCCAACATCTGCTCCTAGCTTTCCTACACTTGCTGCTCATCCACCTTTTTTCCTTAGCTCATTGTCTCTCAGCTTCACGATATTTGTTAAAGAAAAAAACTGGCTCGCACAGCTAGTGATCCTTTCCCCCACTGTCTGTACTCCACCTGTGCTCCACTTCCGCACAGGTAGTGGTTCTTTCCTCCAGGTTCTGTGCTTCACCTCTCTACAACACCTGATAAGTTCCCCACAACGTGTCACCATGACAGTCACTTACACTTCGGAGGTGGCTGACTGCCGTGGGTTTGGTAACTTCTGGAGACTATTGTTCAGGTATGTCCAGTCAAAATTATTACTTCATATGGTTGTATTTTGAAAAAATGCTTTAGTGGTATGTATTCATCTGTCAGTTGCAATCTTTGTTGACATGTAATGGGACAGTGAGAGTGTTCGGCCCGCGACTGAAAGCACCTGGTTCAGTCCCGGGTGGTGTGAGATGTATAGACAAGTCTTTAATTAATAACGTCTGTAAATAGTTCATTGCCACTGTAACTTGTTCAGCTGGGCCAATTATGTTCCTCTGTAATCTTTTGACTACTACCCACAGTATGTGTATGGGGTGCATAATAAGGATATTTAACTAATCATTGTTCATCTACTAATAGATGGATACCCACGAGTTAGTCGGCTGTTGTAGATCACATTCTAGGGAAATATCAAAATTAAATTATTCGTAAAACCAAAATTTAGCTTGTTATTCTGTCGTTGAGAATGAATCTAAATTGCAAGGATACGGAGGGGACTCTGGACACGAGGGTGGAAGAGGGAGAGGCTGAGTCCGTCTTCCCCTCTGTCGTCTCCCGATACATATCCTTCGACTGGGAGGTCATCAAGGAGATCCTGGTATCGGGCAGGGACCTGGGGCAGCTGCTCCTGGGAGAGGTGGAGGAGAGGTTAGTGATGGGACCTCCAGTGAGCGTATATGCTTTTCTCTGCACCCTGATGAACCTGCGCTGTCCCTCCAGTTTGAACACCGCCTTCTATTGGATGTTCGTCAATTACATCAAGTTCTCCGCTAATTACTACTGGGTTTGCTTGTCGATGGCCATAATCATGACGATCTTCAACCTATCTTTGGGTGCCACAATGGTGGCAGGAGGTCTTCTCCTGCTGTGTGGCTTCCTTAAGCTACAGGACTGGCACCTAGGTGAACATCTCATCACCACCGTAGGCCAAAGACTGTACATCCTCCACGCAGCTCTCTTTATCTCGGGGGTGGAGAAGGAGTTCCTTCTCTCCGTGTTTAAGGCCACATCTCTCGTCCTCCTACACATGGTGTTCCATAATCCCACTCTGGAGCCTCAGCGTCTCTATATTCCCATTCTCGACCTATTGCCAAGGTGTTCCTGGTATCATTGATCCACTGTTTCTTTTAGAGAACATTATTTGGAGCCTTTCCGGGTCCAGACATGTTCTGCACCTTTGTCGGAGGCCGTAGGTTCGAACCTGTAGCGTGTTTGACAACAACGGTCCGTTTATGCGGTTCCTGCCACTTGAATTAAAATACTTTTGGTTAAAAAACTTGAATTTTAATTGTGCCTAATATTTTAGACATCAATAAACCTTTCATATGTTACGGGGAAGCGCTAAACTCCCAAGGGTTTAGCACTCCCCGTGAATAGTGTTTACAATTATTGTTAAATTAATGGGGAAGCGTTAAACCTGTAAGTTAATACAGCCTTGTGGGAATGAGAAGTTGATTGCAATCATGTGTGAAAGTAGACAAGGGAGGGCAGCTCAGCTTCCTTGTATCAAGAGCCCTCGAGCAGCTTGAAGGGTACCAAGTGGAAGGTTATAATTGAATGATGACGTCATCACTCACGTCGTCTATAATGCATATTTACCATACACATTGTTATTTTGGTTAATCATAATTAAAAACCTGTAGGCTCCATAGCTGTTTAGCGCTTCCCCTTAAATAATAATAATTAATATTATTTAACGCTTAGTCTTGGTTGTATATTATTATTATTATTAACGTAACGTAGGTTGTATATTATTATTATTATTATTATTCTTAAGGTAAGGCCTAGGGAGGAGTACGAAGTACTCAGTACGGAGTACACAGTACGAAAATTTATTTGGTATACCCAGCCCTAGAGAAACCGAATAGGGAACTATGTTGTTAGGTAAGACACATATGCAACAGTTAGACAACTTTATTCCGAAACGTTTCGCCTACACAGTAGGCCTATTGTGTAGGCGAAACGTTTCGGAATAAAGTTGTCTAACTGTTGCATATGTGTCTTACCTAACAACCTGTCGGTATTGTATACCATTTTGATGTTCAGGGAACTATGTTGTTTTCTGTTTGGTAGACCAAACAGTGGCGCTGCTAATGAGACCTCTCTGGAAAATTTATTTTTTTTATACACTTCCCTTGAGAAACCGAATATGGTCTTGTGTTATCCTCACAGTCTCTTCCATACACAGTTATAATATTTTCTGTAAGTGAAAGTAACTGTCAGTTCCATTCCAGCGCTGTATACCCCTTGTGGCTTAGCGCTTCTTTTTGATTATAATAATAATAATAATAATCAATTCTCCCAGATAACACAGGAAAGAATGCTTAATATTTTGCATATATTAGAACCACAATGGAAATAAGTCTGACTTTTTTGGGGGGTTATTCTAGGTAATTTACACTGTGTATGATAATTGTACTTGTGCGTACCTGTACCTAAATGAACTTATCTGGTATCTTAGTGTTTATACGAGAAATATCCTTGTAACTGCCACAAGTAATTGATTTAATTTGATCTGTGTGGCTTCCCAACATATGGTTTAGGTTTGGTTGTCCTCTTTCCATAAATAATAACAAGAGGCCTGGTCTCAGACCGGGCCGCGGGGGCGTTGACCCCCGAAATCCTCTCCAGGTATACGTTATAACATACCACCAAGGAAAATATAACGAAGTATGGTAAAAATAATCTACCGTGGGAGCAAAAAGCGGTCAGCCACTGACCATGGTAGACATTACTGTACGATTTTCACTGTTTAGGGGACTTTATCAGTCAGCCGCTTGACTGTCTTTACAGTAGTGAAATGATGTATGTGATTAAGTGGGACGAGCTGAGGGTGGCTCCTCGGGAAGTAAATATAACAGTGGTATCCCGTACCTCGGTTAGTAGGGCTCTCAGCTCACAGTGAGGTCCGTGGTTCGATCTCCGGTACGGGTGGAAACAGTGGGCGTTTTTCCTTAAGACATCTACTGTCCCTGTTCACCTAACATCAAGTAGGTACTTGGTGTTAATCAGCTGGTGTGGGTCGCATCCAGGAGACAAAATTAACCTAATTTGCCCGAAATGTTCTGCATAACAAGGGCCTTTCTGTATAGTATGTCATTGATATCATCTAGGGCTATTTACGTTGTACATGTAATTTAAAAAAATTATTATTGTTATTATTAATTATTATTATTCCACTCGACTGCCAAGGCACTAGCGACCACGCTTTCGGCTAGATGACGGAGGGTCGAGCCTCTTATGTCTAGTTGCATTAAATGATCCATACTGGTTTAACATTTCACGAGAAAGAAAGATATACAATTTTAAGGGACATTATTTCGTGTCCTCATTCTCAGATCCCTCATTACTTCATAATAATAATAATAATAATAATAATAATAATAATAATAATAAATAATTTACTACCAGTACATGTACAAGGTATACAGACCATAGCTGATATAAATAACAAAAAGGCACAATACCGTGACTGGAACGATACACAAATAACCCGCACATAAAAGACAGAAGCTTACGACGACGTTTCGGTCCGACTTGGCCCCATTGACAAAGTCACACTAACAGAGGAGGAGCGGGACGGCTATATATAGCAGGAAGAGGTGGGGTAGTAGTAGTGGTAGTAGTAGTGGAAAGTAGTAGTAGTAGTAGTAGTACAAGAATTGTATATAATACCGACAGGATGAAATGACACATGCACAACACCCGGGCATCCCCACCCCTAGACGTTTCGCCATCCAGCCCGCCACTGGATGGCGAAAAAGTCCACAACAAAGACAACCAGACGCCGCACATGTGCCTAATTTCATCAGTAGATGTAGTAGAAGAAGAAGAGGTAGTAGTAGTGGTAGTGGTAGAGTGGGAAAATAAGGAAGACGAGCCAGTCAATACAAAGGAAGGGGAGCACTGCAAGAGAGCTAGAAACCCACAGAGGGAGAGCAAGCGCACCGAGGTGCGTGAAAGGGGAAAATGGTGAAATAAAATAAAGAAGGAAAAAAACACGAAAACAGGAGAGAGAAAGACAACCCAGAGGAGAAAAAGGGGAGAGGAAAGGGGAAGAGGAAGAAGAAAAAGAAGAAGAAGAAGAAAAAAAAAAAAATGAGGATTCAGGTTAAGTCACGGGAGTTCTGAAGTTTGGGGCATTTTACAATGTAGTGGGAGAGGAAGGCATCTACAGAGACGAAGCCAGGGCTAAGGTTCATACAAGGAAAGTTGTGTAAAAAGAGAGGGTTCAACTAAACGGCGACTGTTCGAGTTGGAAGTAGGGAAGACAGTTTTTGCAGAAGACCAAATCAAAAGGATGGCTATGATCTCTGACGTGACAGAAAAGAGCATTGTTAGTGTCGGGAAGCCTAACACTATTTTTGTGCTCCCCAATCTGTCAGAAAGAGATCGGGCCAGTTTCTCCAAGTATTGAAGAGGACAGGAGGAGCAAGAAATAGAGTAGACACCAGGGACATCTGTAGAGGGAGGAGAGGTATGAACGAGATTAGTGCGAAGAGTGTTAGTCTGGCGGAAGGTAAGCTTGATGTCTAAGGGACGGAGAGAATTGTTGAGATTAGAAAGACCGGAAATGTAGGGAAGGCAGAGGATAGAAGAGTTCCCATGAGTAGAGAGTTTGGGAGAGAAGAAATTGCGTTTAGCACGTGAGAGGGCAGAGTCTATGAAATGGGAAGGGTAGCCAAGACGGGAGAACGAATTAGAATTCTCGAAACGTCTACGGTGGGGATGCCCGGGTGTTGTGCATGTGTCATTTCATCCTGTCGGTATTATATACAATTCTTGTACTACTACTACTACTACTACTACCACTACTACTACCACTACTACTACCTCCACCTCTTCCTGCCTATATATAGCCGTCCTGCTCCTCCTCTGTTAGTGTGACATTGTAATAGGTCCTAGTCGACGAAACGTCGTCGTAAGCTTCTGTCTTTTATGTGCGGGTTATTTGTGCATAGCTGATATCAATGACATACTACTATATAGAAAGACCCTTGTTATGTTGAGCATATCCCGTAAATAAGGTCAGCTTTGTCCCAGATTGACCCACAACCACCACTAACCACCCAGATGCGACCCACACCTGTGAAAATTGTCTGGACTAGCCTCCATGTAGTTGTCTCTACTCCCTGTCAAGCTCTGTTGACACCGAGCCCTGAGGTCGGAACCTCAGCCTCACAAGTGGCTTATAGGACAGATTTTCATAAATGATGTTGCAAGAAATCTCCCTGCATAGCAACTGTATAAAGACAAATCTTACTAGGTGTTGGAGAATGTGACCCCGGGACTTCACCCTCCTCTAAGCTCTCTTCTGACTTCCCCTGCAGAACCAGTGCAACCTGGGAGCCTAATTCCTGCAATATTCACTCGATATATAGTGACCTGCCTGAACCTCAGAAATTATCCTGTTTCCAAGGTGGTGTGTATCCCCTTAGTATAACTATGACAAAAATGAACACTAGCTCTAAGCCTAAAGGCGTGACGCCCGTATGCATTCTGTTCATGGACTGCCCGCCTGCTCAAAGGCCAACAGCTCAACTCACTTTGCAATTTCCCCCAGAAGCTGGCCAGAACCTGAAAAAAGGGAGGTCTCGTCTTAACTGTATAGGCCCTGACGAAGGAGGTCATCTACGGTAGCGTTCGGATGTCTCCACCAGATTTTCCCTCAGGTCTAGTATGTGATCGACACGTGGGGCACCCCTGCAGATCACTGGGACCTTGTTGTTCCGATGGTGCTCTAGTCCTTAAAGAAAGGCCACTGCGTCCTCAAAACCCTGCCCCAGTATTCAATCTTGGCCTGCCAGTTCTCCCTGGCTAACATAACCTAGTGTTTTGGCGTACATTATCGGGCCTATTACTACTACGTTAAGGTCTTAGTCTACATTATTATTATCTACAGTTGCCTCAACCAGTTCTAATATTAGTGTACTAACAGTATAAACTACCTACTTCTTCCTGAAGGGTATGTGGGGGGCTATCAAATGTGTAGAAGTACCATCCCAACCACCTTCTCCAACCGGGTGTGTGTGTGTGTGTCTGTGTGTGTGTGAGTACTTCACCTATTTGTAGCTCACCTATTGTTGGTTGCAAGTGGTCGAGTCCTAGCTCCTCCTGGCCCTGCCTCTCACCGGTTTCTACTAGGCCCTCTCTCTCCCCGCTCCATGACATTATCAACACCTCGAGTCTTAAAACTATGTATAGGTATCCGCCTCCACTACTCATTTCTAGGCTATGTCCACTGCCTCTTATACAACTCTATGACTGAAGAAATACTTCCTACTATCTCTCTGACTCATTTTGTGTCTTCAACTTCCAATTGTGCGTCTTGTTTCTGTGTCCCCTCCCTGGAACATCCTGTCTTTGTCACCTTGTCTATTCCACGCAGTATTTATATGTCGTTATCATGTCTCCCCTGACCCTCCTGTCCCTCCAGTGTGGTCAGGCCGATTTCCCTTAATCTTTCCTCATAGGACATTCCCTTAGCTCTGGAAACTAACTTGTCGCAAACCTTTTGTACTTTCTTCTAGTTTCTTTGACGTGCTTATCAAGTGCGGGTTCCAAACAAGGTGCTGTGCATACTCAGTATGGGCCTGACATACACGGTGACAGTGTCTTGAATGATCCTTACTAAGGTATCGGAATGCTGTTTCTCAGGTTTGCCCAGGCGCCCATATGCTATGCAGGCAAAGTTATCTGATTGATGTGTGCTTCCGAGACATCAACCGGTGTTATACTCACCCCAAGATCTTTTCTTTCCTTGAGGTGAGGTTTGCAGTCTTTGGCCACCTTAAGCCTATACTCTGTCTGTGGTCTGCAGTGCCCTTTTCCCCTATCTTCATGACCTTTGCATTTGGCAGATTAAATTCGAGAAGCCATTTGCCTGGACCAGGTGTCGCAGTCTGTCCAGGTCTCTTTAGATCAGTCCTGCCTGGTCCTCATCAGAATTAATTCTCTCATTAACTTTCACCTCATCTGGCAAACAGGGACACTTCTGAGTCTAACCACCTTTTCCGTCGCATGTCATTCACATATACCAAAATAGCACTTGTCCTAGGACCGACCCCTGTGGGACCGCCCGCTCGTCCCACAGTAGCCCACTGTGATACAATCATTACGTACCATGACTCGTTGATGCCGATCCTGTCAGGTATTCTCTATTCTCTGATCCATAATGTCAGTTGCCTTCCTGGTTATATGCGCCTTGTGCTCTAGCTTCCTGCACTAACTCTTGTGAGGAACTGTTGTCAAAGGCCCTTCTTGCAGTCCAAGAAGATGCCAATCGAACCACACCCCTCTCTCCTCCTGTCTTTCTTCTGTTATTTTATCAAAAAAACACTCCAGAAGGTTTGTGACACAGGATTTGCCTTCCGTGAATCCGTGCTGGTTGGCATTTAATACTCCCCTGTTCTGTCCTTTCACCGTTCCAGGTGCTCCACCACTCTCCTCCTGATAATCTTCCTCCATAATTTATGCATACTATATACACGTCAAATGACACAGTCTATAGTTTAAGTGCCTCTTTTCTGTCTCCTTTTTTAAAAAATGGGACCTACATTTGCCGAGTCTTCCATACCTCAGGTAGTTGCCTCAGTTTAGCAGGGAATGTGTTGAAGATGTGGTAAGTGGCACGCACAACCATGAACTGTCTCCCTCTCTAAGGACCCACGGGGAGATGTTGTCTGGTCCATTTGCCTTTGAGGTACGATGTCCCATAGAGTTTCTTCACGCTCCTCCTCATCTGTATGTATGTCGTCCAAAACACTTGTTGGTGTATCCTTGCTGTGTCCCCACCTGGTCTGTCCCCCAGAGTCCTTCCTGTCTCTACTGTAAATACTTTACTATCCTTAAATCTCCTGTTGAGCCTCCTCACATACCTCTGATCGTTTTCTTGTGAGTTCTCCACCTTCTTTCTCCTCACCTTAATCACCTGGTCCCTTGTGTGTGTGTGAGTTGTGTGATGTGTGTTGTGTGTGTTGTGTTGGTGTGTGTTGTGTGTGTGTGTGTGGTGTGTGTGTGTGTGTGAGGGTGGGTGTATACGGAGGCCACCCTATCCAGCTATTTATCTGTGACATGTTGGGATCTTTGTACGCCGTATCTGTCCTGTAGAACTTTTAGGACCGAATAAATTTCCACTAACACCCAGGTACCCATTTTACAGATGGGTGAACATAGACAACCAGTGTAAAGAAACACGTCCAATGTTAAGTAATTTTATTTAGGCACCGGTACACATAAGTACAATTATAACACATAGGATAACCCCGAAAAGTCATAGTGACTTATTACCATTGAATTCCTTGTAATATCTTAAAAGCTGAAAGAGCTAAGTAACTCATCTGTGTGAAAGTTTTCGTCTATAACTTAAGAAAACCTCATCTGATCAGCTTCAGATGTTGAGTAGTGGTTTACAGTAAGTGAAGGAAGGAACATCAGCTTCAGATGTTGAGTAGTGGTTTACAATAAGTGAAGGAAGGAACCTCACTTCAAGATGTTGAGATATGGTTTACAATAAGTGAAGGAAGAAAACATCAGCTTCAATGTTGAGTAGTGGTTTACAGTAAGTGAAGGAAGGAACATCAGCTTCAGATGTTGAGTAGTGGTTTACAATAAGTGAAGGAAGGAACATCAGCTTCAGATGTTGAGTAGTGGTTTACAATAAGTGAAGGAAGGAACATCAGCTTCAGATGTTGAGTAGTGGTTTACAATAAGTGAAGGAAGGAACATCAGCTTCAGATGTTGAGTAGTGGTTTACAATAAGTGAAGGAAGGAACATCAGCTTCAGATGTTGAGTAGTGGTTTACAATAAGTGAAGGAAGGAACATCAGCTTCAGATGTTGAGTAGTAGTTTACAATAAGTGAAGGAAGGAACATCAGTTTCAGATTTTGAGTGTGGTTTACAAAAAGTAAAAGGAAAGGAACATCAGCTTCAGATGTTGAGTATGGTTTACAATAAGTGAAGGAAGGAACTCAGCTTAGATGTTGAGTAGTTTTACAAAAAGGAAGGGAAAGGAACATCAGCTTCAGATTTTGAGTAGTGGTTTACAATAAGTAAAGGAAAGGAACACCCTTCAGTGTTGAGTAGTAGTTTACAAAAGTAAAGGGAAAGGGAAACATCAGCTTCAGATGTTGAGTAGTGGTTTTCATAATGAAGGAAGGAAACCCTTTTTCAGTGTTGGTAGTGGTTTACAAAAAAGTGAAGGAAGGAACATACTTCGTGTTGAGTATTTTTTCAATAAGTGAAGGAAGGGAAACATCAGTTCAGTGTTGGTAGGGGTTTACAATAATAAAAAGGGGAACATCAGTTTCAGATGTTGAGTAGTATTTTACAATAAGTGAAAAAAAGGAACATCGTTAAAGAGTTGGTAGTGGTTTAAAATAAGTGAAGGAAAAAAACCAGCTTCAGATGTTGAGTATTGTTTACAATAAGTGAAGGAAGGAACATCAGCTTCAGGTTGAGTAGTGGTTTACAATAAGTGAAGGAAGGAACATCAGTTTCAGTGTTGGTAGTAGTTTAAAAAGTAAAGGAAGGAACTCAGTTTCAGATTTTGAGTGGGTTTCAATAAGTAAAGGGAAAGGGAACACAGCTTCAGATTTTGAGAGTAGTTTACAAAAAGTGAAGGAAGGGAAACATCAGCTTCAGATGTTGAGTTAGTTTCAATAAGTGAAGGAAAGGAAAAACCTTCAGTGTTGAGAGTGGTTTAAAATAAGTAAAGGGAAGGAACATCAGCTTCAGTGTTGGTAGTAGTTTAATAAGTGAAGGAAGGAAAAAAGCTTCAGATGTTGAGTAGTAGTTTCAATAAGTGAAGGAAGGAACATCACTTCAGTTGTTGAGTAGGGGTTTACAATAAATAAAGGGAAAGGAACTTCGTTTCGATGTTGAGTAGTGGTTTTCAATAAGTAAAGGGAAAGGGAACATCACTTCAGATTTTGAGTAGTGGTTTACAAAAAGTAAAGGAAGGAACATCGTTCAGGGTTGGTATTTGTTTACAAAAAGGGGAAGGAAGGACATCGCTTAAAATTTTTGAGTAGGGGTTTTAAAATAAGTAAAGGGAAAGGGAAACACAGTTAGATGTTGAGTAGTATTTTACAAAAAGTAAGGAAGGACTCAGCTTAATGTTGGTAGTAGTTTACATAAGTGAAGGAAGGAACACAGCTTAGATGTTGAGTAGTATTTACAATAAGTAAGGAAGGAACTTAGCTTCAGATGTTGAGTATGGTTTCAATAAGTAAAGGGAAGGGACATGTTATAGGGATATAAAAGCCCCCTTTTTAAAAGCTTAAGAGCCAATATTGAGTATGGTTTCCCCGCCAGAACTTAGTGTGTGTTTTTGATTGTTTCAAGCTTTAAATTTGTAGTGTATTCTACTTCCCTATGAAAGTTGTATCATTATTGTAAAATAAAGGTTTATTTTTTATTATTATTATATAAAAAGGGTTCGTATTATTTGCGAAAAGTACCGGGAGTCTACCTGGGGGGTTTTGGGGATCGGGCCCCCGGGGCCCTGGTCCGTGCCCAGGCCTCCCGGGGATCGGGTGATCAACCAGGCTTTGTGCTGCTCACGCAAACCCAAACGTACGAGCCACAGCCGGGGCAGGAAACCCGACTTTAGTGCTTGTCCTGCAGTTTGAAGATTTGCGGGGTCTGTTGGTAACCCCCCTTATGATGGGGGGGGCAGTTGAACAGTCTCGGGCCCTGACCTTTTTGTTGGTTTAACGTGTAGTGAACCCCGCTTTTTTTTGGGGGGATTTTGATCGTCTGCCAAGTCTTTTGCTTTCGTAGTGAGTGATTTTCGTTGAAAAGTTGGGACTATCCTCTAGGATTTTCCGGTGTATAAAATCATGTATCTTCCCTCCTGCATTCCAGGAATACAGGTTTAGGAACCCCAAACGCTCCCGTAATTGAGGTGTTTTATCTCCGTTATGCGTGCCGGAGGTTCTCTGTACATTTTCTAGGTCAGCAAAATTTTACCCGCCATGAAAGGTGTTAGTGTGCACAATTTTCCCCTAGATAGAACAAGTGACCTGAAGAGTGTCATCATGGGCTTGGCCTCCCTAGTTTTGAAGGTTCTCATTATCCATCCTGTTATTTTTCTAGCAGATGCGATTGATACAATGTTATGGTCCTTGAAGGTGAGATCCTCCGACATGATCACTCCCAGGTCTTTGACGTTGGTGTTTCGCTCTATTTTGTGGCCAGAATTTGTTTTGTACTCTGATGAAGTTTTAATTTCCTCGTGTTTACCATATCGGAGTAATTGAAATTTCTCATCGTTGAACTTCATATTGTTTTCTGCAGCCCACTGAAAGATTTGGTTGATGTCTGCCTGGAGCCTTGCAGTGTCTGCAATGGAAGACACTGTCATGCAGATTCGGGTGTCATTTGCAAAGGAAGACACGGTGCTGTGGCTGACATTTTTGTCTATGTCAGATATGAGGATGAGGAACAAGATGGGAGCGAGTACTGTGCCTTGTGGAACAGAGCTTTCACCGTAGTAGTAATAATGGTAGAATTACCGACAGTAGGGTAAATGGACACAGATACAACTAATGTGACATTTTATTGAGGCAACGTTTCGCTCTCCAGAAGATCTGTCAAGCTTCTGGAGAGCGAAACGTTAGGTTTATTTATTCACTAGCACACAAGTTTAATTAACATACGTAGTTATGTATAGGTAAATTACTTTTGATAACCCGAAAAAGGAGTCAGTGGTTTATTACCAATGGAAATAAGTGACTGACTTTTTTTTTTTTTTTGGGGGGGGGGGTTATCCTAGGTAATTTACATGTTACTGTGTCTACCAAATTTTATTGAAAAAAAATGAAATCAGGGTGCGATATTATTTATCTGCTGCATCCTTTATATATATATATATATATATTTATATATATATATATATATAAAAATTTTATATATATATTTTTTATTTTTAAATTTTATATTTTTTGGAAAAAACCCTTTGTTAAAAAAAATACCGACAAGTTGTGTACGAAGGGTATACAAAAACCGAAAAAAATGAGATTAAGACAAAAGTAAACATGTGCAGATTTTTGCACGTGTCTTAATCTCATTTTGTCGATATTGTATACCATTTGTAAAACAATTTGCCCGGGACACTGCAAATCATGGAATTTTTAAAACCCTGAGGGAATGTAATACCCTTTTACCCTACGACAACACTACACAACTAACCCACCCTCTTTGGGGGGGGCCCCAAATTCCACGGGGGAATCCCCCTCCCATAAAATTTTCCCCGTCTCCCTTCACCTGACATTACTATATAAGCGCCGGGAAATTCCTTTCTTCCTTCTCCATAGAACACTTCGACAGTGAGAAGCGATAAAGCAATTAGCTCGAGGGGTGCGGTGTTAAAAAAAACACATCGTTGATCTCCCCCTCTCTCAAAATTTCCCCCCGTGTTGAGTAGTGTTTTTGAGTATTCCCTTGCTGGCCTTGGGCTTCCTCTCCCCCATCGGGTTTGGGGTGCCCCGGGGTTGCCACCAAAGGGGCGGGAAAGCCTCTTGCTGCCTAAATTTCCCTTTTGGGTTTTTGACTGAAACCCTTTCACCCGTCTCGCCACCCTCGGGATAAAACAGTGCTCCATCAAGTTACAGTTCCCCTCCTCTTGCCCTGCGCAGGCAAGTACGTGGTCTACTTACACGTACTTTAGCGAGTACTTCATTTTTTGGCCGATTGTCACCCCAAATTTACATTTTTGTTTTTAAAACGATCCCCTTCGTTGCCTTCCCCTCCCCCCCCCCTTTTCCCTCTCCCCCAACCTCCCAAAAACCCCGCCTCTGTTTTAAAAACAAAAACCCCAATTTCCCCTTTTTGCAAAAACCTAAATTTTTCAAATTCCTGATCCCAACTATCGCCCCAAAAAATTTATTATACCAGATCACGGGTTCACCTAAATTTTAAAGTCTTAAAAACCCAAATAAGGCTTCAAACCTTTTTTGGGCAAACATTCCTACAAAGGGCGTACCCTCAAGCTTTTTCCGGGCCCAAAAATTTTCTCAACGCAGGTTTCCCCAAATTTTTTGGACTCCTGGCACCTTCCCAAAAAACACAGCCCATTGCAAAACATTAGACTACTCTCCCCTGACAGCCATGGACACAGACAAAAAAAACTTAATAAAAGATATCATTACTAAGAAAAAAGTCCCCTGTTGACGAAAATTTACAGACCAGAAAACCCCTCCCATTCCCCAAAATTCGGGTTCAAACTCCGCTGACCCCCTTTTCCCCTTCTTCAGTCAAGGGAAATCTTTGCCAAGCCCCACCCTTTTCCTCAAACGCTCCCCTTCACCCCGAATTTCCCCCAATCACAAAAATGTCTTAAATGCTAAAATTTTGGGGGGCCACGACAAAAACACATGCACATCTACAAAAGTTGCCCCAAAGATTTTTCAGAAAACTGGCCCTTCTGGAATACTTGCCCCCCCTTAAATGTTTAATTTGTGGGGGGTTTCACACACTGCATTTGGGAAAATTTTCCTCCCCTTCAGAAAGCACATTTCTCCTCCCTCAGGGGAAAACCCAAACCTCCCCCCCTCCCCAAACCCCCTTCCCTTCCCCCCCTCCCCTTCCAAAACCTCCCTCCCCTTCCACACCTCCTCCCCTCCCCCCAATGCCTGGCCTCCCCCGCATTTGGTTTTCCCTTTTTAATTTTCCACCATCAAACCCCAAAACACAAAAGGCTAAAGCACTTCCCCTTCTACACCCACACTAGACAACAAAAAAATGTCAACTTTGCCACGTTGCCCCTCTGCGATGGTTCTCCCAAGCTTCCCCAATCAGACTACTCCGTCCTTCCCTAATTTTTCTGCTAACAATTTTACCCTCTTTAATTATCCCTCCTTCCTGCTTCTTTTCCCAAAGCCTCCTAAAAACCCTTTCCCCCCTCCTTCCTCTCTCCCACCCCCCCACCCCTATCCCACCGCTCCCCCCCTTCCACTACCTCTCTTCACTCCCTTCTCACCCCCCCACCAAACCCCCCTACTGCTTTACGACCACCCCTCCCCCCTTTCCCTTTTCCCCCAAACTTCCCCCCCTTAAAAAAGCCCCCCACTTCCTCACAGCTTAAAAAAAATTCCATTTCCTCTCACCCAAACCTTGGGCCCACTCCCCCAAAAACCAAAACCTCATCCGGGTCCAACTCCACCTCCTCCAGACCAAATCCACTCAAACCTAAACCTACCCTTTTTAAAACGGACGGGACCAAAAAAAACAAAAAAAAACAGATCCATCTTTCCTCCCCCCCCGGGGAAACCCGGGTCCGTAGCACCTACAAACACACACCCACGGGATGGCACCACTATCACGGGCTTTAATCCAAACTTCCCCCCCCGTTTTTAAACTTGCTAAAAAAGAAATTTTTTAAATCCCCTTTTTTAAAGGCAAATTCAGTTCAACTTTCGTTTTTAATTTTAAAAATTAGACCCCTACGGGCCCGAGCCCCTTGAAGCAGAGAGGCCAGATTTGGGTTTTGCAAAACGGGTACCTCCCCTCAAACCCCTAAAGTATCCGCCTTTATGGTTTACTGAAACTACGCCCCCTATATCCCCCGATGGGTTTGAATCCTTTTTCCAATTTCCCAACTTTAAAACCCTTGAATTACCCCCAATCCCTTTTATCCCCAAACCCCTTTTCTTGGGGTTTCGGGGAATACCCCCCCACCTTGGCCCCTTTCTTTTTTCACCACCTTCCTGCCCAAAAAACTACTTTTAACTTACACACCCTCCTTAGTCTTCAAACAAAAACCAACCCCCTTTTTAACCTACAGCTGACAGGGAAATGCCAAAACACTCCCTTTTCACACACCAGTAACAACCAAAATTTGGTCCCCAAATTTTACCAATTTCAAAAAACCTTTAAACCCTATTTAAACTTGGCCCAGATTTTAATACCTTTTCAACCCAAACGGGCCCAAAGGGAAAACCCAAAACATCATTCTGGCAAACCGACCAGCTCTTTTTCAAAATTACATCTCCCCCGGGCCCCCATTACGGGCTCTTTTTCCCACCCCATCAATTACACATTCCCCAACCCCTTTTCCCCTCATTCCAAACCAAAACCCTTCATTCTCCTACAAAAGCTGATGGGATTTTTTCAAAAAAAACCCAAAAATAGAAAATTTTAAACCCAAACCCCTTGATTTAACACCCCCCAAACCCTATCTTGCATGGGAAAATCAATTGTTCCATCCAGGAACCCTTTTTAAAAACAGCCAATTGGGGGGCAATACCAAAGAAACTCAAAAACCACTCGTTTTTCCCTTTAAAACCGTAAATAGAACAAAGAAGATAAAAACGTTTCCAAAACCCCGCTTTTAAACAACTGTTTAAAAAAAGGGCCGTTTAGATTCACTTAAACCTTAAAACAAAAATTTTACAAGGGTGCCCAAAGCCAACAATAACTGGTAAACGACTAATACAACAAGGGGACGGCGCGTGTTAAAAAAATTTAAAACCCTTTTGGGAAAACTTTTTCAAAAAAATCAGGGCCCAAAAATCCCCCCAAAACAAATTCAAACAATTTTCACCCACAACAACACACACATTCGGCCCCAACAGGTGCAAACAAATCTTCAAACCAATGGGGAAAAATTTCTTCCCAAAACGTCCCCCCAAACCTCACCCTAACGTTTTTAAAACTTTTTCAGAACTTTAAAACACTGGAACCGGGCAAACACACAAGAAAAAAACACCAGCCAGCCACATACATTTTAGCAATTTTTTCCTCCTCCCAAGGAACTTTTTCAGCCTTTCCCCAACCCCGACTTTAAAAACCCTTCCCCTTCAAAAACCTCCCCCAAAAGGGCTCCTGGTCCCTCGGGCCCCAAAACCCTTTTTAACCTAAAACCCCTTTCCCGGGACTCTATCAAAACTGTACCCAAACCTCCTCAATGCCCCCCTTGTTCGGGTTTTCCCCCCTTCCCTTTAAAAAGCTGTACGGGTATCCTCCTTCCTAAACCCAAAAAAAAGGCCCACTTTTCCCCTAGAAACATCCCCAAACAGCCTCCTCGAAATTTTTGGGGAAAACTCTTTAAAAAACCCCATTAATCATCGCCTTCGCAGATCCCGGAAACATAATTCTCTCCCTTTCAGAGGCCCCATTTTGGTTTTCAAAAACACACGATCCCACGGATCCCTTTTTTAACATCATTCTCAACTCTTTCCACAAAAACACAAAACAAAGAAAAAAGGACACCCCGGTTGAAAAAGAAGGTTGAAAAAGTTTTGACACTGTGGGGGCACGAGGGGCTAAAGTACAAACTCGGGCCTTTTAACTTAAACCTTTGCCTCTAAATTTCTCGAAAACCCTCCTCTGCAATTTCCTTTGACGGCCGTACCCATGAAAATTAAAATTTCCAAGGCTTTTAAACTCTGACTACTTCACACTAAATGTGGATTTCCCCGGGATCTGTCCTTTCCCCTACCCTCTACTTTTATACATAACGTAAATTTCCCAAAACCTATTTAAAACCCCAACTCCATCACACTACCTATGGCAACGACATTTTCAAACTTATCATCATGCCAAAAATGATACCCACACCAAAAACACAAAAGATTTTGACGGAAAAGCCATCTGGGGAAAAAAAATGGGAGGATCCCAAACCAATGCAGCAAAAAACCAAAACATTTCGTATTTTAAAATACAGGAAAAAAGGGATCCTCCCCTTTCCTGTCGAACTCAAAAAGCTGAAACCCCACTTTACTTCCCTTTCACACAATTTTGTCACTTTTCCCTTGGGGTTAAACTTGACTACCTTTTTCGTTTACACGGACACATTCACTCAAAGGGGATTCAATAGCTATAAGGCCCTTGCGGGCCCCTTTCAACCCGAAAAAATGCCTCTCAACGCACCAAAATACACCTTAAAAATCCCCAATTTCGGGCCCTGAAAACTTCTCTCCTCTAGCCCTCTCTCTTGCAGGGAAAAAAAAAACTTACTTAAACTGCAGGGTGTCCAAAAACAAGGCGCTGTGTGGGGGCTTTGAGTCACTTTGGGGGGACTTCGCCAAAAAGCGAGTCTCTCCATGCCCAGTTTTAAAGTCCCTGGGGGCTGAAACTGTAATTTGGGAAAAGGGCTCCGTGACAAACAGATTAAAACAAACTTTTAGACAAGGGGCATGACTACTGGGGGCCTCTCCCCTTTACGAAAAACATTCCAGACCCACAAAAACCCAAACCCCAAACCCTTTTTTACTCCTTGCATGATCCTTTCTTTTTAACCCTACCAACCAAAAAACCCTTGGGTCCGCCCGCCAGGTCCCTTTAAGGGCAGGTTTTCCCTTCTTACCCCCGTTCGCCTTTGCTTTTTTTTGGGGTTTAAAACATAATCTTTTTGCACTCCCCCTCCTAGCTCTAAAGGTCGCAAGTCCCCCTTTCTTTCCCCGCTCACCCCACCGGAGTCCCAAAAAAGAACCGGAATTTTTTTTTTTCAATATCTTCCCACTCGCCTTTGTGTGGGTTTAAACCCCCGGCCCTATTTCCCTTCGACTAAGAACACTCCTCTCCACATTTTTCTTCGTCCCTTTCCCCCTTTCCCCTTTCCCCCCTATCCCATTTGGGATCTTTCCTTTAACTTTCGTTTTTTTTGTTCTTTGCTTTTAGATTTTCCCCCGACCCTTTTGGGGCTCCTTTGCACCTACTTTCCCAGGGTTTAGGGGCCCGATTACCTCATCTTCCCGTACATATTTTTACTGCCCTTTAAGTTATGTCCTAGAATTTTTATTTATAAAACCCCTGGATTGGGGAAACGCCCACAAAAAAGATACCCCGATGTTGCACTTTTGTCTTAATCTCAAATTTCCCACAAGTTGGTTTTTGAAAGGGCCGGAAGCAAACACTATAACATAAATTTTTTAAAAAAACGTTTCGGGGGCCTGGGACTTGATCCCTTCTTTAAAATCAGGGTTTTGAAAGACATTATAAATAAAGGGGAGAGTGAGATGTGACGCACGTACCTGAGGAAGTCATTTTAAAAAAAAAATGAAGGAAAAATGTAGAAAGGGCCCACTGGGCCCAAAGCGAGGAGGTCCTTATCAAAACAATCTCTACCATTTTGAAAGGGCGGGGGGAAAAGATGAAATCATGTTTACTCCCCCGTGTTGTTGGGTTTTGGGGTGCTTTTAAATATCATGTATGCCAATGTTTTTTGAAATTTTGTAGTTTTTTGTGTTTCCCTTTATTGTTTTCGGGGACGGGGATTAGTGGGCTTTTAGGGGACCGTGGGCGTCTGAGGTTGGTTTTTGGGGGGGAGAACTGTTTGCCTCGTTTTCCCGTTCACAAATGCCCCGTTTGGGGGTCCTTTTTGTGGGGACACGGGCGTACCTTTCTTTGTCTCTGTTAAAAGGCCCTTTTTGATGTTTATTTAGGGGACTGCAAGATCTCCCTGTCCGCCTACCCTATTTCTTGGGGGCAGAACCCCAAGGGATAGTTAGACCCTGCTGTTTGAATTAAGGTGTGGGGCTGCTTTCGAAATGAGGTCTTTTATAGATGATGTGTTTTTTGGTGGAAAAGTTGGATGTTACCCATAGCAAGTGCCCCCGGGGATTTTTCGTGGCAACATCCCACATGGGGGTACTAAAGAAATGTTGGGGGGCTGTTCCATGGGCGGTTTGTTGAGGGTAGCTTGTGCCTTGATTCCCGCAATCTCGGAAAGGGGAAAGATTGGGGAAAGAAGACGGTAAAGGCTTGTGTTTTTAAGTGCATTCCCTTTTTCTAGAAAACAAAAGGGGGGGGAAAATGCAAGAGCTCTCAAGAAGAAGCCCAATGAGGACCCCCTCTCTTTGTGCGGGTGTCTTGGTTTTGAATAGAAAAAGGAAAAAGATCGCCTTGTTTGGGAGGTTTTCTATACCCCTTTGAAGAGAAGTTTGTCACTGTCGGGGGGGAAACCGCACAGTTTTTAAAAAGGGCGAGGGGGAAAAGGGAAATTTGCCATCATTTTCCCAGTTTACACTAGCCCCTTTCTCCCGGATTTTTGTGCCTTTTACCAAAAAGCATGAAAATTTCGGGGGAAGGGAAATTTTGTTCCACTTCCCCATGGAGATAAGAGGGGAAAAAAACAAGAAAATAGAAAGGAAAAAAAGGGAGAAAACCCAGGGGTTTTTTTTATAAATGTGCTTGTACATGTAAATTTTAGTGTGACCTAAGTTTAAGTAGAAGTAGCAAGACGTACCTGAAATCTTGCCATGGTTTTTTGGGAAAAAAAAAGACGCCAAACAATCCCTACCACATGTTGATAAATTGGGCCCATGTGAACTTGGGTACCTTATTGAGGAAACGTTTTTGCTACACAGTGGTTTCTTTAGTCCATACAAAAGGGGAAATTTTTGAAGAACAGGGGGGAGGGAAAGGGGGTAATTTAGTCCCCCCAAACCTTTAGTCGATGTGGTTAAGGGCCTCAATCTTGAATAGAATACGGCATACGTGCGAGAAGGAGTTATAAACCGTAGGGAGGAAGGTGCAGCAGTCCTAGGGGTGTCACATTTGTTCAATGTGGAGTAGGTCTGCCCAAAAATTAGGCAAAACGAAAATTCCCAAGATTTAAAATCCCAAGAAATTGCAGTGTCTGACCCGGTTTGTAGATTTAAAGGTTCAAAAACCGACATGTTGTTTAAAATTTGACCAAAATGTTTAAAATCTTGGGTATTCTTTGGGCCCCGACCCCACTTCCCCAAATTTAAAAAATTTGACACCACCTTTTGACTGCTGCACCTTCCGCCTACGGTTTTTTTAAGCCCTTCTCCGGGAGTATGCCGTATTCTATTTTAAAATTGATGGACTGGCCACTTTTGACTCCCCCCCTTGGGGACGATTACCTCATTTCTCCTCCTGTTCTTCAAGGGTTCCCCTTTTTTATGGGCTGATGAAAACCACTGTGGCGAAAAAGTTTCCTCAATAAAGATACCCAAAAATTTTCCAAAATTTTTCTAATTTTTTTCAAATGTCGGTTCTCTGAACCATTCAAACTTTCAAATCCTCCACCTGTTAAAACAATTTCGGGTTTTGTTTTAAAAAACCACTTTTGGGAGGACGGTTTGAAACCCCCTGGGCAGTTGCTGTCTACCAACCTACTACCTATCAATCAAATCAAATCAAAGTTTATTCTCTATAAGGATTACAATGCGAGGTTTACAGATTTTGGCTATTGTGTGGTTTACATGTAATAAAATACTAAATACAGAGGGGGCCACTAGAACACCTAGCATGGCTAGGCATTTCGGGCAAACTTAGATTAATTCGTAACCCTAAATTATTACAAATTGTGGAGTAAGTTGACTAAATACTAAGTGACTAAATACTAGTTTGTGAGTTTAGCAATGTGAATGCTTTTGTTTTGGCACAATACATAGTTTCTGTATAGGAGTATCACAGGCAAACTTGTGACTAGTTAGGAATCATTATTTTAAGATTAAGATACGTATTTCTGTGCTTATCGTCAAATCGGTGAGTGAGTGTAAGTGTGAACCACCAGGTGGTTTTTATGTAATTAGTTGACGGGGTGTATCAGGGAGATAAGATGTTTTATAACGGTAGTTTTGAAGGTGATGAATGTGTCTGCAGTTCTAGAGTTTTCAGGTAGGGTGTTCCAGATTTTAGGGCCTTTGACATACATTGAATTTTTGTAAAGGTTTAGTTGGACACGGGGAATGTCGTAGAGATGTTTGTGTCTGGTGTTATGCTTGTGGGTTCTGTCACAACTATCAAGAAAGCATTTTAGGTCAAGGTTAATATTGGAATTTAAGGTCCTGTGTATGTAGATTGCACAGTAGTAAGTGTGGATGTTCTGAACAGGGAGTAAGTTTAGATCTATGAGGAGTGGGGGGGGGGTGTTGCCAGGGATGGGATTTAGTGATTATTCTTACTGCGGCTTTTTGTTGGGTTATTATTGGCTTTAGGTGTATTGCTGCAGTTGAACCCAAAGCACAAATAGCATAGGTGAGGTATGGATAAATGAGTGAATGATATAGAGTGAGAAGGGCATTTTGCGGCACGTAGTATCGTATCTTGGAGAGGATCCCAACTGTTTTGGATACTTTTTTTGATATGTGTTGGATATGGGTGCTGAAATTCAGGTTGTTGTCGAGGTATAGGCCTAGGAATTTGTCCTCATTATGTCTGGCAATTAGAGTGTTGTCGATCTTAATGTTAAGTTGCGCAGCACCTGCTCTGCTACCAAACATAATATAGTAGGTTTTGCCAGTGCTAAGTGTAAGTTTATTGGCTGTCATCCAAGTCGATATTTTGAGCAGCTCCTCATTAACAATGGTGTTGAGGGTGGCAAGATTAGGGTGAGAGATGACACAAGTTGTGTCGTGAGCAAAGAGAATGGGGTTTCAGATGTTGGGATACGTTTGGAAGATCATTGATGTAAATGAGGAAGAGCAGGGGTCCAAGGACACTTCCCTGTGGAACTCCAGTATCAAGTGGCGTTGTTGTTGATTCTGTGTCTTTAATGGTGACATACTGATATCTATTAGTAAGGTAGGATTTGAAATATGCAAGCGCATGGCCTCTTATACCATAATGGTCAAGTTTGTGGAGTAGGATGCCGTGGTCTACTGTGTCAAAAGCTTTTCTTAGGTCAATAAAAAAAATCGGGTCATAATAAATTCCTAGACTTACAACATATATATATAAGTATTATATATATTATATATATATATTATATATATATATATATATATATATATATATATATTTTATATATATTATATATATATTTATTTGATGGGGTCCACCTCTGGTGTAAATTGTGGAACATAGCCTCGGAGAAGTGGATAAAAAGGGCTTCAGGAGACTATTTGGATTTCTTCCTGAAGCCGCTTTGAATATTTCCACTTCCCCTACCTCCCCAATCTTTCATACTATATTTTTTTTACCAGTAGTATTATTTTTATCACATAAATATGGTACGAAGATTTAGAGATTACCATTGTTGATATAAAAGGTGGCATATAAGGTACATGTTGTAGTGTGTATCACGATTATAGGCGAAAATCTTCATCAGTCCTCAGACTGGGGCGTGTGCCCAAAATACAGCAGGATTACCCCTTTGAAACAGCCGCACTGAGCCGCTGGAAGAAAACTAGCTGCCCTGGGAATCCCTGTTATCCTGATTTAGACTTTCCAGCTCTTAAGGAATTTAGATGCACTCTTTCCCATGAGCAAGGGTCTCTGAGCCTATGGGAAACAAACATATAGATGGCACGTTCTCCTTATTTCTAGGACTTTTGGGACCCCTGAAGCTGGCAGTGCCCCTCCTTTCCTCCCGGTGTATTGGAGATAGGTATCAGCCAGGTAGATGCACATGTATAGTCCACACCACTGCTTCCCATTGTCAGGCTTGCTAGGGTGATACCATCTGGATGCTTCTGGCTGCCATCAGATCTGCCCATAGTTGGGGTGGTCTCCCTTACTGTGGGCATCAGCTGTTGTGAGGCTCTCTTGTATTGTTATTAACCTCCTCATGTCTTGCAATCTTTCTTGGATTTACGGCACACAAGACCATGGTACTGAATCGGTCTGCTGCTTCACTGCCACAATACACCTGTGTTCGGCGAGAATAGGGGCGGCACGTCGAAGGGCAAACACCGTGCGGATGGTCTGTGGGCGAGGCGTGTGCAAGGCTGAGTTGGGAACAGCCAACAGAAGTCCCCAGATGAGGGGCTCTCACTGCCATGAGGCGGGCTCTATCCTCCCCGACACACTTGAAGCATTGTTGAGGCTTATTTTCCACTATTGGACCGTCCTGTGCGATTGTTTGTTGTTGTCCGGGGGAGCAGGTCTGGTTTTCAGAGCCGTTAGATTATCCCAGATCATGGCTCCGTCAATGTAATTTTTTTGGTCTGGACTCAGTCTTGTCCCTAAGTGTTCAGGGAGACAGTGCTGCTACAAGCCCTCTGGACGCAATACATGACAGAAAAGCAGGTAGCGCAATTTATGGTACTTGCGGACACCAATGTCCTCCTAGTCTGACTGGAAGTGTAGCTGGTTCCACTGCCTATCTTCTAGTGTAAGGGCTAAAGTCTTTTGTAACGATCTGCTCAGATACTGTCATATTATGCAGTATAGGGTTATCATTGAAGGTGCACCTCTTAGGGAAGATATGTCACCTGGGCAGATCAAGCACTTTGTGAGAAGGTTACAAGGCATCCGTGGGTGTCCAGATTGCTATTCGTTGTTCCATTCTCCTTTACTCTTCCAATTTCTCCTGAGAATTGTGTCAATGGCATTGCTTTCCAGAGGTGCTCCTTGCAAGACACTATTTGTGGGGCAATGACTGTTGCATCCTGGTAGTTTGATTTCACTTGCATTTATCACGTGTTGACTGATGAGATGATTTCTCATTTGTTTTTTTGTTGGATTCGATGAGACCCATTTTCCTGTCCCGTGTCTATTACCTGTGTAAGGGTCATGTAGGAAGGACTCCTTTGTACCTGCTAGTGTGCCACCATATATATATTATTATATATATATATATTATATATGCAAAAAACAACCACTCTGAAAGAATAGAGAAATTCCAAGCGATTTCGTGACTACTCAATTATCATAGTTCCTTGATAATGTGAGTAGTCACGAATGCACTTGGAATTTCTCTATTCTTTCAGAGTGGTTGTTTTGCATTATTCTGATATCACCTGTTTACTCTGATCTTATTGCAAAATCTATATGTATATATATTATATTATATATATTTATCTAATATATATAAATATATTATATATATATATATATATATTATATATATTTTATATAATATTTATTATATATCAGTGCGGGCTGGCGGGCATGGAAAATATATATATATATATATATATATATATTTATATAGAGTAAAATGTAGATGGATACAAGAGAATAGAAGCATCAGGGAAGAGAGAGGTGAAAGGTTTATAAACTAAAGTGGGGCAGTTGGGTAGATATAAACAGCTATTGGAGGATAGATGGGCCTTAATGAGAGCATAGGCAATGGGGTCGGAAGAGGTATGGGTAGGTTTAAAAATTAGTGTAGAGTGTTTCAGCAGAAGAAGTTTGTGGTACAGGAAAAGTGGGTTGGCAGGAGGGAAGAGGAGCGTGGTGGATGATGAATGTAAAAGAGAGTAGTAAGGAGAAAAGTTAGCATATGAGAAGTTTTTTACAAGTAGAAGTGAGGCAAAGGTAGGGAAGAGTCTATGGAGAAAAAAGAGAGAGGTTAAGTGAGTGTGAGCAATGTAAAAAGAGAGCAAATGAGTAGAGTGGGTGAGATGTTATCAACAATTTTGTTGAATATAAGAAAACGTTTTGGAGTTGAGATTAACAAGTTAAAGAAAGCCGAGAAGAACAAATGGATTTGTCAGTTAAAAATGGAGAGAAGAGTTTTTAAATGGAGTTAGAGGTATTGGGAAAGATTGAGGGATATTTTGAGGAGTGTTAAATGTTTGATGAAGATAGGGAAGCTGTGATTTCGTGTTAGGGCAAGGAGGAATAACTCTTGTAGGAGGTGAAGGAGGAGCCAGTTGTGAGTGTGGGGGAAGTTGTGAGGCAGTAGGTTAATAATGAAAGGGGTAAGCAGCCGGGGGGGGGTGATTGATGGGATAAAAGATAGAAATGTTAAAAGCAGGTGGGGATATACGTTTTGGAGTGGTGGTGCAATTATTTAATAATGTTATTGAGTTGGATTGGCAGAGAAGCTGCCATAGTCCTTTGTAGAAAGGCAAAGGGGATAAAGAGAGTGCAAAAATTTAGGGATAAGTCTGTGAGTGTACCTGGTAAAGTGTTATGGTAGAGTTTTATAATTGAATGAAAATAAGCGTAGACGGAGAATAGGAATAGCAGATGACAAGGAAGGCTTTAGGAAAGGTAGGGGGTTGTGACCAGGTGTATACTGTGAAACATATAAGTGAACAGTCTTTAGATAAGGCTAAAGAGGTCTTTGTGGATTTATGGTTTGGAAAAGGCGTTTGACAGGGTGGATAGGGGGGCAATGTGGCAGTTGTTGCAAGCGTATGGTGTAGGAGGTAGGTTACTGAAAGCAGTGAAGAGTTTTTACGGTGGATAGTGAGGCTCAAGTTAGAGGTATGTAGGAAAGAGGGAGAATTTTTTCCAGTAAAAGTAGGCCTTAGACAAGGATGTGTGATGTCTCGTGGTTGTTTAATATATTTATAGATGGGGTTGTAAGAGAGGTAAATGCGAGGTCTTGGCAAGAGCGTGGAGTTAAAGTTAAAGAATCACACACAGTGGGAGTTGTCACAGCTGCTCTTGCTGATGACCACTGGCTCTTGGGAGATTCTGAAGAGAAAGCTGCAGAGATTGGTGGATGAAATTTGTAGGGTTGCAAAAGAAGAAAATAAAGGTGAATACAGGAAAGAGTATAAGGTTATTGAGGATAACAAAAAGATTAGGTGATGAAAGATGATATCAGATTGGAGGGAGAGGAGTATGGAGGGGTGAACGTATTCAGAATATTTTGGGAAGTGGACGTTGTCAGCGGGATGGGTCTATGAAAGATGGGTGATTCATGAATTGTGAGGGGGAAAAGGTGAGTGGTTGCACTTAGGAGTCTGTGGAGACAAAGAACTTTTGTCCTTGGAGCAAAGAGGGGAATGTTTGAGAGTATAGTTTTACCAACGCTCTTATCTGTGTTTGTGAAGCTATGGTGATGAATGTTGCAGCGAGGAGAAGGCTGGAGGCCGGTGGAGAGTCATGTTGAGGGCAAGGTGTGGTGTGAATATAATGCAGAGAATTCGTAGTTTGGAAAGGTAGGATGAGGTGCGGGATTACCAAAACTGTTGTCAGGGGCTGAGAAGGGTTGTTGAGGTGGTTGGATCATGTTATAGAGCGGAATGAGCGAAACAGAATACTTCTAAGAGTGTAGCAGTCTGTAGTGGGAAGGAAGGCGGGAGAAGGGGTCGGCAGGAAGGGGTTGGAGGGTGGGGGTAAAGGAGGTTTTGTGTGCGAGGGGCTTGGAATCAGCAGGCATGCGTGTAGCGTGTCTTGATAGGACGTTGAATGGAGACATATGGTTTTTTTTTAATACTTGCCGTCTTTGAGTGTGAGCAAAGTAACATTTATGCGGGATTCAGGGAAAACCGGCAGGCCGGACTTGGAGTCCTGGAAGATGGGAGTACAGTGCCTGCACTCTGAAGGATGGGTGTAATGTTTGCAGTTTAAAAACTGTAGTGTAAAGCACCCTTCTGGCAAGACAGTGATGGAGTGAATGATGGTTGAAGTTTTTCTTTTTCGGGCCACCCTGCCTTGTGGGAATCGGCCCGTGTGAAATAAAAAAAAAATAATATATATAATATATATTATATTATATATATTATATAAAGTATATATATATATATTATATATATATATATATATATATATATATTATATATTATATATATTATATTTATATTTATATATTATATATATTATACTATATATATATATATATATTATATATATATATATATATGTATATATATCATATATCTATATAGATGTCGCTCTCATGCCGAAATAGAGAAAAACGTGTGATCTTGGCTTAAAGAGCAATGCTCCATCTTGCCATATAAGGACAAGCGAAAAATTTGTGTATGCAATAATTCGCCAAATCAATTCTGAACCTAACGAAAACAATATATTTCACTGTGTTGTGGTAGTATTAATTATTGTAACAAAATTCTGAACATATATTTAGTTGGGTTAGGCTAAAATAAATTGTTCTTGTTATAATAAGGGTAGGTAAGTTTTCTAAGATTCTTTTGGTGCAAAATTATATATATTTATATATTATATAGAATATATATATATATATATATATATATATATATATTTATATATATATATATATATAATAAGATATTATATATATATATATAAAGCGCTGGAAACTGATGGGATCATGACAGAAATGTAAAAGCAGAGGGGGATATAGTGTTGGAGTGGTTGGTATTTTGTTTAATAAATGTATGATAGAGGGAAAGGGTAACCTAGGATTGGCGGGAGAAGCATGTTCGTCCCTTTATATAAAGGGAAAGGGGACAAAGAGACTGTAAAAATTATAGAGGAATTAAGTTACTGGAGTATACCAGGAAAGTGTACGGTAGGGTTATAATTGAAAGAATTAGAGGTAAGACAGATGTTAGGGATTGCGGCATGAGAAGGGAGTTTCAGAGTGGGTAGGGGAGTGTAGATCAAGTGTTTACATTGAGCATATATGTGAACAGTATTTAGATAAAGGTAGGGAAGTTTTATATTGCATTTATGATTAGGAAAAGGCATTGATAGTGTGGATTGAGGAAGCAATGTGGCAGATTTTAGCGTTGCAAAGTATATGGAATAGGTGGTAAGGTTATTAAATGCCTGTAAAGAGTTTTTATGAGGATTGTTGAGGCTTCAGGTCTAGGGGTGATTGTAGAAGAGAGGAGACTAACTTCCCGGGTTAAAAGTATGGTCTTAGACAGGGATGTGTAATGTCACCATGTGTTTAATATAATTTAAGATGGGGTTGTAAAGGAAAAGTAAATGCTAGGTGTTGGTTCGGGAGAGGGGGTGGGATTAAAATTTTGGGGAATCAATTAAAAATGGGAATTGACACAGTTACATTTGTGATGATACTGTGCTTATGGGAGATTCAAAGAAAAAATTGCAAAGGATAGTGGATGAGTTTTGGGAAGTGTGTGTAAAGGTAGAGAAGTTTGAAAGTGAACATAGAAAAGGTAAAGGTGAGGGGGTGTCATGATTTAGATAAAGACAAATTGGATATAAAATTGGGTAGGAGGAGTATGGAAGAAGTGATGTTTTCAGTTATTGGAGTGACTGTGTCGGCGGATGGATTTATGAAGATGATGGTTAATCATAGAATTGGATGAGGGAAAGGGTTGAGTGGTGCGTGATGTCTATGTGGACGTCAAAAAGTTATTTATGGAGCAAAGAAGGGAATGTATGAAAGCTATAGTAGTACCAACACTCTTATATGGGTGTGAGCTTGGGTGGTAAATGCAGCAGCGTGGAGGACGGTGGGATAAGGCAGTGAGATGTCCTGTTTAAGGGCAATGTGTGGGGTAAATATTAGGCAGAAAATTCTGGAGTGTGGAAATTAGGAGAGGTGTGGAGTTAATAAAAGTATTAGTCAGAGGGCCAGAAGAGGGGTTTGGTGAGGTGGTTTGGTCATTTAGAGGAGAATGGATCCAGTAGAATGAATTGAGATGGAAAGCATATAAATCAATAGGGGAAGGAAGGCGGGGTAGGGGTCATCCTCGAAAGGGTTGGATGAGAGGAGGGTAATGGAGGTTTTGTGGGCAAGTGGCTTGGACTTCCTGCAAGCGTGCGTGAGCGGTTAGATAGGAGTGAATGGAGACGAATGGTACTTGGGACCTGACGATCTGTTGGAGTGTGAGCCAGGGTAATTTTAGTGAAGGGATTCAGGGAAACCGGGTTTTTTTTCATTAGTCGGACTTGAGTCCTGGAAATGGGAGTACAATTGCCTGCACTGTAAAGGAGGGGTTTGGGATATCGGCAGTGCTGGAGAGGGATATGCTGTGGTATCTTTTATGTGTATGCTCTAGATGTGGTTCTGGCACCTTGCAATAAACTGTGATAATGTGTCGGTGTGGTGAAAGTGTTGAAGATGGATGAAAGTATTTTCTTTTTGGGGATTTCTTTCTTTTTTTGGGGGTCACCCTGCCTGGGTGGAGGAGACGGCGACTTGTTGAAAAAAAATATATATAAACATATATTATATCTATATTTTTATAGATATTATTATATATATTTATATATATATAGATATTTATATATATATATATACTTATATATACATATATATACATATATTTACATAAATATATATTACCAGACCACATATCTATATATCTATATATATATATATATATATATATATATTTATATATATATATATATATATTATATATATATATTTATATATATATACATATATATATATATATTTACATATATATTATATTATACATATTTTTATTAATAATATACATATCTATATATATATATTACTTATATATATGATATATATATATATATATATACCATATATATATATATTACATATATATATATATATATATATATATATATATATATATATATAAATATACATGTATATCTATAATATATATATATATTATATTATACATATATATATATATTATATATATATACATATATATATATATTCATTATATTTATAGACATATATACATATATATACTATATATATATATATTTTATATATATATATATTATATATGTATTATATACATATATATATATATATTATATACATATATATATATATATAAATATATATATATATATATATATAAATATATACATATATATATATATTATATATACATTATATATATATATAATATATATCTATTTATATATATATTATATATCTATATATATAATATTATATATATATATATATTTATATATATATATATATATACAAAAAACATTGTCTGTTTTATTGGCAAAACTTACCACCTAAATAATGTTATTACCTGACTCACGAAATCGTAATGACACGATTGCAAACAAACCATACCCCGGCCAGGATTGAACCCGCGGTCAGAGAGTCTCAAAACTCCTGCCGTCATGTTGACGGCAGTGAAGGGACTTGAGCTAGAGTTCGTCACGGCCACGCTAGCTGGAGATTCGTCTCTAAAAACTTGCATTTGTGGTCACAGTGGTGGCCTATACTTCCTATGGTGTAGAAATATACCTAGTTGGACGAATCTTATTGTGGCTAGCTGGTCCAGTGGCTAACGCGACGGTCTGGAGTTTTGAGACTCTCTGATCGCGGGTTCAATCCCGGCCGGGGTATGGTTAATGTTATACTTATTATACTTGTGTTATACCTGTTATACTTGTGTTATACCTGTTATACTTGTGTTATACCTGTTATACTTGTTATACCTGTTATACTTGTATTATACCTGTTATACTTGTGTCATACCTGTTATACTTGTGTTGCAGGTGGCGAGGCAGTGTGTACAAATTAGTATGGATGGACTTGCTGACTTACACTGTGATCTACTATATATGCTCAGCAGTGTACAGAGTTGCACTCACAGAGCCGGGAAAGAGGTAAGACTGAATTGTAACTGGGTTGAACTCTAGTTCTTGTGGTTATTCTTGATTTTTTAACGGATAAGCCGGTGGAAGGCCTCGGTCAGATGACCAAAAGCTTCAGTGGTGGGTCATAATATGAATAAGACCCGCCTCAGGAAACACTTGTCCTGTTTCCTGACCAAGCTTGCCTAACCTATCTTCAGATGAAACCTGATTGCACTTTCCCATACTTCCCTAGTCGTTAATGACCCTAACGGATTTAGAGCACCAGGATGAATGTGTCAGATGCGGACCCCGTTTTAGCTTCTTCAGCTCACACGTTGAGGGTCCAGGATCGATCCTCGGCATGAGTGAAACGGTGGGCATGTTTGCTTGATACCTGATGCCCCTGTTTGCCTAGCAGTAAGTAGGTACCTGGGTGTTAGTCACCTTCCACCTGCTGTCCCTGTTCACCTAGCAGTAAGTAGGTACCTGGGTGTTAGTCACCTTACACCTGCTGTCCCTGTTCGCCTAGCAGTAAGTAGGTACCTGGGTGTTAGTTGACTGTTGTTGGTAGCATCCTGGGGGACAAAATTAACCTAAGTTGCCAGAAATGCTGTACCTGACCAACTGGGCTGTGGTTCATACGTCAGCTTCCGTGCAGCCAATAGTAACAGCCTGGTTGCTCAGACCCTGATCCACTGAGCCGCGGGGGTGTTGGCCCCTGAAACCCTCTCCAGGTAAACTCCAGGTAATAACCAGGAGCTTTCTGTAGACTGTAGTATATCATTGATGTCAGCTAGGTCTGTACTAGTTCCCTGAATTAAGCCTGAATGCCTTCCACATCCCCACCCCAGGCGTTGTATAATCCTACGGGTTTAGCGCTTCCCCCTTGATTATAATAATAATAATAATGTACTAGTTGTATCATGTACTGCTAAAAATAAAACAAACAAAGCTTATTTCTTTGCAAGGTTACATTGAGATTATGAAATTACAATAATGGGGTACAGTGCAAAGAGCCACTATCATGCCTAGGTATGCTAGTGGCTTAATTTTGTGCTTAACAATATTTTATTACATGTAAACTGTGTTTTGTAATTTGTTTACTGTAATTTTTACCACTGAATATATCATTGCTTAGTTAATCTTAAGTTAATTTTAATCTGCCCATAATGCTCTGCATACAAGGGGCTTTTGGCATGTACGCTCAACCACTGTATTTCTTTTGTACAACTATGTATCATGTCCAAATAATAATAAATATATAAATAAAAAGTTATTCTCTTGCAGTTTTAACTAATAAGTAGAATTCTTTAAGTAGTATTTATTTTCTTGTATGAATACAGGATACATACTGAGAGTTATATTTCTCTCAGCATATACATGCTGAGAGTTTAAACCCTATTTTAGGGATTAAAGTACAGTAGTCCTCCCCTGTATCCACAGGGGATACTTTCCAAGACCTACCACGGATACCCAAAACTGTGGATAGTAGCGAACCTGATAAAACTACTTACAGTAGTTTTTCTTTTTTTTTTTTATTTATTTATTATAAATTTGTGCACACATACAGAGGTACAAAAAAATACAGATAAGAGCAGTATGCCAAAGCCACTTATACTATGCATAGCATTACGGGCTGGCTTAAAATTAACTTAAGATTAATTAAGCAATGATGAAGTCAGTGATAAAACATTAATGTAAACAGATTACTATAAAGCACAAGTGAGTATTACAAAGACAGGTCATATGAAGGATTCTGTTAGGTAGTGTATTTAAAAAATAATAAAGTTAGATTGGGTTTTAGGTTTAACATTTATGTGATATAATTGTGAGAAACATTTAAGATATACAATTTATAAGGTTCAGTTATTCAGTATTTATTTGGTTTTGGGTGAGTAAGTGATCTTTGAGTAGAGACTTGAATTTATAAACAGGTAGTGTTTCTTTTATATTTACAGGTAATGAATTCCAGATTTTAGGGCCTTTTATGTGCATTGAGTTTTTGCATAGTGTGAGATGAACACGAGGAACATCAAAGAGTGATCTGTGCCTTGTGTTATGGTCATGTGTTCTGTTGAGGTTGGCAAGGAGATGTTTGAGGGAGGGTTAATATCAGAGTTAAGTGTTCTATGTATGTAATAGGTGCAGTAATAAGTATGGATGTTTTGTATGGTGAGTAGGTTTAGTGTATTGAATATTGGTGGAGTGTGCTGCCTGTAGTGAGAATTTGTTATCATTCTAACTGCAGCCTTTTGTTGGGTAATTAGTGGTCTGAGATGGTTAACTGTTGTTGAGCCCCATGCACAAATTCCATAGGTGAGATAGGGGTAAATAAGAGAGTGATATAGGGCCAGGAGGGCTGACTGTGGAACATAGTACCGTATCTTCGATAGTATGCCTACAGTCTTGGAAATTTTCTTAGAAATTTGTTGTATATGTGTATGAAATTTGAGTCTATTATCAAGGTGGATTCCTAAGAATTTTCCCTCTGTTAGCTTTGTGATAGGTGATCCGTTTATCATTATGTTAAGAGGGACATCTGTAGCTCTGTTACCAAACTGAATGAAGTAGGTTTTGTCAATGTTTAGTGTAAGTTTGTTAGTCCTCATCCAGGTAGATATTTTCTGTAATTCGGTATTTACAGTATTGGCTAGTGTGACTGGCTCGGGTGAGAGAAGACGTATGTAGTGTCATCTGCAAATAGTGTGGGTTTGAGTAATTGCGAAGCATTTGGAAGGTCATTTATGTATAGGAGAAAGAGAAGAGGGCCAAGGACACTTCCCTGTGGGACAACAACTGTAATTGGTTGCGCAGAAGAGTTTGCCCCATTTGCGTACACATATTGGCTTCTGTTGCTGAGGTATGACTTGAGGTAATTGAGGGAGTGCCCTCTTATACCATAGTGTGACAATTTTACGTGGAGCAAGTCATGGTCAACTGTATCAAAAGCTTTACGTAAGTCAATGAAGATCCCCAGTGGGACTTCTTTTTTCTCTCTATTGCAGTGTATATATGTTCTAGCATGTGTATAATAGCATCATTAGTATTTTTATTAGGCCTGAATCCAAATTGGCAGGGGTTGAGTATGTTCTGGGAGATAAGGTAGGAGTAGATTCGTTTATGAATTAGTTTTTCAAAGATTTTTGAGAGAGGGTGTAAGTTGGATATTGGCCTATAGTTATTCAACTCTGTTTGGTCTCCTCCTTTGTGGATCGGGTGACCCTTGCTATTTTGAGTACTGTAGGGAAGGTGGAGGATTCAATGGATTTGTTAAAGAGTGTTGCAATGATTGGAGATAGCACTTGTGACACTTTTTTATATATAAAGGGTGGTAAGGTACTTAAATCTCCTGCCTTGTTTTTTAGTGCATTGATAATAAGGGAGACTTCGTATGGGTTAGTCGGAGCTAGGAACAGTGTGTTCGGGTAGTTGCCGGTGAGGTAGTTATTTGGTGGGGTATCTGAGCTTGGGATTTTATGGGCAAGGTTTTGTCCTATAGTGGAGAAGAAATCATTGAGTCTGTTTGCTGTTTCTGTTGGTGGGAGTTGGGGTTCATCTGATTTTGCTAATTTTATTTCGCTATTTCGTGATATCTTTTTTGTTCCAGAATTTCTGATAGGGTTTTCCAGGTCTTTTTTATATCACCTCGTAAGTTGGATAATCTGTTCTCATAATACAATTTTTTTGCCCTTCTTATCAGGCTGGTTAGGATTGACGAGTAACGTTTTGTTTGGTCTCTGGTTATGTGACCCATTCTGTACTGTTTTTCATATTGGTGTTTTGTATTTATGGATTTGAGAATGCTGGGTGTTAGCCAGGGACTGTTCAGTCTGTTTGCTGTCATCTGTTTAGTTTTTTTAGGGCAGTGCTTGTTATAGAGGTATTGGGTCTTTTTTAGAAAATTATTAATACATTCGTCAATATCTGTATAGATTTCTAGCTCAGTGTGCCAATCAATGTTTGCTAATGCTGTTGCGAAGTTATTAATGGCTGCCTCATTGTGAAGTCTGAAGGTGACTTTAGTAGTGTCTTGGGGTAGTTTACCAAGAGTTGTTATGAGGAAAGTAGGGTAGTGGTCTGTGGTATTATCTGTAATTATGCCTGATTTTAAAGGGGATATGGTGTTGGTCCAGATGTGGTCAAGTAGGGAAACACTAGTCTCTGTAACTCTTGTAGGTTTTGTTACTGTTGGTAGTAACATACAGTTACTCATTGTGTTTGTGAATTCAGTAACGTGTGGGTCCTGGTCTTGCAGGAGATTTATATTGAAGTCACCTGAGAGTAGTAAGTGATCTTTGTTCATGCGTGCATCAGTTATCATACTTCCTAGATTTTGACTAAATTGGCTAATGTTTGACTGTGGAACTCTGTAGACGTTTATCAATGTGAGAGGTTTTTGTAGGTATTTGGATTTGAATTTAGCTATTATATATTCCCCATGTTCATCCCTTGTGCAAGTATTAGTGATACATTCTAGTTGGTCTGAGTAGTATATGGCTGTGCCACCCCCTTGTTGGTCTGGCCTACAGTTGTGTATGGCTGTGTAACCAGGAATGGCATAGACATCTGTACTATCAGGCTTTAGCCAGGTTTCAGTTAGTGTAATGATGGACATATTGGCATGTAAGGAATTTAGTAATGCTATGAGGTCATCGTAATGCTTGCTTAATGATCTGATATTGTAGTTAAAGATAGTTATGTTTGTTGTTGGCACTGAGAAGTGCCTTTGATTGTTCTGCAGTGTAGTAATTACAGTAACTGTTTGATTCATTTAAGTCATTAAATAAGAGGTTGGTATCAGGATCAATGCTTGTAATCATAAGATTTGTAGTGAATCTATAGTTAGAATTAAGTATAAAACAAAGTAAATAGTCTTAAGCTAAAAAATAGCACCTGAATTATTTAACAAATGTAAAATAATGAGCTAAGGGACTAATACAAATAAAGTGATGATCATATAATAGTGCTTGGGAATATGATAGTAGGTAGTACTATAAAGGTAATTTTTTAAAGTTATAATTATAGTTTAAAATTATAATAAAAAGGGACTAATATAGGTTGTGAATAAATGAGCTTTGGAATATAATGGCAAGATTGTGAGCTTATTCTACTTTAGCACCTGAGAATAGCACATACCTATGATAAAATTTAATTGATAAATTATGTACAGTAAGCCGAGAATTAGCACTTTTTCACTGATGGGAAGCACTTGACAGCTTTTAGGCTTTGAAGAACTGTCAACATCACTACTATTGCACTTTGGGACCATTATTAAGCAAAATTGAGGGTTATTTTTGAACTATGGTAAACAGTGGATAACTGAAACAGCAGAAACTGAATCCGTGGATATGGGATTCTACACGTTAATATGGCTCTTGCTTTAGAGTGCTTCGCAAATATGGCACTTTTCAATTAGGTATATTCATACAGTGGACCCCCGCATAACGATTACCTCCGAATGCGACCAATTATGTAAGTGTATTTATGTAAGTGCGTTTGTACGTGTATGTTTGGGGGTCTGAAATGGACTAATCTACTTCACAATATTCCTTATGGGAACAAATTCGGTCAGTACTGGCACCTGAACATACTTCTGGAGTGAAAAAATATCGTTAACCGGGGGTCCACTGTATTTATTATTTTCAGCATTTGCCTTGCTCTTAAGATGGTTTTTGGTAATTTTCAAAATTTTTATTATTTTAACTTTTGCATCACTTTTTTTTAGGCCTAGTGCTATTGCACACTTAATAAATGATAGTATAAACTTGTTTTTAGGCTTTTATATGCACTGTGAAGTGAAAAAAGACTGATTCGCTTTAAGGCAATATTCGCTTTACAGTAGCAGTCAACATCCTAACCCACTGTATTAGTAAGGTATGTCTGTATTCTTAGTCTGGTGGTGAAAAGGATATGTGTAGCCTTAATGATGCTAGTGTGTTCGAGAGGCTTTATACCCCATTAACCATTCTCATTATGAATGTTCACACTTCATGTGAGAATCATTCTCTTGCCTTTTGTGAATGATGATAATACAATTCATAAGTAATCTTTAAGTAAACATTACGATGACCTCATAGCATTACTTAATTCCCTGCATTCCAATGTATCCATCATTGCTCTCACCGAAACCTGGCTAAAGCCTGATACTACAGATGTCTATGCCATTCCTGGTTACACAGCCATACACAACTTTAGGCCAGATCAACAAGGGGGTGGCACAGCTATATATACTACTCAGACCAACTAGAATGTATCACTAATACTTGCACAAGGGATGAACATGGGGAATAAATAATAGCTAAATTCAAATCCAAATGCCTACAAAAACCTCTCACAGTGATAAACATCTACAGAGTTCCACAGTCAAACATTAGCCGTTTTAGTGACAACCTAGGAAGTATGATAACTGATGCACGCATGAACAAAGATCACTTACTACTCTCAGGTGACTTCAATATAAATCTCCTGCAAGACCAGGACCCACAAGTTACTGAATTAACAAACACTATGAGTAACTGCATGTTGCTACCAGCAGTAACAAAACCTACAAGAGTTACGGAGACTAGTGTTTCCCTACTTGACCACATCTGGACCAACACCATATCCCCATTAAAATCAGGCATAATCACAGACCTTGGCAAATTACCCCAAGACACTACTAAAGTCACCTTCAGACTTCACAGTGAGGCAGCCATTAATAACTTCACAGCAGCAGTGACAAACATTGACTGGCACACTGAGCTAGAAATCTATACATATATTGACGAATGTATTAATAATTTTCTAAAAAAGACCCAATACCCTTATAACAAGCACTGTCCCAAAAAAACTAAACAGATGACAGCTAAGAGACTGAACAGTCCCCGGCTAACACCCAGCATCCTCAAATCCATAAATACAAAGCACCTATACGAAAAACAGTACAGAATGGGTCATGTAACCAGAGACCAAACAAAACGTTACTTGTCAGTCCTAACCAGCCTGATAAGAAGGGCAAAAAAATGTATTATGAGAACAGATTATCCAACTTACGAGGTGATATAAAAAAGACCTGGAAAACCCCATCAGAAATTCTAGGAATAAAAAAGATATCACGAAATAGCGAATTGAATTAACAAAACCAAATGAACCCCAACTCCCACCAACTGAAACAGCAAACAGACTCAATAATTTCTTCTCCACTGTAGGAAAAAACCTTGCCAATAAAATCCCAAGCTCAGATACCCCACCCAATGACTACCTCACTGGCAACTACCCGAACACACTGTTCCTAGCTCCGACTAACCCAACAGAAGTCTCCCTTATTATCAACACACTAAAAAACAAGACAGGAGATTTAAATACCTTACCACCCTTTATATACAAAAAAGCATCACAAGTACTATCACCAGTCATTGCAACACTCTTTAACAAATCCATAGAATCCTCTACCTTCCCTACAGTTCTCAAAATAGCAAGGGTCACCCCGATCCATAAAGGAGACCAAACAGACTTGAATAACTATAGGCCAATATCCAACTTACACCCTCTCTCTAAAATTTTCGAAAAATTAATTCATAAGCGAATCTATTCCTACCTCATCTCCCACAACATACTCAACCCCTGTCAATTTGGGTTCAGGCCTAATAAAAATACTAATGATGCTATTATACACATGCTAGAACACATATACACTGCAATAGAGAAAAAAGAAGTCCCACTGGGGATCTTCATAGACTTACGTAAAGCTTTTGATACAGTTGACCATGACTTGCTCCATATAAAATTGTTGCACTATGATATAAGAGGGCACTCCCTCAACTACCTAAAGTCTTACTTCAGCAACAGAAGCCAATATGTGTACACAAACGGGGCAAACTCTTCAACACAGCCAATTACAGTTGGTGTCCCACAGGGAAGTGTCCTAGGCCCTCTTCTCTTTCTCATATACATAAATGACCTACCAAATGCATCGCAACTACTCAAACCCACACTATTTGCAGATGACACTACAAACGTCTTCTCTCACCCAAGCCCAGTCACGCTAGCCAATACTGTAAATACCGAATTACAGAAAATATCTACCTGGATGAGCACTAACAAACTTACTCTAAACATTGACAAAACCTACTTCATTCAGTTTGGTAACAGAGCTACAGACGTCCCTCTTAACATAATGATAAACGGATCACCTATCACAAAACTCACAGAGGGAAAATTCTTAGGAATCCACCTTGATAATAGACTCAAATTTCAAACACATGTACAACAAATTTCCAAAAAAATTTCCAAGACCGTAGGCATACTATCGAAGATACGGTACTATGTTCCACAGTCAGCCCTCCTGGCCCTATATCACTCACTTATTTACCCCTATCTCACCTATGGAATTTGTGCATGGGGCTCAATAACAATAAACTATCTCAGACCATTAATTACCCAACAAAAGACTGCAGTCAGAATGATAACAAATTCCCCCTACAGGCAGCACACTCCACCAATATTCAAAACTCTAAACCTACTCACCATACAAAACGTCCATACTTATTACTGCGCCTACTACATACATAGAACACTTAACTCTGATATTAACCCTCCCCTCAAACATCTCCTTGCCAACCTCAACAGAACACATGACCATAACACAAGGCACAGATCACTCTTTGATGTTCCTCGTGTCCATCTCACGCTATGGAAAAACTCAATGCACATAAAAGGCCCTAAAATCTGGAATTCATTACCTGTGAATATAAAAGAAACACTGTCTGTTTTTAAATTCAAGTTTCTTCTCAAAAATCACTTACTCACCCACAACTAAATAAATACTGAATAATTGTATCTCATAAATTGTATCTCGTAAATGTTTCTCATTATTGTATCTCATAAATGTCTAACCTGTGACACAATCAAAATTTATTTTTTAATTACATTACCTAGGAGAATACTCCATTCTACTGAATGCTCAGCAACACAGTAAATGACCATATGACTTGTCTTGTAATACTCATTTGTGCTAAATTCCCACAGGGAAGTGTCCTTGGCCCTCTTCTCTTTCTCCTATACATAAATGACCTACCAAATGCTTCTCAATTACTCAAACCCACACTATTTGCTGATGACACAACATACGTCTTCTCCCACCCGAGCCCAGTCACGCTAGCCAATACTGTAAATACCGAATTACAGAAAATATCTACCTGGATGAGTACTAACAAACTTACACTAAACATTGACAAAACCTACTTCATTCAGTTTGGTAACAGAGAGCTACAGATGTCCCTCTTAACATAATGATAAACGGATCACCTATCACAAAGCTAACAGAGGGAAAATTCTTAGGAATCCACCTTGATAATAGACTCAAATTTCATACACATATACAACAAATTTCTAAGAAAATTTCCAAGACTGTAGGCATTCTATCGAAGATACGGTACTATGCTCCACAGTCAGCCCTCCTGGCCCTATATCACTCTCTTATTTACCCCTATCTCACCTATGGAATTTGTGCATGGGGCTCAACAACAAGTAACCATCTCAGACCACTAATTACCCAACAAAAGGCTGCAGTTAGAATGATAACAAATTCTCACTACAGGCAGCACACTCCACCAATATTCAATACACTCAACCTACTCACCATACAAAACATCCATACTTATTACTGCACCTATTACATACATAGAACACTCAACTCTGATATTAACCCTCCCCTCAAACATCTCCTTGCCAACCTCAACAGAACACATGACCATAACACAAGGCACAGATCACTCTTTGATATTCCTCGTGTCCATCTCACGCTATGCAAAAACTCAATGCACATAAAAGGCCCTAAAATCTGGAATTCATTACCTGTAAATATAAAAGAAACACTACCTGTTTATAAATTCAAGTCTCTTCTCAAAGATCACTTACTCACCCAAAACCAAATAAATACTGAATAACTGAACCTTATAAATTGTATATCTTAAATGTTTCTCACAATTATATCACATAAATGTTAAACCTAAAACCCAATCTAACTTTATTATTTTTTAAATACACTACCTAACAGAATACTCCATTCTACTGAATTTATAACAATGCATGCAACCATATGACCTGTCTTTGTAATACTCACTTGTGCTTTATAGTAATCAGTTTACATTAATGTTTTTCACTGATTTCATCATTGCTTAGTTAATCTTAAGTTAATTTTAAGCCAGCCCGTAATGCTATGCATAGTATAAGTGGCTTTGGCATGCTGCTCTTATCTGTATTTTTTTTTGTACCTCTGTAAGTGTGCTCAAATTATAAATAAATAAAAATAAATAAATAAATCTGTTTACAATAGTTTTTACCACTGAATATATCATTGCTTAGTTAATCTTAAGTTAATTTTAAGCCTGCCCATAATGCTCTGCATACAAGGGGCTTTGGCATGTTGCACTGTAATAACTGTATTCCTATGTACTTCACTGTATCATATTCAAATTAATAATAAATTAAAATTTACCACTAAGTAACCTATGTCTAGTCTTAAATAGTCTGTAAGCATTATTGTAAATTGTGCTAATTGTAATATTTTTGCTACCTCTCTTTTTTGTAATAATAATTTAAACTGATCACTCGGTAACCTATGTCTTGTCTTAAGTAGTGTGTAAGCATTAGGATTAGCCTGCCTGAAATGCACTGCATGCTAGTGGTTTTCTTTTGTGCTTAATAATACGTATTATATTACATGTAAACTACACTTTATATACTACACAAAGAAATAATTTTTTTGTATTTGTTTATTGTTGCTTTAACCCTTAAACGGTCCAAACAGATCGACGTTCAAATTCGTAGTGCTCCAAAAGTAGATCTACTTTTTTTACATATTTTCAAATATAACAAAAAAAAATATACATAAAAGTTTTTTTTACATGTTTTCAAATGTAAAACAAAAAAGAAGATCTACATTTTTTACATACTTTCAGATGTTGAAAAAACGTATATATACGTTTGGACCGTTTAAGGGTTAATCTTCCTCGCTTTTCCTCAGGTAGCCGCCTTTTTATTTCAAGCATTTGTACAGCATTGTTAAGTACCTTATTGGTAGTGTGGATACTTGTTTTAAGGTGTATACTACTGATGACAGGGATAACTTTAGTGGCGGCTCATCCATAGGAGCTGCAGTCCCCCCAGATGCTCACTGCCAGACGTATGACTTCATCAACTTTACGCTAAAATAATTTGCAAATGACAAATATATTACAGGAAAAATCTGTTGTATGTTGTTTTCAATGTATTTATAAGCAAATTTTTATTTTTTTTGTTGAAACAAGAGAAAAAATGATTAAAAATAGAAGTCTGATGCGGTACGATAGTATAGGTATTGCTGGTGTCATGAGTCGCCACTGGATAACTTGCTAAATACAGTATTACTTAAGGGAATTCCTGTTACTGAGTACACTTTTGCAATTAGGTACAGTATTTCTGATAGCAATATCTGGTATCAGGTATAGTGGAACCTCGGTTGTTGAACTTAGTTTGTTCCAGATGTCAATTTGACAACCAAAATAGATGACACCCAAAGCAATTTTTCCAATAAAGAATAATGTAAATAGAATTAATCCATTCCAGACCTCAAATTGCAATATAATAATTTATTAAAAATGTACTAACTACTACATAAAACTGTAATAATGAATTGTAAAAAAAAACTTAACTGAAATACTGTACAGTAAATGAAAAAGAAAAGAGGCGTGGAGTTAAAAGACAAAGAATCACACACAAAGTGGGAGTTGTCACAGCTGCTCTTTGCTGATGACACTGTGCTCTTGGGAGATTCTGAAGAGAAGTTGCAGAGATTGGTGGATGAATTTGGTAGGGTGTGCAAAAGAAGAAAATTAAAGGTGAATACAGGAAAGAGTAAGGTTATGAGGATAACAAAAAGATTAGGTGATGAAAGATTGAATATCAGATTGGAGGGAGAGAGTATGGAGGAGGTGAATGTATTCAGATATTTGGGAGTGGACGTGTCAGCGGATGGGTCTATGAAAGATGAGGTGAATCATAGAATTGATGAGGGAAAAAGAGTGAGTGGTGCACTTAGGAGTCTGTGGAGACAAAGAACTTTGTCCTTGGAGGCAAAGAGGGGAATGTATGAGAGTATAGTTTTACCAACGCTCTTATATGGGGTGTGAAGCGTGGGTGATGAATGTTGCAGCGAGGAGAAGGCTGGAGGCAGTGGAGATGTCATGTCTGAGGGCAATGTGTGGTGTGAATATAATGCAGAGAATTCGTAGTTTGGAAGTTAGGAGGAGGTGCGGGATTACCAAAACTGTTGTCCAGAGGCTGAGGAAGGGTTTGTTGAGGTGGTTCGGACATGTAGAGAGAATGGAGCGAAACAGAATGACTTCAAGAGTGTATCAGTCTGTAGTGGGAAGGCGGGGTAGGGGTCGGCCTAGGAAGGGTTGGAGGGAGGGGGTAAAGGAGGTTTTGTGTGCGAGGGGCTTGGACTTCCAGCAGGCATGCGTGAGCGTGTTTGATAGGAGTGAATGGAGACAAATGGTTTTTAATACTTGACGTGCTGTTGGAGTGTGAGCAAAGTAACATTTATGAAGGGATTCAGGGAAACCGGCAGGCCGGACTTGAGTCCTGGAGATGGGAAGTACAGTGCCTGCACTCTGAAGGAGGGGTGTTAATGTTGCAGTTTAAAAACTGTAGTGTAAAGCACCCTTCTGGCAAGACAGTGATGGAGTGAATGATGGTGAAAGTTTTTCTTTTTCGGGCCACCCTGCCTTGGTGGGAATCGGCCGGTGTGATAATAAAAAAAAAAAAAAAAAAAAATAAATGAAAATTTAACTGCCACTTACCTGTCAGAGGAGAGCTAATGGCATACTGGAAGCAGGAGTTGGAGGAGAGGAGAGGGCATGTTACTGCTTGGAAGGTGAGTCGCCTTCTGTTAATACATCAGGCAACTGTGCTTCTGCTGTTGTTTCTCCTCTGTCTCTCTTCACCACTAACACCTTGTTCTGGCTCACTGGTTCTTTGTCTCACTAATAACCTATCCAGTGATGTTTGTTTCAGGCTCTGGTTTAACACTTGTCTAAATTGAAACATTACACTGTCATTGTACATGTTAGAGAGATGGATGGCCACTGCTTTGTCTGGATGGCATTTTTCAGCAAACTCCTGCACTTCACACCATTTAGCACATATTTCCTTGACAAGTGTAACTGAGCGCATCATCCCTTCCCTCCTCTTCCTCTGATGGCAGCTCTTCCACTACAGTCTGTTGCTGCTTCTTCTGAAGGTCTATAAGTTCTTCTGTGGTGAGTTCAGCTCTATGCTCCTGCACATCATCATCAGTAACCTCTAGGCCCAAGGTCTTCCCTAGGGACACAATATCCTCTACCAGCTCAGGCTCATCTTCAAAGCCTTCAAAATCCCTGGCTGCCACAAAGTCAGGCCACAATTTCTTCCATGCTGACTGCATGGTCCTGGAAGACACATTCCTCCAGGCTATGTCTATAAGCCTCAAGCAGGCGAGGATATCAAAATGGTCCTTTTCTATACCCATAATGGCTTGTCTCACAATAAAAAAAATTGCACTAAACTGCAAAATAACGAAAAGTTCACAAGATGCACAACAAAAGCTCAAGAGATGTTTACTGCATGTGAGTTAGTGAGCCCATGACCTAAGCCATTCAGGTTGTTGGTTGACAGCTAAGAGAACCAGGACATTTTTTTCTTGAATTCCTCATTCGAAAACCAATTTGTCTGACAAGTAATGCAGCCGACATCCAAGGTTCCACTGTACTGAAATGTTGATAGGGATATCTTCTTTTAGGTAAACAATCTTCTGTATAGTATTATTGATAGGAATGTATGTACCTATTTTTAAATTCAGTATTTGTGATTTTAGGTACAGTATGGGGATACTCGTTATTGGGAATAATATTGCTGATAGGGATTTCTGATGTTGAGTACAGTACTGGTGTTAGGGATACTTTTTATTATAGTATTAGTGATAGAGATTCCTGTTATCTGGTACAGTATTGCTGTTAAGGGTACCTGTTGTTTAGTACCTATTTCTCATAGGGATACTTGGAGGGTGTTCTGGGGTCATATCCTGCTTCCTGGTTCATGACCAGGCTTGTTATTTTGTACCTATTTCTGATAGGGATACCTACTATATAGTACAGTATTGCTAATAGGGATACCTGCTTTTAGGTAAAATAAGGAACTTTAAAATGGGCAGGTGATGAGAGTAACAAAATGTTATGAAAATGATATGAATTGGTATCAGATTGGAGTGAGTGATTGTGCAGTATTTGATATTGGAGGAAGGTGGAGTGAGTGAATGTACAATATTTAGGCTATGGGAGTGGATGTGTTTACAGATGTTTCTGTAAAAGATACAGGGAACCATAGAATAGACGAGGGAGGAAAAAGGTAGGACGTCTGTTGAGGTGTTTGTATGGACAGCATGAAGGTTATCTGTGGTACCAGAAAATAGTGGTACTAACACTTATGTGCGAGGCATGTCCTTTCAATTTTGCAACGAGGAGGAGGCTGGAAGTGGTGAATCGTCTTATACTGGAGACCTGGAGAGGGTTTCAGGGATCAGTGCCCCCACTGTCCGGTCTGTGACGAGGCCTCATGGTAGATCAGGGCCTGATCAATCAGGCTGTTACTGCTGGCTGCATGTAAACCATAGCTAGGTTGATCAGGTACTGAGTTTAGGTGCCTGTCCAGTGCCTTCTTAAAGGCAGTCAGGAGTCTATTGGTAATCCCCCTTATGTATGCTGGGAGGCAGTTGAACAGTCTTTGACCCTGACACTTGTTGTGTTGTTTCTTGAGGCATGAATATTATGTGGAGATTGGGCGCATTGAAATTAGAAGATAGTGTGGGCTTACAAGATATACAATTCAGAGGGCTTTGAAGAGGTTATTGAGGTGATTTGGTTATTAGGAAGAATGGAATGCAACAGGATAAACAAGACGTGTATGAATCTGGCATGGAAGAAAGGAGGGGCAGGAGTTATTCCAGGAAGGATTGGAGGGAAAGGGTGAGGGTGGCTTTAACTAGTAGAGGCTTGAGTATCCAGCAGGTGAGAATGTTTGATCGGAATAAGTGGTGACAACCTAGGTAGTAGGTTGGTAAACAGCAACCGCCCAGGGAGGTACTACCGTCCTGCCAAGTGAGTGTACAACGAAAACCTGTACGTAATTGTTTTACATGATGGTAGGATTGCTGGTGTCTTTTGTCTGTCTCATAAACATGCAAGATTTCAGGTACGTCTTGCTACTTCTACTTACACTTAGGTCACACTACACATACATGTACAAGCATATATATACACACACCCCTCTGGGTATTCTTCTATTTTCTTTCTAGTTCTTCTTCTTGTTTACTTCCTATTATCTCCATGGGGAAGTGGAACAGAATTCTTCCTCCGTAAGCCATGTGTGTTGTAGGAGGCAACTAAAATGCCGGGAGCAAGGGGCTAGTAACCCCTTCTCCTGTATAAATTACTAAATTTAAAAGAGAAACTTTCGTTTTTCTTTTTGGGCCCCCCTGCCTTGGTGGGATATGGCCGGTGTGTTGAAAGAAAGAAAGAAAGAAGTGGTGACAAGTAGTTTTTAGTTTTTAGAACTTGACAGGCTGTAGGAATGTGAGTAAGGCAACATTTATGAATGGATTCAGGGAAACTGCTTAATCAAGTTTGACTTCTGGAGGTGGGAAGTACAGTTCCTGCAGTGTAAAGGAGGAGTGGTGATGTTGCAGTTTGGAAGATTATTTAAACTATGATTTTTGTGCACTTCTTGCAAGGCAGCTATGGCACAAATGATGGTGAATTTGTGTTCTTTTTTTGGGTCAGTGTAGTAAGTTTTTTCATGCACATATATTTTTCTGATGTACAAGTGTGTTTCACAGGATGTTTGAGAAGGTGTCCCAGTACTGTAACTCCTTCAGTGACCTCATCCCAGTCTCCTTTGTACTTGGCTTCTATGTCAGTATTGTCATCAAACGCTGGTGGAGCCAGTACATGTCTCTGCCCTGGCCAGATTCACTCTCTCTCTTCATATCCACATCCATCCATGGACACGTGAGTCACTCCATACTTGCATTTTCATCACCTCGTGTTGTATCTGTATCCACTGATATTCAGAGTCACTGTGTTCATTGTACCTCTTTCCATGTCAGTACAGCATCTATTGCATGGACATACCCATACCACTGTATTTAATGCGACATTGATATGTGATCTCTCCACCTGTACAACTACAGCATTTTTCATCAAGTCACAGCTACCAGTATTAAGGACTGGGTTTTGTGTATTAGTTTCATACTTAAATATTTATTGGTTAGGAGTTTTGTTCACTATAAAGACTCAAACTAATTTTAATATAAATTAGTAAGGAAGGTTATCCAGTGATTGCAACAGTATGGAAATTTTAATATCTGTCAGCGATCATAGTTTCATATGCCTCTGGTAAGTGCTAGGTACATAGCCTTGTAATAGCAGTATGAATATATTTCTGCCATTTTTGGCTTTAGGTCATTGTTTAGTAGGAGTTCTTTTTTTTTTTTAACAAGTCGGCCGTCTCCCACCGAGGCAGGGTGACCCAAAAAGAAAGAAAATCCCCAAAAAGAAAATACTTTCATCATCATTCAACAATTTCACCTCACTCACACATAATTACTGTTTTTGCAGAGGTGCTCAGAATACAACAGTTTAGAAGTACATATGTATAAAGATACACAACATATCCCTCCAAACTGCCAATATCCCAAACCCCTCCTTTAAAGTGCAGGCATTGTACTTCCCATTTCCAGGACTCAAGTCCGGCTATATAAAATAACCGGTTTCCCTGAATCCCTTCACTAAATATTACATCTGTACTTATGTATAAATATTGCAGAGATTATAGCTTTCTTCAGTATTTATTCTGCCCACGGGATGGGTATGGGGTGCATAATAAGGATATTTAACTAACTAACTTCAATATTTTGTGTGCCTTATTACCTATGAGATGGACAAACTATGGTTGTGGTTTGCACTGTTTTGAATATACGGTGGTACCTCGAGTTATGAACTTAATTCGTTCCAGAAGGCTGTTCGAGTGCTGATACCGAACGAGTTTGTTCCCATAAGGAATAATGTAAATTAGATTAGTCTGTTTCAGACCCCCAAAAATACACTTACAAAAATACACTTACAAAAATGCACTTACATAATTGTTTGAGTTGGGAGCTGTACGAAACTCAGGGTACCACTGTATTACAATTATATCTTTAATATACTCCATGGGGAAGTGGAACAGAATTCTTCCTCCATAAGCCATTTGTGTCATAAGAGGCGACTAAAATGCCAGGAGCAAGGGGCTGGTAACCCCTTCTGTATACATTACTTAAGTTAAAAAGATAAATTTTTCTTTTTCTTTTTGGGCCACCCTGCCTTGGTGGGATATGGCCGGTGTGTTGAAAGATCTTTAATATGACAGCAAATTAATCATGATAGCAGCATATTGGTATTGATAATAGCATACTTTTGAGATAGCTGGAAATTTGCAGTGATGGCAGTAAATGCCCAGTGATGCTAGCAGATTAACCAAGCAGTTCTTGTGCTTTGTAACTCATACATCTCCTTGCATCTTCAGGACCGCCAAGGTCGCCTCATGCGGCGCACTATCGTACGCTATGTTAACCTGTCTTTCGTTCTTACTCTGACCATGATCACTCCAAGAGCCAAGAAAAGATTCCCCAGTCTGGACCATCTTGTGGAAGCAGGTAAGTACCAATATGTCAACTTGCAATTTTACATTTGTTCTTCGGGCCGATAACTGATAAGGAAGACACGATTATATAAAACATTTTAAAAACTGTACTGACACTTTTGACAAATCACTTGTCAATGGAAAAGAAGGGAAATACACTATAGATAAGAAATTAGTATTACATATATCACTATTATGTAAAAGCACTGAGACTTGGAGCAAGACGCCTAGTAGATTTGTGGAATAATTCCCCTTACCCCTTACTCAATGCTGGGTTACATATCCTAATAGTAGAGGTTACCAAGAACACAGCAACCTGGAGTTTACCTGGAGAGAGTTCCAGGGGTCATCGCCCCCGCGGTCCGGTCTGTGACCAGGCCTCATGGTGGATCAGGGCCTGATCAACCAGGCTGTTACTGCTGGCTGCACGCAATCCAACGTACGAGCCACAGCCCGGCTGGTCAGGTACCGACTTTAGATGCTTGTCCAGTGCCTGCTTGAAGACAGCCAGGGGTCTATTGGTTATCTCCCTTATGTATGCTGGGAGGCAGTTGAACAGTCTTGGGCCCCTGACACTTACTGTTTTGTCTCTTAACATGCTGGTGACACCCCTGCTTTTCATTGGGGGGATGTAGCATCATCTGCTGAGTCTTTTGCTTTCGTAGTGAGTGATTTTCATGTGCAAGTTTGGTACTAGTCCCGCTAGGATTTTCCAGGTGTATATAATCATGTATCTCTGCCGCCTGCGTTCCAGGGAGTACAGGTTTAGGAACTTCAGGCGCTCCCAGTAATTGAGGTGTTTTATCTCCGTTATGCATGTCATGGAGAATTCATCATATGTTAACATTTGAAGTGGTTTCTGCACATTGTTTGAGCTACAACATGTGACTTACTAAGATGAAGCTTGTCCTGCCATCATTACTTTTGCTCATCCTGCAGCTGTTACTGTCAGTTCTGTTGCCTATACTACTACTACTACTGTTGCTGCTGCTGCCACTGCCATTGTTGTCTCCACTATTATTATTTAAATGCAAAAGGCATAAATAGTCATCTAACAAAACTTAGTCCTTCTCTGGTCTCACTTATAAAGCAGACTTTAAACTCTTAATGAAAGAATTTCAATCAATTTGGTTAAAGCTAAAACCCCTCAGAATCACTGCATTACATTGTTAAACTTTAACAGTTTCATCCCAAGGAAGTCTTCAATGATGACTTTTCAAATTTTGGGGTTGGTATAACATGCGTAAAAATAAATTTTTCATGTCCTAGAAATTCTACCCAACTTGTTCCCTCCTGTTTCTCCAGCCTTTATATCTGTTTTTATGCAGTGGAGTTTTCTGGGACATATAGCTCCACTCCACTCCACTCCCTTCTCATTATTTCTGTCAGTGTGGAATAATTGAAATCCTGAATATGGTGACTAGTATCTTAAGATAACACCACATCTTAGTTTTTCCAATAATATAAAAGTTTTCTGCATAATTGACCAATCTTGTTTATCTTGTTTCTAGTACTTGGACTTTTTGTATAATATATGCTAACAATGTACAGTGCTGTTGTATCTACACACCTCTGGCAAGACAGTGATAGTATGATTGATGGTGAAACTGTGTAATTACCTATTTGTAAATATTTGCGGCTACTGGAGCAGAGCTCTACTCATAGTGTCTCATCTACAGTAATTTTTTAATGATATAAGATTTTAGAATTTCCAGTGGTTGTAGCGCTTACTAAATCTTTCTTTAATTACATTTATCTAGCACTCTGCAAAGATATTTCTAGTATTAATTCACCTCTAGCGTTTTCTTAATATGTAAATATGGCCTCTTGTTATCCTTGTTGCTGTCATGAAAAAGATCCTCTATATCAAGTCTTTCCTGACCTTGAATACCAGATATGACATGCCAGCAAAACTGGAATCTTTGAACAAAATATAGGCATGTGCTGGGAAAGGCACTTGGTGGGAGGCAGTTGTTCCCCCTCACTGGATCATGTATGTCATGGGAAAACAGCCATATTGATAGTTTTCTTTTTTACTTGTTCTCTTACATCTCTGGAAATCCTTGCCCTCCTCTTGGGAAAAGTTATACTCGGATATTGAGTCCTGGTCATGTACTGGGCCACAAGGGCATTGACCCATATGACACCCTCCAAGTATACCATCCTACATTTTTTAGGAGGGATCTCCATTATTCTGCAGGTCTCATAATGGACCATTATTTTGCACAATGTTTCACAAATAATTTTTTCCTTTTTCTAGGCTTCATGACAGCTAATGAGAAGAAAATCTTTGAGAGCTTGGCGGAGAAGACAGTGTACTCTCTATATTACCTTCCACTGGTGTGGGCGGGGACACTTGTTGCACGTGCTAGACGGGAAGGACGCATCAGGGATGACTTTGCTGTCAAGACAATTATAGATGAGCTTAATAACCTGAGGGGAAAGTGTGGTGGCCTCCTCAGTTATGACTGGATCAGTATACCTCTTGTTTACACTCAGGTTAGTGTCTCCATGCAGGACAATTACAACCAGATTGGTATATCTCTTGTGTACACTCAGGTTAGTGTCTCTGTGCAGGACAATTACAACCAGATTGGTATATCTCTTGTGTACACTCAGGTTAGTGTCTCTGTGCAGGACAGTTATGACTGGATTGGTATACTTCTTGTGTGCACTCAGATTTGTGTCTCCACATGGAACAGTTATGTCTGATTGACATAATGGTAATGGTAAAAAAATAGGGATGAAGTGGAACTAATTCATTTGAATGTTACATTCCTCTCGTAAAGTAAAAGGACACAAGTGCAACTAATGTGACATTTTATTGTGGCAACGTTTCGCTCTCCAGGAGCTTTATCAAGCCACAGCTTGATAAAGCTCCTGGAGAGCAAAACGTTGCCACAATAAAATGTCACATTAGTTGCACTTGTGTCCTTTTACTTTACTTATTGTTGGAAATTCTACCAACATTAATACATTCCTCTTGTCATGTGTGCTGTGACATCTTGTAAAGTACATTAAAATATAAGGAAACAGGTCATTATATGACTTTCTTCACCTCAAGTTGTTTCCCTGCTTACTAGACATCAATTAGTAAATCTTCTTTATTATTATTATGTTCTTAAATGTATACTAAACCTATGTGGGTCATACAAGAAGTTTTCTATTTTGTTTAGCTTGAGTGTGTGTTAGTCTTGGTTACTATTTCTCATTGTTTTTGCATCTTCTGTTTCTTCTACTGTGATGGGCTGACATAACCTGGCTAGCACCGGCAGTTGATTCTCAAAATAGCGTAAGAGTTAGTATTAGTCTGCCTGATGTGCCTAGGCACGATAGTGGCCATCTTTGTAATTAAAATCTTATAACATGTCAACCACACATTGTATGCTTTACAAGGAAATAAATATGTACAGTGGACCCCCGCATAACGATCACCTCCGAATGCGACCAATTATGTAAGTGTATTTATGTAAGTGCGTTTGTACGTGTATGTTTGGGGGTCTGAAATGGACTAATCTACTTCACAATATTCCTTATGGGAATAAATTCGGTCAGTACTGGCACCTGAACATACTTATGGAGTGAAAAAATATCGTTAACCGGGGGTCCACTGTATTTGTGTTTGTATTGTATCACGATGCAAATGGTTAGAATGGTCACACAGATAACTAAAATATTAACATTGTGAAATTCCCTTTTCTGCACATTAGAGTAAATTTGAAAATGGGTTGGGCAGATGTTTTTATTACTGGGTTTGGGTTTGAGAAAAACTTGCCAAGTATGGGCCAGTACACCTGCTGCAGTGTTCCTCTTTTCTTATGTTCTTAAGTCACCACATGTATTAAGCTGATCGCGGGTTCTATCCCCGTGCGTGGTATGGTTTATTAAGCTATAGTCAACTAACTCGTGTTGCTTCATAGCATTTATAAACTGCTATATACAGTAGTTCCCCTGTATTCCCAGGGGATATGTTCCAAGATCTGTTGTGGATACCCAGAACTGTGGTCAGTAGCAAACCCCATATATAAGTTGTTTTTTGTTTACATACATAGCTATGATAAGGTTTAATTGATAAATTACGTACAATAAATCGAGAATTAACATTTTATCACTGATGGGAAGCACTTCACAGCTTGTCTTTGACTTTGGAGAACTGTCAGCATCAAAAATTTTGCATTTTGGGGCCATTATTAAGCAAAATTAAGGGTTATTTTTGGGCTACAGTAAACCGTGGATAACCGAAACTGCAGAAGCTGAATTCGTGGATACAGGGGTTCTACTGTACTTTCTAATGTTGAAATCATTTATTTATTTATTTATTTATTTATTTAATAATTTGAACATACATACAGAGGTACAAAAAAATACAGGTAAGAGCAGCATGCCAAAGCCACTTGTATGCATAGCATTACGGGCTGGCTTAAAATTAACTTAAGATTAACTAAGCAATGATGTAATCAGTGATAAAACATTATTGTAAACAGATAACAATAAAGCACAAATGAGTATTACAAAGACAGGTCATATGGTTGCATGCATTGCTGTACATTCAGTAGAATGGAGTATTCTGTTAGGTAGTGTATTTAAAAAATAACAAAGTTAGATTGGGTCTTAGGTTTAACATTTATGTGATATAATTATGAGAAACATTTAAGATATACAATTTATAAGGTTCAGTTATTCAGTATTTATTTGGTTTTGAGTGAGTAAGTGATCTTTGAGAAGAGACTTGAATTTATAAACAGGTAGTGTTTCTTTTATATTTACAGGTAATGAATTCCAGATTTTAGGGCCTTTTATGTGCATTGAGTTTTTGCATAGCGTGAGATGGACACGAGGAACTTGTGTTGTGGTCATGTGTTCTGTTGAGGTTGGTAAGATGTTTGAGGGGAGGGTTAATATCAGAGTTAAGTGTTCTATGTATGTAATAGGTGCAGTAATAAGTATGGATGTTTTGTATGGTGAGTAGGTTTAGTGTTTTGAATATTGGTGGAGTGTGCTGCCTGTAGTGGGAATTTGTTATCATTCTGACTGCAGCCTTTTGTTGGGTAATTAGTGGTCTGAGATGGTTAATTGTTGTTGTGCCCCATGCACAAATTCCATAGGTGAGATAGGGGTAAATAAGAGAGTGATATAGGGCCAGGAGGGCTGACTGTGGAACATAGTACTGTATTTTTGATAGTATGCCTACGGTCTTGGAAATTTTCTTAGAAATTTGTATCAATCGCATCTGCTAAAAAAATGACAGGATGGATAATGAGAACCTTCAAAACTAGGGAGGCCAAGCCCATGATGACACTCTTCAGGTCACTTGTTCTATCTAGGCTGGAATATTGCTGCACACTAACAGCACCTTTCAAGGCAGGTGAAATTGCCGACCTAGAAAATGTACAGAGAACTTTCACGGCGCGCATAACGGAGATAAAACACCTTAATTACTGGGAGCGCTTGAGGTTCCTAAACCTGTATTCCCTGGAATGCAGGAGGGAGAGATACATGATTATATACACCTGGAAAATCCTAGAGGGACTAGTACCGAACTTGCACACAAAAATCACTCACTACGAAAGCAAAAGACTTGGCAGACGATGCACCATCCCCCCAATGAAAAGCAGGGGTGTCACTAGCACGTTAAGAGACCATACAATAAGTGTCAGGGGCCCAAGACTGTTCAACTGCCTCCCAGCACACATAAGGGGGATTACCAATACCAACAGACCCCTGGCAGTCTTCAAGCTGGCACTGGACAAGCACCTAAAGTCAGTTCCTGATCAGCCGGGCTGTGGCTTGTACGTTGGTTTGCATGCAGCCAGCAGCAACAGCCTGGTTGATCAGGCTCTGATCCACCAGGAGGCCTGGTCACAGACCGGGCCGCGGGGGCGTTGACCCCCGGAACTCTCTCGAGGTAAACTCCAGGTATATGTGTATGGAATTTGAGTCTATTGTCTCTATTTTCCCTCTGTTAGCTTTGTGATAGGTGATCCATTTATCATTATGTTAAGAGGGACATCTGTAGCTCTGTTACCAAACTGAATGAAGTAGGTTTTGTCAATGTTTAGTGTAAGTTTGTTAGTCCTCATCCAGGTAGATATTTTCTGTAATTCGGTATTTACAGTATTGGCTAGCATGACTGGGCTCGGGTGAGAGAAGACGTATGTAGTGTCATCTGCAAATAGTGTGGGTTTGAGTAATTGCGAAGCATTTGGTAGGTCATGTATGTATAGGAGAAAGAGAAGAGGGCCAAGGACACTTCCCTGTGGGACACAAACTGTAATTGGTTGTGCGGAAGTGTTTGCCCCATTTGTGTACACATATTGGCTTCTGTTGCTGAGGTATAACTTAAGGTAGTTGAGGGAGTGCCCTCTTATTCCATAGTGTGACAATTTTATGTGGAGCAAGTCATGGTCATCTGTATCAAAAGCTTTACGTAAGTCAATGAAGATCCCCAGTGGGACTTCTTTTTTCTCTATTGCAGTGTATATATGTTCTAGCATGTTTATAATAGCATCATTAGTATTTTTATTAGGCCTGAATCCAAATTGGCAGGGGTTGAGTATGTTTTGGGAGATGAGGTAGGAATAGATTCATTTATGAATTAATTTTTCGAAGATTTTTGAGAGAGGGTGTAAGTTGGATATTGGCCTATAGTTATTCAATTCTGTGTGGTCTCCTTTATGGATCGGGGTGACCCTTGCTATTTTGAGAACTGTAGGGAAGGTAGAGGATTCAATGGATTTGTTAAAAAGTGTTGCAATGATTGTCTTGTTTTTTAGTGTGTTGATGATAAGGGAGACTTCGTATGGGTTAGTCGGAGCTAGGAACAGTGTGTTCGGGTAGTTGCCAGTGAGGTAGTCATTTGGTGGGGTATCTGAGCTTGGGATTTTATTGGCAAGGTTTTTTCCTATATTGGAGAAGAAATAATTGAGTCTGTCTGCTGTTTCTGTTGGTGGGAGTTGGGGTTCATCTGATTTTGCTAATTTAATTTCGCTATTTTGTGATATCTTTTTTGTTCCCAGAATTTCTGATAGGGTTTTCCAGGTCTTTTTTTATATCACCTCGTAAGTTGGATAATCTGTTCTCATAATACAGTTTTTGAGCCCTTCTTATCAGGCTGGTTAGGATTGATGAGTAACGTTTTGTTTGGTCTCTGGTTATGTGACCCATTCTGTACTGTTTTTCATATCGGTGTTTTGTATTTATGGATTTGAGAATGCTGGGTGTTAGCCAGGGACTGTTCAGTCTCTTAGCTCTCATCTGTTTAGTTTTTTAGGGCAGTGCTTGTTATAGAGGTATTGGGTCTTTTTTAGAAAATTATTAGTACATTCGTCAATATCTGTATAGATTTCTAGCTCAGTGTGCCAGTCAATGTTTGTTACTGCTGTTGTGAAGTTATTAATGGCTGCCTCATTGTGAAGTCTGAAGGTGACTTTAGTAGTGTCTTGGGGTAATTTACCATGAGTTGTTATGAGGAAAGTAGGGTAGTGGTCTGTGGTATTATCTGTGTTTATGCCTGATTTTAAAGGGGATATGGTGTTGGTCCAGATGTGGTCTAGTAGGGAAACACTAGTCTCTGTAACTCTTGTAGGTTTTGTTACTGCTGGTAGCAACATGCAGTTACTCATTGTGTTTGTTAATTCAGTAATGTGTGGGTCCTGGTCTTGCAGGAGATTTATATTGAAGTCACCTGAGAGTAGTAAGTGATCTTTGTTCATGCATGCATCAGTTATCATACTTCCTAGGTTTTGACTAAATCGGCTAATGTTTGACTGTGGAACTCTGTAAATGTTTATCAATGTGAGAGGTTTTTGTAGGTATTTGGATTTGAATTTAGCTATTATATATTCCCCATGTTCATCCCTTGTGCAAGTATTAGTGATACATTCTAGTTGGTCTGAGTAGTATATAGCTGTGCCACCCCCTTGTTGATCTGGCCTACAGTTGTGTATGGCTGTGTAACCAGGAATGGCATAGACATCAGTAGTATCAGGCTTTAGCCAGGTTTCATTTAGTGTAATGATGGACATATTGGCATGCAAGGAATTTAATAATGCTATGAGGTCATCGTAATGTTTGCTTAAAGATCTGATGTTGTAGTTAAAGATAGTTATGTTGTTGTTGGCTCTGAAAAGTGCCTTTGATTGTTCTGCTGTGTAGTAATTACAGTAGCTGTTTGATTCATTTAAGTCATTCAATAAGAGGTTGGTATCAGGATCAATACTTGTAAACGTAAGATTTGTAGTGAATCTATAGTTAGAATTAAGTATAAAACAAAGTAAATATTCTAAATATTCATTTATACATTTAGTGATCATACTGATTTGTCTGTCTTCCTCATAATCATTTTTTTTGTTTCCTTTCTATATTCAAAGCAACAACCACTTTGTACATGAATTGTATACAGTACCAGCAAGATGAAGACTTGGATACTATGTACAACATGTGGGTATCTTTATTTGTAGATGTTTCACCATCCAAAGGCTTGGTGGAGTTGATCAGCACTCATCACCAACTCCAAGGCTGAGGGACTGATTACCTTGTCTTATGTATATCTTTCTACACTCTTCCTTGAATTGTACTGATAAAGCCAATGGATGGTGAAATCTTTCTTTTTTCTTTTAACACACCAGCCGTATCCCACCGAGGCGGGGTGGCCCAAAAGGAAAAACGAAAGTTTATCCTTTTACATTTGGTAATATATACAGAAGAGGTTACTAGCCCCTTGCTCCCGGCATTTTAGTCGCCTCCTACAACACACATGGCTTACGGAGGAAGAATTCTGTTCCACTTCCCCATGGAGATAAGAGGAAACAAACAAGAACAAGAACTATAAAGAAAATAGAAGAAAACCCAGAGGGGTTTGTATGAATATATATGCTTGTACATGTATGTGTAGTGTGACCTAAGTGTAAGTAGAAGTAGCAAGATGTACCTGAAATCTTGCATGTTTATGAGACAGAGAAAAGACACCAGCAATCCTACCATCATGTAAAACAATTACAGGTTTCCATTTAACGCTCACTTGGCAGGACAGTAGTACCTCCCTGGGCGGTTGCTGTCTACCAACCTACTACCTAGGGGATGGTGAAATGTCTACAAATAAAGATATCTAATTCTTCATTAGCTACTTTTTAACTGGTGACAATTTTCTTGAATAACTTTTGTGATTATTTTTAGTAATTGTTTAATTTCTGTACCTTTTGCAGTTGGGGTTCTTTTTTTGTATGTTAGCTATTTATTTTATTTCCTGACTGCTTCTTTTGCATCCAAAACCTTTAGTCAACTTTTGTTGTGCCCAAATCTGTCTCCTCTATGCATATTTTTAATGTATAGTTTATTGTACTTTGTATTTGGTTATTCTGTACTGTATGAGTAGTGTTGCTACCATGTGTATTGCCCTTCCGTGGTTTTCTTGATTTTAAGGGAGTTGCTTGAGGTTAAAGCTCATTGTGCTAATTAAATCATGGAATGGGCAGGGTTTGAAGCCATGCAGGTGAGTCTTAAAACTCACAGGTCAGTGTTTAATGCAGTGGCCTGGGAGTTTCGGGACTCACTTGCAGTGGGCTCAGACTCCACCCATTCCATGATTTGTTTGCAGTCGTGTTTATTTTGATTTTTTGAGTCATGTTACTATTATGACCATTTTGTGTATTGCTTTCTATAATATTTAGATTGTACTACCATGTACTACCATTTAACCTGTAATTATTTTTTTCAATTCACTGGCCATCTCCCATTGAGGCAGGGTGACTTAATGAAGAAAATTTTTCTTTTTCTTTTCAACGAACTGTCTGTATCCCACTGAGGCTGGGCGACCTAAAAAGATAAATGAAAGATTTTCTTTTAAAATTTAGTAATTTATACAGGAGAAAGGGTTACTAGCTTCTTGCTCCCAGTATTTTAATCGCCTCTTACATGGCTTAGAGGAAGAATTCTTTTCCACTTTCCCATGGAGAATAACTCTTAGAATGATTCTTTCTTTCAACACACCAGCTGTATCCCACCGAGGCGGGGTGGCCCAAAAGAAAAAGTGAAAGTTTCTCCTTTTACATTTAGTAATATATACAGAAGAGGTTACTAGCCCCTTGCTCCCGGCATTTTAGTCGCCTCTTACAGCATGCATGGCTTACGGAGGAAGAATTCTGTTCCACTTCCCCATGGAGGTAAGAGGAAGTAAACAAGAATGAGAACTAGAAAGAAAATAGAAGAAAACCCAGAGGGGTGTGTATATATATATGCTTGTACATGTATGTGAAGTGTGACCTAAGTGTAAGTAGAAGTAGCAAGATGTACCTGAAATCTTGCATGTTTCTTCTTCTTCTTTCAACACACTGGCCGTATCCCACCGAGGCGGGGTGGCCCAAAAGGAAAAATCGAAAGTTTCTCCTTTTACATTTAATGATATATACAGGAGAAGAGGTTACTAGCCCCTTGCTCCCAGCATTTTAGTCGCCTCTTACAGCATGCATGGCTTACGGAGGAAGAATTCTGTTCCACTTCCCCATGGAGGTAAGAGGAAGTAAACAAGAATGAGAACTAGAAAGAAAATAGAAGAAAACCCAGAGGGGTGTGTATATATATATGCTTGTACATGTATGTGAAGTGTGACCTAAGTGTAAGTAGAAGTAGCAAGATGTACCTGAAATCTTGCATGTTTCTTCTTCTTCTTTCAACACACCGGCCGTATCCCACCGAGGCGGGGTGGCCCAAAAGGAAAAACGAAAGTTTCTCCTTTTACATTTAGTAATATATACAGGAGAAGAGGTTACTAGCCCCTTGCTCCCGGCATTTTAGTCGCCTCTTACAACACGCATGTTTATGAGACAGAAAAAAGACACCAGCAATCCTACCATTGTGTTAAAACAATTACAGGTTTCCATTTTACACTCACTTGGCAGGACGGTAGTACCTCCCTGGGCGGTTGCTGTCTACCAACCTACTACCTAGAATTAGAATGATTTTATTTTAATATTTGTACTCTCTGGGTGCAGCATACCCAGGTATAATGGATGAAGACTCTAGAAGTATCCCTCTCTGGGTTTAATTGAATTAAAAATGCAATCTTTCTTTTTTTTATTTCTTATGAGCGATACAAAGAAGTTACAGCAGTTATACATTCCAGTTAATTGTAATTAAGATTTTGATCTTATTATAATGCAGATACAATTTGATACAATTGAAAGCTGAGAAGAAAGTCCAAATTGCTCTGCATACTGGTGTCTTTCTCTTGTGCTTAGCAATATTTATCACATGTAAGCTACATTAAATTTTTTAACACTAAAACAAATAAAATTTTGAAATATGCATACTACTTAAATCTAGTTGACAACTGTGTATATGTATATTAGGCTTCCTAAATCTAGTTTACAACTGTGTATATGTATATTAGGCTTCCTAAATCTAGTTGACAACTGTGTATATGTATATTAGGCTTCCTAAATCTAGTTTACAACTGTGTATATGTATATTTGGACAAATTAATGTCTTGGTCTGAAAAATGGCAGATGAAGTTCAATGTAGATAAGTGTAAGGTACTTGCCCTTGGTAATGAAAATAACCCTCGAAGCTATAATCTAGGTGAAGTAGAGCTTGATCATACAGAATGTGAAAAAGACTTGGTAGTCATGGTAAGCAGAAATCTAAAGCCAAGACAGCAGTGCCTTAGTGTGTGCAACAAGGCCAACGGATTACTTGGATTTATCTCAAGAAGTATAAGTAACAGAAGTACAAAAGTTATTTTACAGCTCTATACATCACTAGTGAGGCCTCATTTAGATTATGCTGCTCAGTTTTGGTCCCCTTACTACAGGATGGACATAGACTCATTAGAGAACATACAGAGAAGAATGACTAAAATGATTTACTGTGTAAGGAACCTCCCGTATGAAGATAGACTCAAAGCCTTAAATCTCCACTCTCTGGAGAGGCGTAGAATGAGGGGAGATATCATTGAAGTGTATAAGTGGATGACAGGCATAAACAAGGGAGATATTAATGAAGTACTGAGGGTGTCGAACCAGGTAAGAACCAGGAATAATGGATTTAAGTTGGATAAATTTAGATTTAGAAAGGACATAGGTAAGTACTGGTTTTCTAACAGAGTTGTAGATGCGTGGAACAGTCTTCCCAGTGGGGTGATAGAGGCTAGGACCTTGGGTAGCTTTAAGAAGAGACTGGACAAATATATGAGTGGGAGGGGCTGGGTTTGATTGGTGTCATTGGGTGCGGGAGTTGTTTCTTGGGAAGTTTTGGGTAGTAGTCGTTTTGATAAGGACCTGCCTCGCATGGGCCAGTAGGCCTTCTGCAGTTTTCCTCCATTCTTATGTTCTTATGTTAAATCTAGTTTACAACTGTGTATATGTATATTAGGCTTCCTAAATCTAGTTTACAACTGTGTATATGTATATTAGGCTTCCTAAATCTAGTTTACAACTGTGTATATGTATATTAGGCTTCCTAAATCTAGTTTACAACTGTGTATATGTATATTAGGCTTCCTAAATCTAGTTTACAACTGTGTATATGTATATTAGGCTTCCTAAATCTAGTTTACAACTGTGTATATGTATATTAGGCTTCCTAAATCTAGTTTACAACTGTGTATATGTATATTAGGCTTCCTAAATCTAGTTTACAACTGTGTATATGTATATTAGGCTTCCTAAATCTAGTTTACAACTGTGTATATGTATATTAGGCTTCCTAAATCTAGTTTACAACTGTGTATATGTATATTAGGCTTCCTAAATCTAGTTTACAACTGTGTATATGTATATTAGGCTTCCTAAATCTAGTTTACAACTGTGTATATGTATATTAGGCTTCCTAAATCTAGTTTACAACTGTGTATATGTATATTAGGCTTCCTAAATCTAGTTTACAGCTGTGTATATGTATATTAGGCTTAACCCCTTCAGGGTCCAAGGCCCAAGTCTGAAGTGGTGCCCCAGTGTCCAAGAATTTAAAAAAAAAAATTTGTTATTTTTTCTTATGAAATGGTAGAGAATCTTTTTGTGAAGGTGATAAAACAAAAAGTACGAAATTTGATGGAAAATTGACGAAATTATGCTCTCGCGAATTTTGATGTGTCAGCGATATTTACGAATCGGCGATTTTGCCGACTTTGACTCCCATTTTAGGCCAATTACATTATTCCAGTCAACCAAATTCTTAGCTATTTCACTAGTATTACTTCTATTCTATCTATTGAGCACAAGAAATCGCCAAGTCAACTGTTTCAACTACAAATTAAAGTGATCGGAAATTGTTAATTTGGCCAATTTAACACAAAGTTCAAAATATTCCAATTTCAAAATAGGGTCCAGAATAAACAATGTAGGTATTCCTCGAACTAAACTAACATTTCCTCTGTTCATTAGTTACGTTTTGAGGCTTTACAAATAAATACCATTTTGATTTTTTATTCACATAATGAATTTTTATTCACACCAAAAAATAGAAGATTTACTGTTATGCAATACTGTAATAATTGTATAAATATCATCACCATATTTGTGAATGCATATTAGACCTACCAGCTGGCGTGTATTAGACGTGTGAGGTCATTTGTTTACTCTTGAATATCGGCAAAAATTTAACATTTCTGCTACTTTGAGCTCAGTTTCAAGCCATTTCCAGTGCTAAAACCAATCAAAATCATCTCTATTTCTGTAATATGTCTTCCATTCTATCAAATGAGACCAAGAAATCGCAAATAGAACTATAAAAAACATACGAAAAAACACTGCAAAGTCGCTGTTTTAATCGAAAAATCATGATTTCAGTTTTTTTCTCTCATTATACACAGCGTGCTGCAGGATCTGTTTTATGGGGTGCACACATACCACATAGATGTATTCTCTCATATCTAGGCCCAAATGTACCACTCACAGTTTATCAGAGTGAGCTGAGCTCATGACGTAGATCTACGGTTTGGACACTGAACGTAAAGCCATAGATCTACGGGACGGACCCTCAGAGGGTTAAATAACAAAAAGGCACAACACCGTGACTGGAACGATACACAAATAACCCGCACATAAAAGAGAGAAGCTTACGACGACGTTTCGGTCCGACTTGGACCATTGACAAAGTCACATAGTCAGAGAGTCACAGTGTGAGTTTGTCAATGGTCCAAGTCGGACCGAAACGTCGTCGTAAGCTTCTCTCTTTTATGTGCGGGTTATTTGTGTATATTAGGCTTCCTAAATCTAGTTTACAACTGTTTATATGTATACAGGTAGTGAGTTTGGCAGTGTACATGTTCTTCCTGTCAACCATCATGGGGCGACAGTTCTTGGACCCGGCACAGAACTATCCCAAGAACAACATTGACTTCTACTTCCCAGTGTTCACCATACTGCAGTTCTTCTTCTACATGGGCTGGCTCAAGGTTGCCGAGAGTCTGGTCAACCCTTTTGGTGAGGACGACGACGACTTTGAGGTCAACTGGCTCATTGATAGGAATATTCAGGTAGGACATGTAGTTATGTCTTTGTAATGACCAGTTTCTAATTACAGGAGGTAGCTGTATGCTTGTGGTGCTTTTTTCAATGCAAAGGTTGTCTCCCACCAAGGCAGGTGAACTGGAAAAGAAGAAACAAAAGTTTTATTTAAATGCACCAGCCATCTCCCACTGAGGCAGGGTGAACTAAAACAAAAGTTTTTTTAAATGCACCAGCCATCTCCCACTGAGGCAGGGTAAACTAAAACAGATTTTTTTTTTAATTAACCCTTAAATGGTCCAAACATATATATAAGTTTTTTCAACATCTGAAAGTATGTAAAAAAATGTAGATCTTCTTTTTTGTTTTACATTTGAAAACGTAAAAAAAACTTTTATCTGCATTTTTTTTTGTTACATATGAAAATATGTAAAAAAAGTAGATCTACTTTTGTAGCACTACGAATGTGAACGTCGATTTGTTTGGACCGTTTAAGGGTTTAAATGCACCAGCCATCTCCCACTGAGGCAGGGTAAACTAAAATGAAAGTTTTTCTTTTTACTGTAGTAATTTTTACATGTAGTAATTTTTACTTGTAGTAATTTCTACATGTAGTAATTTTTACATGTAATAATTTGTGGTGTTCCATCTCTTATAATTTTGTCATAAATAATTTTAAAGCTTTGAATAGTTTTAGTGCTCACACTTACTGGTATATGTGTATCTGGAGTCATATTCTGTCTAATAATAATAATAATATCTTTATTTACTACAAGTACATGTACAAGGTATACAGTCCTAGCTGACAACAATGACATACTACTATATAGAAACTCCCTTGTTATGCTCCGCATGTCGGGCAAATTAGGTCAGTGTCCCGGGATGCGACCCACACCAGTCGACTAACACCCAGGTACCCATTTTACTGATGGGGAACATAGACAACAGGTGGAAAGAAACACGTCCAATGTTTCTACTCTGGCTGGGAATCGAACCCAGGCCCTCACCGTGTGAAGCCAGAGCGTTAACCACCAGACCACCATACTACTCTGTAGTTTTAGTGCTCACACTTACTGGTATATGTGTATCTGGAGTCATATTCTGTCTACAGTATACTACTATATTACTCTGTCATAATATATTTTTGATGGTAATTTCTGCATTTTTCATTATTAGAAATTCTGTATTTTTATGTCTGCATCTGTATTGTTTTGTCAGAATCTGTCTGTATGTGTCTTTGCCTGTAGCTGTTTGTATTCACGTATGTCTATGTCTGTATGTCTTTTCCTTTCAGTATCTATCTATCTCTCTCTCTCTCTCTCTCTCTCTCTCTCTCTCTCTCTCTCCTCTCTCTCTCCTCTCTCTCTCTCTCTCTCTCTCTCTCTCTCTCATCACTCACTCACTCACTCACTCACTCACTCACTCACTCTCACTCACTCACTCACTCTCTCTCTCTCTCTCTCTCTCTCTCTCTCTCTCTCTCACTCTCTCACTCTCTCTCTCTCTCTCTCACTCTCTCTCTCACTCTCTCTCTCTCACTCTCTCTCTCTCTCTCTCTCTCACTCTCTCTCTCACTCTCTCTCACTCTCACTCTCTCTCACTCTCACTCTCTCACTCTCTCTCTCTCACTCTCTCTCACTCTCACTCTCACTCACTCTCACTCTCTCTCACTCTCTCTCACTCTCTCTCACTCTCTCTCTCCCCCTTTGTGCTGGTACAGTATTGCACCAAAAAATGTTCTCTATTTGTTTTCTCATATTCTTATGTGAATATTTATAAAGCTATACGAATACAGCCTTTCTTCATTTATTGATGGAGTTCCATCCGTAAGACCACGTCAGTAAACGAATTCGTTGCTAATCGAGGAATCACCCCTTGTTGATACTTCAAAAATGTCACCCCCCCCCCCCCCCGAAATTAAAATACTATTCAGTTTTATGTTTGCTGTGAAAATCCTTTCAGTCCATTTATTATTAATGGAAATATGTACAACATGAAATAGGTCAATAACTTACTTCCGAGATATTCCAGGAAACACGTGTGTAGCTGATTATGTACTTGGGAAATTTTGTTTTTAGAGAAAATCGCACTTTTTTCAGTCTTTGCATAGGATAATAGTGATTATAGTTACCCCTTCAGGTGTGTAGCACATAACGTTTTCTGTAATGGTTGTGGTCACTTTTTTTTTTTCCTTCCCCTGCTGCCCACCCTTCAATACCTCTCCATATAATGTCAGTTTTTATTAATTTGAGTGTCTTTATAATGCTTCTACATTATTTATGTTATACCTATTATTATTCTGGAATAAATGTGATAGGTAGATAACCTTTATTGATAGTAATAGTATAATTATACAATATTTTATAGTCCCGGGTCATATCTCCACTTCCATGGTGAGCCATAATTATGAGCCCCGTCAGCCTTTCCCTCTCACTAGCTTTGCCCCCTTCCAAATACCTCTCCATTTTATTCATTTTTTTTTAATTTGGGATCTTTTCTATTTTCATTATTTATTAACCCCAGCAACTTTCCTCCAACAACGATGTGACCTTTTGTCATTAAAACCTTGAAACCGGGCATTGCTTCATCTTCTTTGTGTACGTAGGACCTTTCGGGCATTATCTTCCAAAAAAGTCCAGCTTCATCCACATTAAAGATTTTTTTGGGAGGGTTACCCGCCTTTCTCGATTTTTATCAGCTTTTAAAAACAATCTTTCGCTGCTTCTGATCTGTGCTTGCCCCCCTCACCACTGACACTCTTATTATGCAAGTTGAATCTCCGACGAAACCATTGGAATGATCCATGGCTTGCCATAAATGTTTGTTGATTCCTCACCTTCATGTGCCTTCAAAGTCTCAAAGATACTGCTCCTTGGTTGAATTTTTTAAAAGGCCATTGTCATTTTTTTTTTTGTATCGTTTGTCAAACCAGAGCCAGAAATTTTCTCCATTTTCATGAATGGGGTTTTTCCGCTGCCTTGTTATTATGGCTTGAAATCCTATCGATGCTTTCACTGCCTCTTTCACTCTATCTTTATACTTCAAGATAGTGGAAATAGTAACTGCGCCAACTTTAAGTCATTGGTATCACTTGCACTTTTTTACCAGCTTTGTATTGTTAAATTTCCCATTTTCCCCTGAAATGAGACCCTTCTTTTTTCTTGCACTTCTTTGATGTATTTTTACGATTTTCGTACTGACATTTCTCATATCTGCCCCATCATATCCCCTGTACCAGTGCAAGAGAGGGAAAACGGGAGACACGTCAAATCAACAATACAAAACCCCAAGGTTAAGGACGGTTATCCCTCAGGCCGTCGTGGGAATAATGAATAGTTTTAAACAGCTGCCTTATTCAGTTGCCCAGTGACGTGAGAGAATCATAGAAGAAAACACCAATATATCTATAATCTCAAGGAAAGTCGGGTTTGTAGGTGGGGTTACTTCCCTCAGTGTTTTAAAAAGGCTTAGTAAACAGACCAGGTCAGGAGTCACAACACGACACAACCCCGACAAAGGGTTTTGAGGGGTTTTTGGGAAGGAAAAAAACCATTGATTAAACCTTTTGATTCCCAAAAAAATGGAAAAGGGGATTAGAAGTTAATAGGTAAACCGGACTGTGAATGAGGGGGGAAGGGGAGTTGTAAAAAGGGGCAACGAAAGGGGTGTGTGAATTTTAAGGGAAAAGGGGGCAGGAAGGGGGTTTTTAAGAAAAAAATTTATTTTGAAAATTCAGGGGTGATTGTAAAGCAATTATAGGGTGTATTAATACTGAAAAAGAAAATAAATATTATTGTTGTGGTAAAAGAGGAGAGTGAAAATGGCAGGCATTGGGGGGGTAAGGCTGCCATAATTATATTTTATTTCTTCTTCAATTCATGAAGAAAGAAATCAGTCATGGGGGGGGACAGTAAAACCCCAACAGTTGCCTCCTACCGAAAATAAATGTCACTATCGCCGCAAGGTATGGCAACCCCGCATCCCCAAAACAAAAACAATGGCACCAGTTTATTGTAGCGCTCTTAAGGGTGATTCCAAATTAATCCAGGACCTCAAACTATTGTGCAGAGGCAAAAAGAAAAAATGACGGTTAGTGCTAGGATGAAAACCTAACCCATTGAAATGCACCCCAAGGGTCAATGTGAACATACAGCCTTATTATCTCAACACTCCCAAACAGGTGCTAACTGACAAAGTTTCATGAAAAATAGAAAAGGCACCTTTTTAAAAATGTTAAGGGGGGGGGGTGCATGAGGATTTAGTACAATTATAGAAAGGTCCCAGAATTCATTTTGTGTGTAACAAATCATTTGGCACAGTTCCCCTTTAGCAATTTGCCCCTGTTTTACCAAATTTTTAAAATACATATGATCCTTTGCCTTTTATGTTTTTAATTTTTTTATGAAAAACAGGCCTTCACTTTATTATGTCAAGCAAATCACTTTTTCCTAAATTGGCAAGATTAGGATTCCAGCAACAAAATTAGGGCCATTAAAACCCCCCTTAAAACCTGGGGATGTAGGGTACTAACAAAAGGTCAAAATAGAGGTTAAAATAAAAAACGCTTAGATGGGAAAACAAAAAGGGGGTTGGGGAGTATGTGCCTACATTAAAATGACTTGCTTACAACCAAGCCCGTTTAAATAACAAAAAAACTGGAGATTCTATGGTTGAAGTGCTGCTTCCCAAGACCAAACCCATTTTAGTGGAACAAGTATGTCTCCTACCAGGACCATTTTGAAGTTTTTCCCAGAGTTTTGTCCGGATTGGAAACAATTGCAGACAATAATAGGGGTGACTTAAATTCTGTTTCAGCAGCAAAAAAACGGGTATGCAAAAGGTAAAAAAATTTAGGTTTAAATATTAACTCAACTAATTAATCCCCAACCGGATCCCAGTTCTCGCCACATAATTGGGCCCAAAATCTTTGTAACCGCGCTGAGAACATAAGCAGTCAGGGTCTTACCAAGGGTTTATGATCATTTATCCATTTACTCACTGGGGGAAAATCACTGGGGATGGGAAGGCCTACACGGACAATAAAAAGGGTCAATAAAAAAACTATAGTAAAGAAACCCCCCTTTTTTTGATGGACGAGATAACAAGTTACCGGATAAAAGATGCCCGGGGAAAAATTCAAAACAATGTTCATACCCTCCTTGATAAAATTGCACCAGTTAAAGAGGTTAGGGTTGACAAGAACTGAAACCCCGGTGATACGGTTTAGTAATATGAAAATTTTGAGCCAGCGCCTTTTAAAAAATTTAAAGAAAACAGACAGGATATTGCAGCATAAATGAATTCCAAAGGGTGAGGAAAAGAGTGCGAGATTATAAAAAAGGGGCAAAGGCAAATATATTGCTCAAAAAATTTAAAAAGTATAAACATAACCCAAAAGCTCTGGGAAAAACTAAAAAAAATTGGGGAATGCCCTAAGCCAGTAATAGGTCTCATGTACTCACTATCGATAACGGGGATGCCCCGAAACATCTAAAGGGGGAAATTGCTTTAAATTCCTACTACACATCTGTTGCATCAACCGTAAGTAAACTACAGCTGTTCAAATACCCTTTTAAACAGATCTGAAAAGTTTCAAACATGCTTACCAATAAAGGGGGGAACCCCAAACAGTTGTCAACTAGTAAGTGTATTCATGGCTTTATTCAAAAAGACTAAGCAGTTAAACCCCAATAAGGCAAGGCCCTATAACATCCCGTCTAAGTTCCAAAAAATGGGGCTTTGAACTGCAAACCTATTGCTCACATAATAAATTATCAATCACCCCTAATACGTACCCGGTGGGTTCAAAGGGGGCCAGAGTTCTCCTATCTTTAAAAAAAAATAGTGGGCGATGTAAGAACTATAGGCCCGTTTGTATTCGGTAAAAATCCAAAAATTTTGAGAGGGGGGTGTATTCAAGTGTTTGTACTAATGACAAAAAAATTTCCTAGCTTCAATCGGCCTTTAGAATCTTTTCAACCGCACCTCCCTAATTAATTTGATGGATTACCGGAACTGAAAGTCAAAGGGGAACCTATAGGTATGGTAACCTTAGACCCGCAAAAGGCCTTTGATACTGTCAACCACAAATTTTTTATGTAAGAAACTTAAGTACGGGTTAGGTTCTGTGGGTTTAAGTCCCACCCTTTCAAAAAGGGACAAAATTGTTAAAATCAACCCAAACGGAATCGAAACCCCGCCCATAGCTTGGAGTTCCCCAAAGGTATTTTTCTGGGGCCCTTATTATTCTTATGTTATGTCGTGCATGCCTGCGTTTTTCAAGTGCAAAACTCCTACTGTATGCAGATGCAGTGCTCTGTTAGTGTCAGGTAAAAACCCCCAAGATATAAACTAATGTTTTAAAAATGGAATGGGGTCCTGCAGAAATGGTTTTTAGACAAAAAAAACTTCATTACACCTCGGGAAAAAATAAGCCCCTTCTCTTTGGGAGAAACAAAACTGGAAGGGTAAAAATTTTAATTCCGTGTAATGGGGAGCCCTCACTTTGGTTTCACAAAAAATTGGGGAATCCCCTTTGACCCATGCTGTCAGGAGAATTGATAGGGAAAAAGTGTATTAAAAAAAGGAATGCCGCTGAAGTTCCTGTATTGACCAGACAGTGCTACCTCTGAGGGTCACAGGACCCATGTCTAGCCCTTAACAATGCCATTGGATTGATTCTTTATGGTACTTGCCTTTACAAAAAAAAGAAAGTAGACTGCAAATCACCCGAACAAAATCATAAGATTGATCCCGGGCCCGGGGCAAAAAAGATGTAGGCCCCGAATGAATTTCAGCATTGGTATATGCTGAATGTTGAAGACAGAGTAAAACAACTGAAGCAAAAAAATGTTATAAAATTTTTTCACAAACAGTGTCCCGAATATCTTGCTGCAATTTGTCAAAGGTTTGGGAACCAAAAACAATCAAGTTAGGGGGGGAAAAGCAAACTTTGTATACCCAGTCAGGGGGAGGCTTCAAAACCTTTTATTTTACGCAATAAAGGAATGAAAAAGATTGCCCGACATGTCAAAGCCGTCATAGCATGAACCGTTTTAAAAAAAAGTGCAAAAAGGGTCTGATAAATGTAGCTCAGAAAGGGAGGGGAAAGATTTTCTTATTTTTTAGCTACCTCGTGTAAATTTTTTCCTTATTCCTTGTAAAGACCCCCATTTATGTAGTTTAAAGACCCCGTGTATAGATAGTCTTTTTAGTATGATAATAGACGTTATCTTCATTAAGAATAAAAGAAAAAATTTTTAAACCCTTTTTTTTTATATTTTATTATTTGGAGGTAGTAGGTTCTAGACAGAACCCCCCAGGGGGTACTACCGTCCTGAAAAGGGGTGTAAAACGAAAGCCTGTAATTGTTTTACATGAGGTAGGGTTGCTGATGTCTTTTGTCTGTCTCAAAATAGCAAGATTACGGATTCTTGCACTTTACTACCTTAGGTATAACACATACATTACAATTTTTTTATACACACTACCTAGTTTTCTTTGATTTTTCTTAAAAGTTCTTGGTTTTTTATTTTCCTCTTATATCCCTGGGGGAAATGGAATAAGAATCTTTCCCCGTAAGCCTGCGTGTTGTAAAAGTAACTAAAAAGCCGGGAAAAAATGGGCTATAACCCCCCCCTGTAAAGATTCAAAAAAAAATAAAAAAGAAGAAAATTTTCAAAGTGGGATCTGAATGTGCGTGGATTTGGCAAATTTATAAGAAAGAGATGATTGTGGATTTATGAAAGAGAAGAAGTTGGTGCCTGGCTTTAAGTGAAACAAAGCTGAAGGGGGTGGGAGATTTTTCAGTGGAGAGGAATAAATGGGATAAGGTCAGGGCTTTCAAATAGAGTTAGAGCTAAAGAAGGAGTAGCAATAATGTTGAAGGATAAGCTATGGCAGGAAAAGAGGGACTATAAATGTATTAATTCAAGGATTATGTGGAGTAAAATAAAGATTGGATGTGAAAAGTGGGTTATAATAAACATGTATGCACCTGGAGAAGAGAGAAGTGTAGAGGAGAGAGAGAGAGATTTTGGGAAATGTTGAGTGAATGCGTGGGAGTTTTGAATCAAGTGTGAAAAGTAATGGTGGTTGGGGATTTCAATACTAAAGTGGGCAAAAATGTTATGGAGGGAGTAGTAGGTAAATTTGGGGTGCCAGGGGTAAATGTAAATGGGGAGCCTTTAATTGAGCTATGTGTAGAAAGAGATTTGGTAATAAGTAAAAACATATTTTATGAAAAAGAGGATAAATAAATATACAAGGTATGATGTAGCACGTAATGAAAGTAGTTTATTAGATTATGTATTGGTGGATGAAAGATTGATATGTAGGCTCCAGGATGTACATGTTTATAGAGGGGCAACTGATATATCGGATCATTATTTAGTTGTAGCTACAGTTAGAGTAAGAGGTAGATGGGAAAAGAGGAAGGTGGCAACAACAAGTAAGAGGGAGTTGAAAGTGTATAAACTAAGGGAGGAGGAAGTTCAGGTGAGATATAAGCGACTATTGGCAGAAAGGTGGGCTAGTGCAAAGATGAGTAGTGGGGGGGTTGAGGAGGGTTGGAATAGTTTTAAAAATGCAGTATTAGAATGTGGGGCAGAAGTTTGTGGTTATAGGAGGGTGGGGGCAGGAGGAAAGAGGAGTGATTGGTGGAATGATGAAGTAAAGGGTGTGATAAAAGAGAAAAAGGTAGCTTATGAGAGGTTTTTACAAAGCAGAAGTGTTATAAGAAGAGTAGAGTATATGGAGAGTAAAAAAAAGGTGAAGAGAGTGCAAAAGGAGAGCAGATGATAGAGTGGGAGAGGCACTGTCAAGAAATTTCAATGAAAATAAAAAAAATTTTTGGAGTGAGTTAAACAAGTTAAGAAAGCCTAGGGAAAGTATGGATTTGTCAGTTAAAAACAGAGTAGGGGAGTTAGTAGATGGGGAGATGGAGGTATTAGGTAGATGGCGAGAATATTTTTGAGGAACTTTTTAAATGTTAAGGAAGAAAGAGAGGCGGTAATTTCATGCATTGGTCAGGAAGGTATACCATCTTTTAGGAGTGAAAGAAGAGCAGAATGTAAGTGTGGGGGAGGTACGTGAGGCATTACGTAGAATGAAAGGGGGTAAAGCAGCTGGAACTGATGGGATCATGACAGAAATGTTAAAAGCAGGGGGGGATTTAGTGTTGGAGTGGTTGATACTTTTGTTTAATAAATGTATGGACACGGGGGTCGTCCCACAGTTACAAAAAACAACAGACATAGCCCCACTCCACAAAGGGGGCAGTAAAGCAACAGCAAAGAACTACAGACCAATATCACTAACATCCCATATCATAAAAATCTTTGAAAAGGGTCCTAAGAAGCAAGATCACCACCCATCTAGAAACCCATCAGTTACACAACCCAGGGCAACATGGGTTTAGAACAGGTCGCTCCTGCCCTGTCTCAACTATTGGATCACTACGACAAGGTCCTAAATGCACTAGAAGACAAAAAGAATGCAGATGTAATATATACAGACTTTGCAAAAGCCTTCGCAAGTGTGACCATGGCGTAATAGCGCACAAATGCTGCTAAAGGAATAACAGGAAAATTTCGGTCGATGGATCTATAATTTCCTCACTAACAGAACACAGAGAGTAGTCGTCAACAGAGTAAAGTCCGAGGCAGCTACGGTGAAAAGCTCTGTTCCACAAGGCACAGTACTCGCTCCCATCTTGTTCTTCATCCTCATATCCGACATAGACAAGGATGTCAGCCACAGCACCGTGTCTTCCTTTGCAGATGACACCCGAATCTGCATGACAGTGTCTTCCATTGCAGACACTGCAAGGCTCCTGGCGGACATCAACCAAATCTTTCAGTGGGCTGCAGAAAACAATATGAAGTTCAACGATGAGAAATTTCAATTACTCAGATATGGTAAACATGAGGAAATTAAATCTTCATCAGAGTACAAAACAAATTCTGGCCACAAAATAGAGCAAAACCCACCAACGTCAAAGACCTGGGAGTGATTATGTCGGAGGATCTCACCTTCAAGGATCATAACATTGTATCAATCGCATCTGCTAGAAAAATGACAGGATGGATAATGAGAACCTTCAAAACTAGGGAGGCCAAGCCCATGCTGACACTCTTCAGGTCACTTGTTCTATCTAGGCTGAATATTGCTGCACACTAACAGCACCTTTCAAGGCAGGTGAAATTGTCGACCTAGAAAATGTACAGAGAACTTTCACGGCGCGCATAACGGAGATAAAACACCTCAATTACTGGGAGCGCTTGAGGTTCCTAAACCTGTATTCCCTGGAACGCAGGAGGGAGAGATACATGATTATATACATCTGGAAAATCCTAGAGGGACTAGTACTGAACTTGCACACGAAAATCACTCACTACGAAAGCAAAAGACTCGGCAGACGATGCACCATCCCCCCAATGAAAAGCAGGGGTGTCACTAGCACGTTAAGAGACCATACAATAAGTGTCAGGGGCCCGAGACTGTTCAACTGCCTCCCAGCACACATAAGGGGGATTACCAACAGACCCCTGGCAGTCTTCAAGCTGGCACTGGACAAGCACCTAAAGTCAGTTCCTGATCAGCCGGGCTGTGGCTCGTACGTTGGTTTGCGTGCAGCCAGCAGCAACAGCCTGGTTGACCAGGCTCTGATCCACCAGGAGGCCTGGTCACAGACCGGGCCGCGGGGGCGTTGACCCCCGGAACTCTCTCCAGGTAAACTCCAGGGGAAGGTACCTAGGGATTGGCGGAGAGCATGTATAGTCCTTTTATATAAAGGGAAAGGGGACAAAAGAGACTGTAAAAATTATAGAGGAATAAGTTTACTGAGTATACCAGGAAAAGTATACGGTAGGGTTATAATTGAAAGAATTAGAGGTAAGACAGAATGTAGGATTGCGGATGAGCAAGGAGGTTTCAGAGTGGGTAGGGGATGTGTAGATCAAGTGTTTACATTGAAACATATATGTGAACAGTATTTAGATAAAGGTAGGGAAGTTTTTATTGCATTTATGGATTTAAAAAAGGCATATGATAGAGTGGATAGAGGAGCAATGTGGCAGATGTTGCAAGTATATGGAATAGGTGGTAAGTTATTAAATGCTGTAAAGAGTTTTTATGAGGATAGTGAGGCTCAGGTTAGGGTGTGTAGAAGAGAGGGAGACTACTTTCCGGTAAAAGTAGGTCTTAGACAGGGATGTGTAATGTCACCATGGTTGTTTAATATATTTATAGATGGGGTTGTAAAGGAAGTAAATGCTAGGGTTTTTCGGGAGAGGGTGGGATTAAATTTTGGGGAATCAAATTCAAAATGGGAATTGACACAGTTACTTTTTGCTGATGATACTGTGTTTATGGGAGATTCTAAAGAAAAATTGCAAAGGTTAGTGGATGAGTTTGGGAATGTGTGTAAAGGTAGAAAGTTGAAAGTGAAACATAGAAAAGAGTAAGGTGATGAGGGTATCAAATGATTTAGATAAAGAAAAATTGGATATCAAATTGGGGAGGAGGAGTATGGAAGAAGTGAATGTTTTCAAATACTTGGGAGTTGACGTGTCGGCAGATGGATTTATGAAGGATGAGGTTAATCATAGAATTGATGAGGGAAAAAAGGTGAGTGGTGTGTTGAGGTATATGTGGAGTCAAAAAAAACGTTATCTATGGAGGCAAAGAAGGGGATGTATGAAAGTATAGTAGTACCAACACTCTTATATGGGTGTGAAGCTTGGGTGGTAAATGCAGCAGCAAGGAGACGGTTGGAGGCAGTGGAGATGTCCTGTTTAAGGGCAATGTGTGGTGTAAATATTATGCAGAAAATTCGGAGTGTGGAAATTAGGAAAAGGTGTGGAGTTAATAAAAGTATTAGTCAGAGGGCAGAAGAGGGGTTGTTGAGGTGGTTTGGTCATTTAGAGAGAATGGATCAAAGTAGAATGACATGGAAAGCATATGAATCTATAGGGGAAGGTAGGAGGGGTAGGGGTCGTCCTCGAAAGGGTTGGAGAGAGGGGGTAAAGGAGGTTTTGTGGGCAAGGGGCTTGGACTTCCAGCAAGCATGCGTGAGCATGTTAGATAGGAGTGAATGGAGACGAATGGTACTTGGGACCTGACGATCTGTTGGAGTGTGAGCAGGGTAATATTTAGTGAAGGGATTCAGGGAAACCGGTTTTTTTTCATATAGTCGGACTTGAGCCCTGGAAATGGGAAGTACAGTGCCTGCACTTTAAAGGAGGGGTTTGGGATATTGGCAGTTTGGAGGGATATGTTGTGTATCTTTATACGTATATGCTTCTAAACTGTTGTATTCTGAGCACCTCTGCAAAAACAGTGATAATGTGTGAGTGAAGTGAAAGTGTTGAATGATGATGAAAGTATTTTCCTTTTTGGGGATTTTCTTTCTTTTTTGGGTCACCCTGCCTCGGTGGGAGACGGCCGACTTGTTGAAAAAAAAAAAAATTATAATAATAAGGTAAAAGGACCCCAATGGAAGTAAGTCATTGTCTGACTTTTTTGGGTTATCCTAGGTTCCTAAACACATATGCTGCTATGTATGATAATTCTATGTAACTGTATTTGTGTATACCTGAATAAACTTACTTACTATGGGATGCACAATAAAGTACAAATTTGTATAAGGATGTAGTCTTGGAGACAGTGAAAGCAAGTGTACTAAGTGGCTGTAGGAAGAAGATTGAGATGCTTGATGCTGAGATGCTGTGCTGCCTGTTTCCATGACCCAAGTTCTTGTATGGCATAAAATACCAACTCGTGGGAGAACCTAAATGATTAAACTTAGTGAACAAGGTATATTGATGGTAATAATAATAATAATAATAATAATAATAATAATAATAATAATAATAATAATAATAATAATAAATAATTGCTTTGGAGTAGTTTAAATGTCATACGTATTTTGTACATGTTTGGTAGCTGACATTTAAAGCACTCCAGAGTGATTATTATTATTGATTATTATTATTACTATTGATATACTGTACGTTGTTCACAGACGGACACACCAGCTAACCCCTTTACAGTGAACTTCTTTCATTTTCCTCTTCCAAGTGCTGCTGCACTTCTAACTCTATCTTGTATTATGGGTGTACAATAAAGTACAAATTTATAGATGAAATATGTAGTCTTGGAGACTGTGAAAGCTAGTGTACCAAGTGGCTGTAGGAAGGAGATTGAGGTGCTTGATGCTGAGACGCCGCGCTGCCCGTTTCCATGACCCAAGTTCTCATACGGCATAAAATATCAACTCGTGGGAGAGCCTGTCATAACTCTGGGTTGTCAGCAAATGAGTACGTCAGTAAGTGAGGAGAGGCTGTGTTTATAAAACTATTTTCATACTTTGTGTTAATTGAATATTCTGCCTCCCACATGAGTATGCTTACACTTGTGCCCAGTATCTGTGACTGGGTTCCTAATTCCTTGAATCTGATAATGTTATAGCATTATTAGGTAGCCAGGTTCTTTGAACTATAAAATTGCATTGGGTATTATGCTTTTATTTATGACTTTGGTGCCCAGTGCTTTCAGATCTGCAACCTGCTGAAGTGTTACATTGGATGATCAGTTTGTACTGCAACTCATTAAAAACTACTGGTTAGGTTCCTGTGAAGTTTTGATTGCTGCCTCTCCCATGGAACAAATCCCTTGTAATTACTAAATTAGTACTGTAGTTGTTGCAAGAATAGAGATTATGCTGATGGTGCTTTTTAAGTGTATGTAGAGGAGGGCATGGAAAACAGTTTCATTGTACTTTGTTGTTATTTTTATGATTCTCTTATACATATTGTAACATTGCATAGTTGATCTCATTCAGATATCTACTGTTGCACTTGTAATAATGTTGGTAGAATTACTGACAATATGTTAGGTAAAAGGACACATGTTCATCTAATGCAACATTTATATTGTGGCAACATTTTGCTCTCCAGGAGCTTTGTCAAAGCTTCTGGAGAATGAAATGTTGCACTCATGCAGCTTATGCATGCTCATACAGCTCATGCTGTGATAATATTTGACTCATTTATCCTTCCATCTGCATTACATTGTACATTTTAGGATTGATGTATATGAGCACATCAGAAGCACATGTCACTGATTCCTACACTCTCCCAAGGTATCGTACCTGATCGTAGACGAGATGCACAACGAGCACCCGGAGCTGACACAGGACCTGTACTGGGACGAGGTGTTCCCTCAGGAGCTGCCATACACAGTCGCGTCCGAGCAGTTCCGCCGAGAACCTCCCATGGGCAGCACTGCTAACATTCAGGTTCCTGAATCTGAGCAAGAGTTCCTTCCTATTGTGGATGAGGAGCCTGAGGATGATGTGAGTGTCAGTGTACTGTGGGTGTCCATGAGATTACTGAAGAAAGGGATAATGTTGCAGAAAAAAGATTTATTTGGAATATGATTTGCTTTGTGTACAGCTTTATCACTTTTCACTCTTTGTAGATCTGTACCATATTTCACTCTGTAGAGCTGTACCAAGTTTCACTGTGTAGAGCTTTGTCACATCATGTTTCACTGTGTAGTTTCATCACATAATATTTCACTGTGTAGAGCTGTACCATGTTGCGCTATGTGCCTTACCACATGTTTCACTCTGTGTAGAGTGAAACAGGATGTGAAACATGGAAAATGGACTTAAAATGCATAAACTTAGGACACCTTTATTGAGGCGTTCAGGGTCCTGGGACCTTGATCACTTCAGATATTTAAAGTGACCAACATCACAGGATCAAAATATCTTAAGTAAGGGTGACCTAAGTGTAAGGTGTCCCTTTCCCACTGTCTTATCTTAACTATTATATTTAAATTTAGCCTGACCATGACATGTTGGTAGTGTTAGTTGTGGTGTGTGTAGTGTTAGTTGTGGTGTGTGTAGTGTTAGTTGTGGTGTGTGTAGTGTTAGTTGTGGTGTGTGTAGTGTTAGTTGCAGTGTTAGTTGTGGTGTAAACCTGGAGAGAATTCTGGGGGTCAGCGCCCCCGCGTCCCGGTCTGTGACCAGGCCTCATGGTGGATCAGGGCCTGATCAACCAGGCTATTACTGGTGGCCACACGTAATCCAATATATGAGCCACAACACGGCTGGTCAGGTACTGACTTTCGGTGCCTGTCCAGTGCCTGCTTGAAGATAGCCAAGGGTCTATTGGTAATCCTCCTGATGTATGCTGGGAGGAAGTTGAACAGTCTTGGGCCCCTGACACTTATTGTGTTGTCTCTTATCATGCTAGTGGCACCCTTGCTTTTCATCGGGGGGATGTTGCACTGTCTGCCAAATCTTTTGCTTTTGTAGGGAGTGATTTTTGTGTGCAAGTTTGGTACTAGTCCCTCTAGGATTTTTCAGGTGTATATAATCATGTATCTCTCCCTCCTGAATTCTAGGAAGTACAGTTTTAGGAACTTAAAACGTTCCCAGTAACTGAGGTGGTTTATCGCAGTTATGTGCGCTGTGAAGGTTCTCTGTACATTTTCTAGGTCAGTAATTTCACCTGCATTGAAAGGTGCTGTTAGTGTGCAGGAATATTCCAGCCTAGATAGAACATGCAACCTGTGTAGTGTTAGTTGTGGTGTGTGTTAGTGTTAGTTGTGGTGTGTGTAGTGTTAGTTGTGGTGTGTGTAGTGTTAGTTGTGGTGTGTGTAGTGTTAGTTGTGGTGTGTTAGTGTTAGGTGTGGTGTGTGTAGTGTTAGTTGTGGTGTGTGTAGTGTTGTGGTGTGTTACAAAAAACGCGATATCTAATAAGCATAGAGATCTCCAGTGAATACTAGAAAGGACTGCCCTTCTAGCATCCAGCCTGTTACTGGTTTTTTTTTTTAACAAGTAGTCAGTATCCTGGTCCAATTATCCATCAGAATTCAGTAAGATTCAATAGTGCTTCAGGATTACAACTGGTAGGCTACTAACTAAAGAAATTAAAATTTAATAAGTTTATTAATAAAAAGGTTGTCTAGGCGTATATTATGAAAGTAAATTAATCAAAATAATCAAATTAATCACTTCTCTCGTGTTGTGCTGAAGGCACATATCACATCTTTATGGCTTTTAAGTACCGTCTGGTACATTGTTAGCATTTAATAACATAATACATATATATACAAGTAAGTTTGTGTGTATGTGTGTAAGTGCTCTAAGTAGTTCGCTATGTCTCAAGACTCAATTAGACTTAACCAGTGACTGACTAAAAGTCCTCACATAAACTAACTTCTTGACCAACCTGGCAATCAGAACAGCTTGCTTGAACAATAAAACGACTGATAAGCCAAACAGCAATATAACAAGCAACAGCGACACAGAATCAGGAACAAGGAGATAATATAACGACACTAAGTAGGGACCCTCTGCAGATCCTCCACAAAAGTCACAAAACTCCCGTACTACTGAATCTAAGTTCAGCATTAGAAAATCCCCAACTGTGACAGTACACAGATACCAGTACAAATTTTAGGTCAGAAGCTACAGCTCAGGACCTGAGTTTCTCAGAGTGTCTATGAGACACTCAACCTCAGTACAACATCGAAAATCACTAAGTCTAGGCTATGTTCTGTGAACAGAGTTACACAGAACCAACAACAAGAAAGCGACAGAGACGATCTTCCAACAAGGGCCCACAAGAGAGAGGAGTAGAGGGACCTCTTGCTAGAAGCATATCCAACCGACAATAGCCTGAGCATCTCAGACAGACTACTCGCGGCGAGGTGTGATCACTCCTCCCCTGATCATGTGACTCTCTGGACTGCTGCTGCCCAGCAACAGAGAAGCTGGCAACGTAACGAGCGAAGAGAAAACACAGTAGTTAAGCAATGCTGTCAGCTACTTAACACTCGAACTATGAGCACTGAATATATATATATATATATATATATATATATATATACTATATATATATATATACTATATATATATATATATATATATATATATATATATATATATATATATATATTATATATATATATATATATATATATATAGTAATATATTATATATATATATATATATATATATATATATATATTATATATATATATATATATATATATATATATATTTATATATATATATATATATTTATATCCTCCATGGGGAAGTGGAACAGAATTCTTCCTCCGTAAGCCATGCGTGTTGTAAGAGGCGACTAAAGTGCCGGGAGCAAGGGGCTAGTAACCTCTTCTCCTGTATATATTACTAAATGTAAAAGGAGAAACTTTCGTTTTTCCTTTTGGGCCACCCTGCCTCGGTGGGATACGGCCGGTGTGTTGAAAGAAGAAAAAAGATATATATATATATATATATATATATATATATATATATATATATATATATATATATATATATATATATATATATATATATATATATATATATTTATTATATATCCTCCATGGGGAAGTGGAACAGAATTCTTCCTCCGTAAGCCATGCGTGTTGTAAGAGGCGACTAAAATGCCGGGAGCAAGGGGCTAGTAACCTCTTCTCCTGTATATATTACTAAATGTAAAAGGAGATACTTTCGTTTTTCCTTTTTTGCCACCCCGCCTCGGTGGGATACGGCCGGTGTGTTGAAAGAAGAAGAAAGATATTTTTTTTTTTATTTTTTTTTTTTATTATCACACCGGCCGATTCCCACCAAGGCAGGGTGGCCCGAAAAAGAAAAACTTTCACCATCATTCACTCCATCACTGTCTTGCCAGAAGGGTGCTTTACACTACAGTTTTTAAACTGCAACATTAACACCCCTCCTTCAGAGTGCAGGCACTGTACTTCCCATCTCCAGGACTCAAGTCCGGCCTGCCGGTTTCCCTGAATCCCTTCATAAATGTTACTTTGCTCACACTCCAACAGCACGTCAAGTATTAAAAACCATTTGTCTCCATTCACTCCTATCAAACACGCTCACGCATGCCTGCTGGAAGTCCAAGCCCCTCGCACACAAAACCTCCTTTACCCCCTCCCTCCAACCCTTCCTAGGCCGACCCCTACCCCGCCTTCCTTCCACTACAGACTGATACACTCTTGAAGTCATTCTGTTTCGCTCCATTCTCTCTACATGTCCGAACCACCTCAACAACCCTTCCTCAGCCCTCTGGACAACAGTTTTGGTAATCCCGCACCTCCTCCTAACTTCCAAACTACGAATTCTCTGCATTATATTCACACCACACATTGCCCTCAGACATGACATCTCCACTGCCTCCAGCCTTCTCCTCGCTGCAACATTCATCACCCACGCTTCACACCCATATAAGAGCGTTGGTAAAACTATACTCTCATACATTCCCCTCTTTGCCTCCAAGGACAAAGTTCTCTGTCTCCACAGACTCCTAAGTGCACCACTCACTCTTTTTCCCTCATCAATTCTATGATTCACCTCATCTTTCATAGACCCATCCGCTGACACGTCCACTCCCAAATATCTGAATACGTTCACCTCCTCCATACTCTCTCCCTCCAATCTGATATTCAATCTTTCATCACCTAATCTTTTTGTTATCCTCATAACCTTACTCTTTCCTGTATTCACCTTTAATTTTCTTCTTTTGCACACCCTACCAAATTCATCCACCAATCTCTGCAACTTCTCTTCAGAATCTCCCAAGAGCACAGTGTCATCGGCAAAGAGCAGCTGTGACAACTCCCACTTTGTGTGTGATTCTTTATCTTTTAACTCCACGCCTCTTGCCAAGACCCTCGCATTTACTTCTCTTACAACCCCATCTATAAATATATTAAACAACCACGGTGACATCACACATCCTTGTCTAAGGCCTACTTTTACTGGGAAAAAATTTCCCTCTTTCCTACATACTCTAACTTGAGCCTCACTATCCTCGTAAAAACTCTTCACTGCTTTCAGTAACCTACCTCCTACACCATACACTTGCAACATCTGCCACATTGCCCCCCTATCCACCCTGTCATACGCCTTTTCCAAATCCATAAATGCCACAAAGACCTCTTTAGCCTTATCTAAATACTGTTCACTTATATGTTTCACTGTAAACACCTGATCTACACATCCCCTACCCACTCTAAAACCTCCTTGCTCATCCGCAATCCTACATTCTGTTTTCCCTCTAATTCTTTCAAATTATAACCCTACCGTACACTTTTCCTGGAATACTCATAAGCTTATTCCTCTATAATTTTTCAGTCTCTTTTGTCCCCTTTCCCTTTATAAAAGGGACTATACATGCTCTCTGCCAATCCCTAGGTACCTTCCCCTCTTTTCATACATTTATTTAAACAAAAGTACCAACCACTCCAACACTATATCCCCCCCTGTTTTTTAACATTTCTGTCATGATCCCATCATATGCTTTTACCCCCCTTTCATTTTACGAATGCCTCACGTACCTCCCCCACACTTACAATTCTGCTCTTCTTCACTCCTAAAAGATGGTATCCTCCCTGACCAGTGCATGAAATTACTGCCTCTTTTCTTCCTTAACTTTAAAAATTCCTCAAAATATTCTCGCCATCTACCCAATACCTCCATCCCCATTCTAACTCAAATCCCTACTCTGTTTTTAATGACAATCCATATTTTTCCCTAGGTTTCTTAACTTGTTTAACTCTACCCAAATTTTTCTTATTTTCATTAAAATTTTGACAGTGCTCTCCCACTCTATCATCTCTCTCCTTTTGCACTCTCTCTACCACTCTCTTTCCTTTCTTTACTCTCCATAATCTGCTCTTCTTATAACCTTTCTGCTTATTAAACCTCTCATAAGTACTCTTTTTCCCCTTTCTATTTATATACATATAATATATATATATACTTGAATATAATATCTAATATAATTTTAAACTATATACTATACCTTATTTTTTCTTTTTTTTTTTAAACCAATCTTCCTCCCACAGCAGGGTGACCCAAAAAGGAAGAAATCCCCAAAAAGAAATACTTTCATCATTTATTTAAAACTTTCACCACTCTCTTCCTGATGTTTTTGCTGGGTTGTCCAAAATTACCTTTACTCTAGCATATACATATAAAGATACCATCATATCCTGCCCCTAAAACTGCAACATCCAAACTCTTAAGCGGGTCTTGTTATTCTACCAATAAAAGTCCGACTATATGAAAATATCCCGGTTTCCTAATCCATTCACTATAATTATTTCCCTGTTTCAATAGTTCCATCAAACCCCATTTCATAAAAATTTCATTCAAGGCTCCTACTTATCACTTACGCACGGCAGAAACTACCAACCCCTTCTCAAAAACTCCTTTCCCTTCCCCAAACCCCTTACAGACGACCACTACCCTCCTATACTTCATTATATCTTCCAATGTCACTTCTACTTGATTCCTCTCTCTAAGGGAAACCCACCTTAAAACCCACTTTCTGCCCGATCAATTTTTTATTTAATCCACCTTTCTTGAATTTCCATCATTCTCATTTTTCTCATAATTTACCACACATTGCCTTAAACAGACATCTCCGCTTGCCTGCTAACCTCCTCCTCGCTCCGATTTAACCCATTTACACCCACCCTGAGTTGTACTCCTCCTTCATAATTTCGCTTTGGCCCATAATAATTTTTTGACTCAGCAATATCTCAACCCTTCACCTTTACCCTCTCAATTTATGATACCCATTTATTTTCTTCCTCTTTTACATTTTAATCCCAAGAGTACATACCTTCTTCCGCTTTTCCCCCATACTGACACCATTTTTTTAGAAAATTTGCACCTTCACCACTTACCTGATATAAAAACTTTTAGCTTTAAAAAACAAATCCTAGATCATGTCACTTAACTTTGCAATGTCTTTTGAATCTCCAAGCACAGTAGTATAGCAAAAATATCTGTTAATTCTTTTGAGACTAAACCCCAGCAATTAACCCACCTGCAAAACTACAGTTTTACTTCACTACGCAGGTAAATTATTAAAACCATGTATATTACCTCCATGGGAAGAACAACTTTTACCCGGAAGCCTCTGTCTAAAGACCCTAACCTGAGCCACTATCCTCATAAAAACCTCTACGCTTTAATAATTACCACCATTTAAATGGAAACTTTGTTTTCCTTTTTTGGGCCCCCCCCCCCCCTCGGGGATCGGCGGTTTTGTTGAAAGAAAGAAAGATATTTATAATAATTTATATAGTATAAATTTGTATTATATAATATATTATATATTATATATATTATATAACGTTTAAAATTTTAAAATATTATATATAAAATATTTAATATATATTTATTTATATATATATATTTAGACTGGAAAACTATAAATTATAGGGAAGAAAGAGGGGTAGGGGGCGTCCTCGAAAGGAGGGTTGGAAAAAGGGGGGAAAGGAGGTTTTGTGGGCAAGGGGCTTTGGGCTTCCAGCAAGCGTGCAGAGCGTGTTAGATGGATGAATGGAGGGAAAGAACTTGGGGGCTTGACGATCTTTTGGGGTGTGACAGGGAAAAATTTAGTGAAGGGATTCAGGGGAAATGGGGTTTTTTTATATAGCGGATTTTAATCCGGAAAGGGAAGTACAACCTGACTTTAAAGAAGGGGTTTGGGGAAATTGCATTTGGAGGGATATGTTGGGTTTTCTTTATACGTTTGCTTCTAAGCGTTGTATTCTGAGACCTCGCAAAAGTAGGATAAGTGAGAGTTGGTGAAAGTGTTGAATGATGATGAAAGTATTTTCCTTTTGGGGATTTTCTTTTTTTTTTTGGGTAAACCCCCCTCGGTGGGAGACGACCGACTTGAAAAAAAAAAAAAAAAAAATATATATATATATATATATATTTTTTTTTTTTTTTTTCAACAAGTCGGCCGTCTCCCACCGAGGCGGGGGGACCCAAAAAAAAAAAGAAAACCCCAAAAAAAAAAATTTCTTTCATCATCATTCAACATTTTCACCACACTCGCACTTTTAATCACTGTTTTTTGCAGGGGTTTGCTCAGAATACAACATCTAAAAGCATAAACTTATAAAAGTTTACACAAAAATTTTCCCTCCAAACGCCAATACCCAAAACCCCCTTTCCTTTAAAGTGCAGGCATTGTACTTCCCTTTTCCCCAGGACTAAAAGTCCGACAAATATGAAAATAACCGGTTTCCCTGAACCCCTTTCCACTAAATATTCCCCTTTCCCCACCCCCCAACAGATCTTTCAGGTCCCAAGACCATTCGTTTTTTCCAAATTCACTCCTTTCTAACCCCTTTCACGCACGCTGCGGGAAAAAGTCCGGGGCCCCTTCCCCAAAAAAAACCTCCTTTACCCCCTCTCCCCAAACCCCTTTCGGGGACGACCCCTACCCCCCCTTTCCCTTTCCCCCTATAAAATTTATATGTTTTCCCCTGTTTCTTTTCTACTGTGATCCATTCCCCCTTAAAAGACCAAAAAACCCCCCAACAACCCCTCTTTCTGGGCCCCCGACTTACTTTTTTAAATTTAACCCCCACACCCCTTTTCCTAATTTCCAAAACCCGAATTTTCTGCAAATTTTACACCACACATTGCCCTTAAACCGGAAAATCCCGCTGCCCCCCAACCGTCTCCTCCTGCTGCATTTTTCCACCCCAAACTTCACACCCATATAAGAGTGTTGGAAATACTATACTTTATTTTCATTCCCTTTTTTGCCTCCATAGATAAAAGTTTTTTTTACTCCACATATTTCCTCAACGCACCACTCAAATTTTTTTTCCCCCATCAATTTTTTAAATTTTTAAACCCCATCCCCTTTATTAAAACCATCCCCCGACAGTCAACTCCCAAGTTCTGAAAAAATTAAATTCTTTCCCTACTCCCCCCTTCCCCCAATTTATATCCAATTTTTTTTTATCTAAATCTTTTGCCACCCTCATCATTTTACTCTTTTCTATTTTCATTTTCAACTTTCTACCTTTACACACATTCCCAAAATCACCACTAACCTTTGCAATTTTTCTTTAGAATCCCCCATAAGAATTTCATCAGAAAAAAGTAACTGTGTCAATTCCCATTTTGAATTTTATTCCCCCTAATTTAATCCCACCCTCTCCCAAAACCCCACATTACTTCCTTTAAACCCCCTCTATAAATTAAATTAAACAACCATGGTGACTTACACATCCCTGTCTAAGACCTACTTTTACCGGAAGTAGTCTCCCTCTCTTCTACAAAACCCCAACCGAGCCTCACTATCTCATAAAAACTCTTTACAGCATTTTAAAAACTTACCCCATTCCCTATACTTTCAAACATCTGCCAATTGCTCCTCTATCCATCTATCATATGCCTTTCTAAAACCCCTAAAAAGCAATAAAAAAAATTCCCCATCTTTATCTAAATACTGTTCACAATTGCTTTTAAGTAAAACCTGATCTACACATCCCCTACCCACTCTAAAAAAACCCCTTTCTCACGAAATCCTACTTCTTCTTACCCCTAATTCTTTCAATTATAACCTACCGTACCTTTTTTCCCGGTTAATCAGTAAGCTTTTTCCTCTATAATTTTTACATCCTTTTGTCCCCTTTCCCTTTATATAAAAGGACATACATGCTCTCTGCCAATCCTAGGGACCTTCCCCTCTTTCATACATTTATTAAACAAAATTACCAACCACTCCAACACTTATCCCCCCTGCTTTTAACTTTCTGTCATATCCCATCAGTTCCAGCTGCTTTAAAACCCCCCTTTTATTTTACTAATCCTCACGTAACTCCCCCACACTTTCTTCTGCTCTTTTCATCCTAAAAGTGGGATACCTCCCCACCATGCATGAAATTACTGCCCCTTTTCTTCCCAAAATTTTAAAAGTTCCTCAAAATATTTTCGCCATCTACCCCCAAAACTCCATCTCCCCCCCTCTACTAACTCCCCTACTCTTTTTTAACTGACAAATCCATATTTTCCCTAGGCTTTTTTACTTGTTTAACTCACTCCAAAATTTTTTCTTATTTTCATTAAAATTTCTTGACAGTGCCTCTCCCACTCTATCATCTGCTCTCCTTTTGCACTCTCTCACCACTCTCTTTACCTTTCTTTTACTCTCCATATACTCTGCTCTTCTTATAACACTTCTGCTTTGTAAAAACCTCTCATAAGCTACCTTTTTCTCTTTTATCACACCCTTTACTTCATCATTCCACCAATCACATCCTCTTTCCTCCTGCCCCCACCCTCCTATAACCACAAACTTCTGCCCCACATTCTAATACTGCATTTTTAAAACTATTCCAACCCTCTTCAACCCCCCCACTACTCATCTTTGCACTAGCCCACCTTTCTGCCAATAGTCGCTTATATCTCACCCGAACTTCCTCCTCCCTTAGTTTATACACTTTCACTTCCCTCTTACTTGTTGTTGCCACCTTCCTCTTTTCCCATCTACCTCTTACTCTAACTGTAGCTACAACTAAATAATGATCCGATATATCAGTTGCCCCTCTATAAACATGTACATCCTGGAGCCTACCCATCAACCTTTTATCCACCAATACATAATCTAATAAACTACTTTCATTACGTGCTACATCATACCTTGTATATTTATTTATCCTCTTTTTCATAAAATATGTATTACTTATTACCAAATTTCTTTCTACACATAGCTCAATTAAAGGCTCCCCATTTACATTTACCCCTGGCACCCCAAATTTACCTACTACTCCCTCCATAACATTTTACCCACTTTAGCATTAAAATCCCCAACCACCATTACTCTCACACTTGATTCAAAACTCCCCACGCATTCACTCAACATTTCCCAAAATCTCTCTCTCTCCTCTACACTTCTCTCTTCTCTCCAGGTGCATACACGCTTATTATAACCCACTTTTCACATCCAATCTTTATTTTACTCCACATAATCCTTGAATTAATACATTTATAGTCCCTCTTTTCCTGCCATAGCTTATCCTTCAACATTATTGCTACTCCTTCTTTAGCTCTAACTCTATTTGAAACCCCTGACCTAATCCATTTATTCCTCTCCACTGAAACTCTCCCACCCCCTTCAGCTTTGTTTCACTTAAAGCCAGGACATCCAGCTTCTTCTCATTCATAACATCCACAATCATCTCCCTTTCTTATCATCTGCACAACATCCACGCACATTCAGACTTTTCCCACTTTGAAAAATTTTCTTCTTCTTATTCTTTTTAGTAATCTTTACAGGAAAAGGGTTACTAGCCCATTGTTCCCGGCATTTTAGTTGACTTTTACAACACGCATGGCTTACGGAGGAAAGATTCTTATTCCACTTCCCCATGGATATAAAAGGAAAATTAATAAGACCAAGAACTATTAAGATAAAATCAAAGAAAACTCAGATGAGTGTGTATAAATAAATGTGTACATGTATGTGTAGTGTGACCTAAGTGTAAGTAGAAGTAGCAAGACATGCCTGTAATCTTGCATATTTATGAGACAGACAAAAGACATCAGCAATCCTACCATCATGTAAAACAATCACAGGCTTCGTTTTACACTCACTTGGCAGGACGGTAGTACCTCCCTGGGTGGTTGCTGTCTACCAACCTACTACCTATATATATATATATATCTTTCTTTCTTTCAACACACCGGCCGTATCCCACCGAGGCGGGGTGGCCCAAAAGGAAAAACGAAAGTTTCTCCTTTTACATTTAGTAATATATACAGGAGAAGAGCCCACTAGCCCCCTTGCTCCCCATTTTAGTTGCCTCTTCAACACCATGGTTTTACGGAGGAAGAACTCTTTCCATTCCCCAGGAGATAAAGGAAAATAAACAAGAAAAAGAACAAAAAAAAATAGAAAAAACCCAGAGGGGTTTTATATATGGTTTTGTACATGTATGTTATGTACCTAAGGTAAGTAGAAGTACAAGACGTCCTGAAATCTTGCTTTTTCAGGCAAAAAAAGGACACCACAACCCTACCATCATTTAAAACAATCACAGGCTTCTTTTTACACTCATTTTGGCAGACGGTATACCTCCCTGGGTGGTTGCGTCTCCCAAACCACTACCTTATATATATATATTAATTTTTTAATATAATATAATATATAAATGCTAGGGTTTTTGGGAGAGGGTGGGTTTAAAATTTTGGGGAAAAAATTTAAAAAAAGGGAATTGACACATTACTTTTTGCTGATTACTGTGCTTAGGGAGATTCTAAAGAAAAATTGAAAAGGTTTAGTGGATGAGTTTGGGAATGGGTTTAAAGGTAGAAATTGAAAGTGAACTAGAAAAGAGTAAGGTGATGAGGGTGCAAATGATTTAGTAAAGAAAAATTGGATATAAAAATTTGGGGGGGAGGAGTATGGAAAAAGTGAAGTTTTCAGAATTTGGGGGAGTTGACGTGTGGGCGGATGGTTTATAAAGGATGATTTTAACCCTAGAATTGTGAGGGAAAAAAGGTGATGGTGCGTTGAGTATATGTGGAGTCAAAAAACGTTATCTATGGGGGCAAAGAAGGGAAGTATGAAAAATAGTAGACCAAACACTTTTAATGGTGTGAAGTTTGGGTGGTAAATGCAGCAGCGAAAAAGGGGTTTGGGGGCAGGGGGAGATGTCCTGTTTAAGGGGAAATTGTGGTGTAAATATTTGCAGAAAATTGGGATGTGGAAATTAGGAGAAGGTGGGGAGTTAATAAAAAATTAGTCAAGGGCAAAAGGGGGTTGTTGAGGGGGTTTGGTCATTTAAGAGAATGGATCACAGTAGAAACATGGAAAGCATATAAATCTATAGGGGGAAAGGAAGGCGGGGGAGGGGGCGTCCCCAAAGGGTTGGAGAAGGGGGAAAAGGGGGTTTTGTGGGGAAGGGGGTTGGACTTCCAGCAAGCGTGCGGAGCGTGGGGGGGGAAAGGAGTGAATGGAGACAAAGGGCTTGGGGCCACGTCTGTTGGAGTGTAGGGTAAATTTAGTGAAGGGATTCAGGAAACCGGTTTTTTTTTTCATATGCACTTGGTCCTGGAAAGGGGAAATACATGCCCGCCTTTAAAGGAGGGGTTTTGGGGTATTGGCATTTTTTGGGGGGATATGTTGTGTACTTAATTTTATGCTTCTAAATGTTGTATTTTGAGCACCTCGCAAAAACAGTGAAAGTGCGAGTGTGGGGAAATGTTAATATGAGAAAATATTTTTTTTTTTGGGGGTTTTCTTTCTTTTTTGGGTCACCCCCCTCGGGGGAGACCCGACTTGTTGAAAAAAAAAAAAAAAAAAAATATAAATATATTAAAATATATTTATATATAAAATATAAAATTTTATAAAAAAATGTTGTGTGGTGTGGTGTTTTCATCCTACCCAATAAATAAACTAAATCAAATAAAAAAAATAAAGCAATATATTACAATTTAGCTAATTGCAAATATAAGCAATACAGTGGCCCCCGCATCCGTTTGGGCCTTTCATAATGTTAAATCCGCATACCGATACATTTTACGCTAAGTTTTGCCTCGCATACCGCTAAAAACCCGCTCAACGCTGCCGTCCCCGACGCGTCTGATGTGCGGCCTTTCCACCCTCACATTCTGCCGGGGGCATTTTTTACCAGCCACCCCCGCGGTAAATCCAACCCCAAACGGGAATATTTCGTATTATTACAGTGTTTTTGGCGATTTTTATCTGCAAAATAAGTGACCATGGGCCCCAAGAAAGCTTCTAGTGCCAACCCTACAGGAAAAAGGGGTGAGAATTACTATAGAGATGAAGAAAGAGATCATTGATAAGTATGAAAGTGGAGTGCGTGCCCTCCGAGCTGGCCAGGTTGTATAATAAACCCCAGTCAACCATCTCTACTATTGTGGGCAACAAAAGGCAATCAAGGAAGCTGTTCTTGCCAAAGGTTAAACTGTGTTTTCGAACAGAGATCACAAGGATGGAAGATGTTGAAACTCTTTTTGGGTGTGGATAAATAAAAAAACAGATAGCAGGAGATAGCATCTCTCAAGTGATCATAAGTGAAAAGGCTAGGAAGTTGCATCAGGATTTAATTAAAAAAATTGCCTGCAACTAGTAAATGATGTGAGTGAATTTAAAGCCAGCAAAGGTTGGTTTGAGAGATTTAAGAAGCTAGTGGCATACATAGTGTGAAAAAGGCATGGTGAGGCTTTCCAGTTCGGACCACAAAGCAGCTGAAAAACATGTGCAGGGGAAATTCAAGGAGTACATAGAAAGTGAAGGACTGAAACCTGAACAAGTGTTTTAAATTTTGATGAAACAGGCCTGTTTTGGAAGAAAAATGCCAAGCAGGACCTACATTACTGAGGAGGAAAAGGCACCCCCCAGGACATAAGCCTATGAAAGACAGGCTTACTCTGTTGATGTGTTCCAATGCTACTGGTGATTGCAAAGTGAAGCCTTTATTAGTGTATCACTCAGAAACTCTCAGAGCGTTCAGACAAAAGAATATCCTCAAGGCTAATTTGTGTGTGCTGTGGAGGGCAAACAGTAAGGCATGGGTCACTAGGGACTTTTTCTATGACTGGTTACACCATGCATTTACCCCCATTGTGAAAGATTACCTAACTGAAAATAAATTAGACCTTTAGTGCCTCCTGGTGTTAGACAATGCCCCTGGTCATCCTACAGACGTGGCAGAGCGACTTTATGGAGACATGAAGTTCATTAAGGTGAAGTTTTTGCCTCCTAATAAGAACATAAGAACATAAGAACATAAGAATGTAGGAACACTGCAGAAGGCCTACTGGCCCATACGAGGCAGGTCCTTATCAAAACGATCTCTACCTAAAGCCACCCAAGAAATAACTCCCATACCCAATGACACCAATCAAACCCAGCCCCTCCCACTCATATATTTATCCAGTCTCTTCTTAAAGCTACACAAGGTCCTAGCCTCTATCACCCCACTAGGAAGACTGTTCCACGCATCTACAACTCTGTTAGAAAACCAGTACTTACCTATGTCCTTTCTAAATCTAAATTTATCCAACTTATATCCATTATTTCTGGTTCTTACCTGGTTCGACACCCTCAGTACTTTATTAATATCTCCCTTGTTTATGCCTGTCATCCACTTATACACTTCAATGATATCTCCTCTCGTTCTACGCCTCTCCAGAGAGTGGAGATTTAAGGCTTTAAGTCTATCTTCATACGGGAGGTTCCTTACACAGTAAATCATTTTAGTCATTCTTCTCTGTATGCTCTCTAATGAGTCTATATCCATCCTGTAGTAAGGAGACCAAAACTGAGCAGCATAATCTAAATGAGGCCTCACTAGTGATGTATAGAGCTGCAAAATAACTTTTGGACTTCTGTTACTTATACTTCTTGAGATAAATCCAAGTAATCTGTTGGCCTTGTTGCGCACACTAAGGCACTGCTGTCTTGGCTTTAGATTTCTGCTTACCATGACTCCCAAGTCTTTTTCACATTCTGTATGATGAAGCTCTACTTCACCTAGATTATAGCTTCGAGGGTTATTATCATTACCAAGGGCAAGTACCTTACACTTATCCACATTGAACTTCATCTGCCATTTTTCAGACCAAGACATTAATTTATCCAAATCGTCCTGGAGTTCATTGATATCCTCCTCAGAGTGAATTATACGGCCTATGGACCATGGACCAGCAGGTTATTGCAAACTTCAAAAAACTGTACACAAAAGCTCTGTTTGAAAGGTGCTTTGTAGTGACCTCAGAAACTCAACTGACTCTAAGAGAGTTTTGGAGAGATCACTTTAATATCCTCAATTGTGTAAACCTTATAGGTAAGGCTTGGGAGGGAGTGACTAAGAGGACCTTGAACTCCGCTTGGAAGAAACTGTGGCCAGAATGTGTAGACAAAAGGGATTTTGAAGGATTTGAGGCTAACCCTGAGAGGAGTATGCCAGTTGAGAAATCAATTGTGGCATTGGGGAAGTCCTTGGGGTTGGAGGTTAGTGGGGATGATGTGGAAGAGTTGGTGGAGGAGGACAATGAAGAACTAACCACTGATGAGCTGATAGATCAACTTCAAGAGCAAGAGGCCAGACCTGAGGAAACTGGTTCGGAGGAGGAGAGAGAGAAATTGAAGAAGTTGTCTACTACAAAGATTAAGGAAATCTGTGCAATGTGGCTGAAAGTGCAAACCTTTTTTGGATGAAAATCACCCTCACACAGCTATTGCAAGCCGTGCTGGTGACTATTACACTGACAATGTTGTGAAACACTTTAGGGAAGTCATAAAGGAACGAGAGGTACAGGCCGCTATGGACAGATATGTTGTGCGACAGAAGTCCAGTGACTCTGAAGCTGGTCCTAGTGGCATTAAAAGAAGAAGGGAAGTAACCCCAGAAAAGGACTTGACACCTCAAGTCTTAATGGAAGGGAATTCCCCTTCTAAACATTAAGACTCTCTCCTCCTCCCATCCCATCAATCATCACCAGATCTTCAATAAAGGTAAGTGTCATGTAATTGTGCATGCCTTTTTCAGTTTGTGTGTATTAAAATTAATATTTCATGTGGTAAAAATATTTTTTTTTCATACTTTGGGGTGTCTTGCACGGATTAATTTGATTTCCATTATTTCTTATGGGGAAAATTCATCCGCATAATGATAATTTCGCATAACAATGAGCTCTCATGCACGGATTAATATCGTTATGCGGGGGTCCACTGTATAAAATTATATGAACGGGTAATATACATTATATACATTGTGACCCATTCAGGGGTCACAATATGGTGTGTGTGTAGTGTTAGTTGTGGTGTGTGTAATGTTAGTTGTGGTGTGTGTAGTGTTGCAGGTCGGCCATCACTAATCCGGCATCACTGGGACCTGTATTGTGCCAGATTAGCGAGACTTTTTTGCTACATCTTCCTCATTTTCATCACTGCTTTCTCTTCCACTGGCTTGCTGCTGTGGATTTACTACCATCTGCACAATTTCTGAGTCAGTATAATGATGAAATTTGAAATTATGCTAGCCGAAATTAGTGCCAGATTACTGATGGAACTGATTACTGGATTAGTGTGGCTGACCTGTAGTTGTGGTGTGTGTAGTGTTAGTTGTGGTGTATGTAATGTTAGTTGTGGTGTGTGTGTTGTGTTGTGGTGTGTATAGTGTTAGTTGTAGCATGTGTAGTGCAGTTGTAGTGTGTGTAGTTATGGTGTGAATTAGAGATGATGTTTTATTATGTACTCCAGTACCCATCTTGTGGGCAGGAGTCAAAAGATTTCAAGGGCACATATTAGTTCCAGGAGATTGGGCACCAGCATTTTCTTAGATAAACAGGTTACAGTAGTAACAAATTTCTTAATAGATTTATTGACTTAGTAACAATAGCAATGAGTTTGTTTGCTCGGTCATGAATTCAGTCACAGAAGCATTGCGTTGTAGCTTGTGGGATTAAAGGTTAATTACTGTATTTAATATCTTGCGAGTTATAGGTTGTAGGCAAGTAAGTGGTTGTGGGTTATTTATGACTAGTAGAGTTAGGGGTGTCTTTTCTTTTCAGAATTTTTAATAATATGCTGTTGTGAATAAAATAGTTTGCTTTTTCCTTGAGCATTCATGAGTGAATCATTTCTGAGTTCATTTTTTTTTTTTTTACTGGAGCACTTGATGTGATGTGTGACAATACTTCCTCTGGGGGATGTAAATAACATGCTAAAAATACCTAACCAATGTATGACTCACAGCATTGGGTTCAAGTTAGAGAAATTTAGATTTAGAAAGTATATAAGAAAGCACTGGATTGGCAATAGAGTTGTGGACGAGTGGAGCAAACTCCTTAGTAATGTCATTGAAGCTAAAATCTTGTGTAGCTTTAAAAATAAGTTAGACAGTTAGTTGAGTGGGTGTGGATGGGTGTGAGGTGGACCTGCCTAACATGGGCCAGCAGATGATTAAGACACACATGCAACATTTGGGTATCTTTATTGATGAAATATTTCACCTACACAGTAACCTTCTTCAGTCAAATACAAAGACAGTAGTAGTAGTAGCAGTAATGAAATAAAGATGTAATCAATCCATCACTCTTGCAGAAGAAATATTTGAGGTGGTCAGTCCCTCAGCCTGGAGGAGAGTTCAGATCTAGGCTGAATTCTTCTTCAGGCTGAGGGACTGACCACCTTAACTTCTTTTTCTCCAAGGTTGATGGACTGATTACATCATCTTTATTTCATTTCTACTACTTCCTCTGTATTTGACTGAAGAAGCCTACTGTGTAAGCGAAACATTTCAGCAGTAAAGTTATCCAGCTGTTTCACACGTGTCTTAATCTTCAACATGTTGGCATTATACACAAATAACCCGCACATAAAAAAAGAGAAGCTTACGACGACGTTTCGGTCTGACTTGGACCATTTACGTCGTCGTAAGCTTCTCTCTTTTATGTGTGGGTTATTTGTGTATCGTTCCAGTCACGGTATTGTGCCTTTTTTTTGTTATTTGTTATTGTTGGCATTTTATACCATTTACAGTGCATGTTCCTGTAGGCCTGCAGCAATGCTCCTTCTTTCTTATGCTCTTATATATACATTTCATGAGGTATATATAAGATGGTGCAGCAGAACTTAGGAGTCTGCAGCCCAGTCAAAGCCAAGCAGTATTGACATCCAAAAGTCTGCTTATTTTATTGGATGCACCATAGACATGTGGCTCCTCCTACATGATAGATGGCCTGGCTGGTGCTGCTTGTCCTCTTGTTTCAAGTCATTATTTCATTTGAGTTTTTTCTATATTATTGTCCTCATACTACTACTGAACAGCCTTAAATTGTAATTTATGGTACTTGTTTTTTGAAGGTACTTATTTCTTTGACTAGGCATCAGTGTGTGTGTGTGCATATGTGTGTGTGAGAGATAGATAGATACATAGAAAGATAGATAGATATTAATGCTGATGGTGTGTGTTTAACTGTTATTTAATATCGTTCTATATTATCACATTATTGTTGTTAAGGATGATGAGAAGACCAGCTCTGGGTTGATCTTCAAGAGGCGAGGGTCAGCACGCTCAGTGGTATCTTCAGCACCGTCTGCCAGGAAGAGTTCCTTTATGTCCATCATGCAAAACCGCCTCTTACCTAGCACCACTGGTGAGTATCACCACACCAGCACTGCTGTAATAACTTACAAAGCACCAGTGGTGAGTATCATCACACTGACACCACTGTAACATCTTACCCAGCACCAGTGATGAGTATCACCACACTGTAACATCATACCCAGCATCAGTGGTGAGTATCACCACACTGACACCACTGTAACATCTTACCCAACACTACTACCTTAATAATATCTTTATTTCTACAAGTACATGCACAAGGTATACAGGCCTAGCTGACATCAATGACATACTACTATATAGAAAGCCGCTTGTTATGCAGAGCATTTCTGGCAAATTAGGTCAGTTCTATCCCAGGACGCAACCCAAACCAGTCAACTAACACCCAGGTATCCATATTTACTGATGGGTGAACATGGACAGCCAGTATAAGGAAACACGCCCAATGTTTTCACTCTTGCCGGGAACTGAACCCGGACCCTCAGCGTGTGAAGCGAGAACTTTCACACCAAGTCTCACTCCAAAATTTGAAATGTCATCATACATTGATAATAGGTATCCCTGGTACACCGATTACTTATGGTTTTGTTAAATTTCTGTTTTTCCCGCTGTGATTGTAAGATGAAAACACTTATGCATGTTCGACTTACTTACCTTCATATTGAAAATGAGTTGCTTTGAATAAACTTGTTAAAGTTTAGAGTGACAATACAGGCATCACACATCCTTTATCTTGTATATGAGGCATTGAAAACACAATGTCACTTTTGTGAAAATCTCCTCCAAACCTTTGCAACATAGAAAAATGATGAGCTTGCAAATTGTCACTTTTGAGGTCACCTACAGAGTTTTCCAATATGTTTACAACAATATCTCAGTAACCAATCATATAGTTTTGATCAAAATTAGCTCATTTTAAAGACTTATAAATAATTTTGTACGAAACACTATTTTCACACACTGCACTTTTCACTCAGTAGTGAGTTCGTCATTTTTTTTTTCTCAGTGCCTCATGTGACTATATGATCAGGTTCATCATTATATTATTATTATTGTAATCATAACTAAGGGCTAAACCCATAAGGGTCATTCAGAGCTGCATCACCATTATAATACTCTCTTGGGAGAGGCTTACTGTCAGCAGGTAGTGCGTGCCAAAAGAAACACCAGGTTTGATAATTTTAATATTCTTAAGCTTGCGAATTTCATGCATGTGGTAAAATAATACTTTGGTTTAACACTGTATCTTATTGTTGGTGTGTCACAAGATTCTTACATGTAGTAATTCAAGGTAATGTCAGTTTATGTATAGTATATTTTTAGCCTTACTGTTTGTGATGCAGAATGGTCCAAGTCTGTGTTTGCTTAGGACACTCTTAGCAAGAGTCTTTCAACCTAACAAATTCATACTGTGCCTGTCATTACCTTGTAAATACTTTTGTAATAGTAAAAATGTGGAACTAATAAATCATTTTAATCAAAATATTATTAATAAAACATTTAATTGGTAGTCAGTATATTAATATTAAAAGGTAATCTCTGGCTTATTCTCTCTTGTTTTTGGAAAAATTATAAATAATCACTTGTCACAGGTTGACTTCATTGTGTTTTTGATTCCCATTGTAAATCACTATAGAACTGAAAACTAGTCATCATATTTGCACTAAATGTATTGTGTCTACAGTCAGCATAGTGTAAATAATGACATTCTCTTTACTCACCATATTTACAACTTCATCTTGTGCAGGCAGTCCATCGTCAGTCAGGAAGAGCCAACACAAGGGGCTCAATAGATCAGTTTCACGCACCTCTGGTGGATCACCCAGCACCAACTTCAAGAGGCAAAATACCAGTGTCTCCATGCAGGTACTCTTCTAAGTTCCATAAATACCAGCACCTCTATGCAGGTACTCTTCTTAGTTGCATAAATACCAGTACATATCTCCATGCAGGTATGCTTCTTAGTTAATAAAACACCTGCACCTCCATGCATGTATTCTTCTTACTTACAAAACAAAAGACAAATATCTGTACTAGGTAATAGAGAATAGAATAAGGGAATGTAGTTCTTAGCACATTTGTCACTTTTAATGAACCTAAAACTGCAGAGTTTACCTGGAGAGAGTTCCGGGGGTCAACGCCCCCGCGGCCCGGTCTGTGACCAGGCCTCATGGTGGATCAGGGCCTGATCAACCAGGTTGTTACTACTGGCTGCATGCAATCCAACGTACGAGCCACAGCCCGGCTGGTCAGGTACCGACTTTAGGTGCTTGTCCAATGCCTACTTAAAGACAGCCAGGGGTCTATTGGTAATCCCCCTTATGTATGCTGGGAGGCAGTTGAACAGTCTTGGGACCCTGACACTTACTGTGTTGTCTCTTAACATGCTAGTGACACCCCTGCTTTTCATTGGGGGGATCTTGCATTGTCCGCCGAGTCTTTTGCTTTCGTAGAGAGTAATTTTCGTGTGCAAGTTTGGTACTAGCCCTCTAGGATTTTCCAGGCGTATATAATCATGTATCTCTCCCGCCTGTATTCCAGGGAGGAGAGATACATGATTATATACACCTGGAAAACCCTAGAGGGACTAGTACCAAACTTGCACACTATAAAGAAAATTTTCTTAACATTCTAGCTGTCTCCCACCACGTAAGGTGACTTGACAAAGAAAAAAAAACACTGTCACTGTCATTCATTCAACCACTGTCTTGCCAGAAGGGTGCCAACATCACAATTAAGGTGACCCTCCAAACTGCAGCATCTAAAAATTGAGAAGCAAAAATCAGAAATTTTTCACACCTCAAATTTTTTCTCTGGTTTACCCTTTTATGAAAATGAATTTAAGCACAGTTAAAGCAATGCTTCAAAGACATGCAGATATTCTGCTATTGTGAGCTAGGTTCATAAGGTTAAAAAAATAAAATGGTTACCATAGATAGAGGGGTAAGCCAGTGGAAGGCCTTGGTCAGATAACTAAAAGCTCCAGCTGTGGGTTATCATATGACTAAGACCTGCACCAGGAGACACTTGTCCTATTTCTTGACAACTTTAAATGATTTGTTTAAATTTTGTTTTATGAATGTTTAAAAACCATTGTGTATGGTCTTTGGGTGCATGCACCAAAGATTGGATGCAATCACAGAGGTTTTATATGATGCTCCTCCACTTACGATGGGGTTACATTTCAGTGAATCCACTGTAAGTCGAATATGATGTGATAAATAAATAAGTAAATAACTACTGTCACAGAATAAGTAAATAAAGAAATAATTACTGTAACTAAATACCAGTATTGAAAAGTAAATATACAGATGAATACAAGTTAATCTTATCAGTGAATGTACAGTACTGCATAGCACTGGATGTGCTTTGCTATTGCACCATCATAAAGTTGAAATATTGCAAGTTGAATCATCGTAAAGTGAGGAGCATCTTCACAGTAAACATCTCATTAACAGATTTTGGCAATTTTAGACAAAAAAATGGTTGGACGAAAACTAATAATTGGACAAAATAGTCATATGTTTGTAATTCTGCATTTTGTCCATAGCGAATGTCTGAGTGTCTGCTGAAGTATCAGGCCAAGTCCGTTAATTTGGACATTTGTCCAGTATGTGCCATACTGGCCACATCTGCTGGGGCATTGACCCTTGGAATACCCTCCAGGTATACCAGGTATCCAGGACCTGTTTGTTTTAGGGAGCCACAGGCCACATGTGCCAGTTTTTGTGATATTCAGGCATACACTCATAATAATAATATAATAATAATAATAATAATAATAATAATATCATTGTTCAAAAATAGACAGTTTGAAAGCACAATACGCATAGCAACTTAGGCAAACATAGACTAGAAGTAAGACTGTGTAGTGTTTATGTTAGTGGGGTCTAGTACAGTGTATTGAGAGGAAGCTAAAGAAAATAGTGAAAGATACAAGTTACAAGAAGATTATTCATTAAAAAATGAAAAAAAAATGTATTACATCACAGGGATAGCATGTCCATATGGAAATGAGGTGGTTGCCTAGGGAACCATCTTTAATGGGCCACCATATGTTAGGAAAAATAACAAGTTTAAAAAATTAACATGGAAAAAGTATGTTTTATTATTATTATCACACTGGCCGATTCCCACCAAGGCAGGGTGGCCCGAAAAAGAAAAACTTTCACCATCATTCACTCCATCACTGTCTTGCCAGAAGGGTGCTTTACACTACAGTTTTTAAACTGCAACATTAACACCCCTCCTTCAGAGTGCAGGCATTGTACTTCCCATCTCCAGGACTCAAGTCCGGCCTGCCGGTTTCCCTGAACCCCTTCATAAATGTTACTTTGCTCACACATCCAGCACGTAAAGATTAAAAACCATTGTTCCATTCATCCATAAAAACACGCTCAGCATGTAAGTATGTAAATTCAAATAAACTAATGCCCTTCAGCAGCAGAGCACAAAAAAATGGAAAACTAGATCAAAAGAACTATTGATAAAATATTCAAAACATGAAGAAAGAAAGTTGTGTTTTAAGAGCACACAGTGCTTGTCTTCTGTAATATTTTATAATAGTTTTGACAAGTAATATTATACTATTTTTGATAAGTTTTCTTATTTCTTTTTTAAATTAAATGTGGTGGTAATGACAGTTAAAACAGGATAGCATAATGGATGATTTTGGAGTTGTCATGATAAACATTACGAGTGCTGGTTTTAATACATTTTTATTTAAAATTAAAATGAAATATATGAAAGTTGTACAAAAATATATTCTTAAAATTTTGGTTTTGTTTTAACTAGTCTTAGAAAATGTGGTTAGACAGATGAACAGACAGACAACCCAGATGCTGGTAATTAAGCCACCATTTTAATAAAACATGCTTACAAACATTAAATGGAAAGAAAGGAGTCAGTACATTTCCCAGCTTACCAAAAATATTGCATAGATCTCTTATTGCAGTTTGTGTAGAGGGCAAGTTGGTGGTAGCTAGTGTAGGGCCGCTACTGCATACTCCCTCCTCTTCACAGTACCTGATTACACTGCCTTTTAAGAATTCATAATGCGTGGAGTTCTCCCTGGGGAAGTGGAACAGAATTCTTCCTCCATAAGCCATGTGTGTTGTAAGAGGCGACTACAATGCCGGGAGCAAGGGGCTAGTAACTCTTCTCCTGTACAAATTACTAAATTTAAAAAGAAAAACTTTCGTTTTTCTTTTTGGGCCACCCTGCCTTGGTGGGATACGGCCGGTTTGTTGAAAAAAAAAAAAATGTGTGGAGTGTTCTCTGAACTTCCTTTTTTAAATACAGTGGACCCCCGCTTTACGATCAGCTCCCAATGCGACCAATTATGTAAGTGTATTTATGTAAGTGCGTTTGTACGTGTATGTTTGGGGGTCTGAAATGGACTAATCTAATTCACAATATTCCTTATGGGAACAAATTCGTTCAGTAATGGCACCTGAACATACTTCTGGAATGAAATAATATCGTAAGCCGGGGGTCCACTGTATTTAGTATTTTATGCCTTCTAGTGTCTTTGTTTAATTTCTCTTGTGTACATTATAGGAGAACTAAAATAATTTGGTGTAATTGTGAATGTACTTAATAGAGATCATATCTTGTCTTGCAGGATAGTAATATATTTCATATGTCAGAGGAATCTTTGGTGACAGTGGGAGGTAAAGAAGAACGAGGTGGACCAAAGCAGCCTAGGAGACCATCTGCTGCACAAGCCCAACCAACTCTTCAAGAGGACGAGGACACCCTTCTTATCAAAATTAATCGTTCTGACAAAGATGGTATGACAATCCAGATTCACCATAAAGAGATATATATAATATTCACCATTGTCACTTGCCTAGTTCCTCCATAACTCTTACTGGAATGTACATTAGATGTTATAAATATGCATGCCTATAAGTACTACTCTCTTAACAGACGTTTTGCCTGACAAATTTGAGAGGTGCTAGGGCATCTTTTATATGAAAGATGATGTCCCTTGCCATACTGCCAAAGATATGAAGAATTAGCAAAATTATTGTGACTTTTCAGTGTTTTAATGTCTGGCCTGGAAACTCCCCAGACTTCAGTCTGATGAAAAGTATTTGGAAACCTTGTATTATGCTTCTGTTGCATGGACGTGTCCTCTTACACCAAAATCTTGAGTGTAATTAAGTAGGTGTGGGAGGGTATTGACTTTTCCATCCTTTATAAATTAGCTTTATCAGTATCTAAATGTTTGTTTAATGTCTGACTGATTAACAGATACTGTAACTTAGATGTATGCTTGCCCACACGCATGTCCACCCCTACCTACATACACCTACCTACTTTCCTACACCTACCTACTTTCCTACACCTACCTATGTTCCTACATGTACCTACCTACCTACCTTCATTCCTACACCTACCTACCTACACCCACCTACCTACTTATTAGGAATTTGCCTACCAAGCTTTCATACAATGTTTTGAAGATACAGGTATGTAAAGTTTAAAATTATTGGAGCCCATATTGTTTTTTTGGGGACTACACTAGTGACATTCTTTCGGGACGACATTTTTTACTCTTATCACTGTTGGTAATTGTATTTAAACCAAAGCCTTTTTGTCCTTTAAAACTTTTTCATTTTGATTCGTTGTGTAGTTTTCAAATTCACCTTACATAGGCAAACGACCAAAAGTTATTTTTGAGAGAATTAAATATGTTGTTTGACTATCTGTGGTAGTTCATTCTGTGTAACTTCTTTCTGTGGTAGTTCATTCTGTGTAACTTCTTTGGCTATCATAGCAGTGTAACATATTGGATGCTGTTTTTTGCTAATCTGAGAATGAAGTACAGGGGTCCCTGAGTTACAGTTGGTTGGAGTTATTATAATTTTAAGGCAGGGTGGCCCAAAAAGAAAAACAAAAGTTTCTTTTTCTTTCAACAAACCGGCTGTATCCCACTGAGGCAGGGTGGCCCAAAAAGAAAAATGAAAATGAAATTGCTGACCTAGAAATTCGTACAGAGAACCTTCACTGCACGCATAACTGTGATAAACCACCTCAACTACTGGGAACGCTTGAAGTTAATAAACCTGCGTTCCCTAGAATGCAGGAGGGAGAGATACATGATTATATACACCTGGAAAATTGTAGAGGGACTAGTACCAAATTTGCACACGAAAATCACTCCCTACAAAAGCAAAAGACTCAGCAGATGGTGCAACATCCTGCCAATGAAAAGCAGGGGTGCCACTAGCACGATAAGTGACAACACAATAAGTGTCAGGGACCCAAGACTGTTCAGCTGCCTCCCAGCATACATCAGGGGGATTAAAAATAGACCCCTGGCTGTCTTCAAGCAGGCGCTGGACAGGCACCTAGAGTCAGTACCAGACCAGCCGGTTTGTGGTTCATACGTTGGATTACGTGCGGCCAGCAATAACAGCCTGTTGATCAGGCCCTGTTCCACCATTTATTTATTTATTTAACAACAATTTGAGCATACATACAGAGGTACAAAAAAATACAGATAAGAGCAGCATGCCAAAGCCACTTATACTATGCATAGCATTACGGGCTGGCTTAAAATTAACTAAGCAATGATGAAATCAGTGATAATACATTATTGTAAACAGATAACTATAAAGCACAAATGAGTATTACAAAGACAGGTCATATGGTTGCATGCATTGTTGTACATTCAGTCATATGGAGTATTCTGTTAGATAGTGTATTTAAAAAATAATAAAGTTAGATTGGGTTTTAGGTTTAACATTTATGTGATATAATTGTGAGAAACATTTAATATATACAATTTATAAGGTTCAGTTATTCAGTATTTATTTGGTTTTGGGTGAGTAAGTGATCTTTGAGAAGAGACTTGAATTTATAAACAGGTAGTGTTTCTTTTATATTTACAGGTAATGAATTCCAGATTTTAGGGCCTTTTATGTGCATTGAGTTTTTGCATAGTGTGAGATGGACACGAGGAACATCAAAGAGTGATCTGTGCCTTGTGTTATGGTCATGTGCTCTGTTGAGGTTGGCAAGGAGATGTTTGAGGGGAGGGTTAATATCAGAGTTAAGTGTTCTATGTATGTAATAGGTGCAGTAATAAGTATGGATGTTTTGTATGGTGAGTAGGTTTAGGTATTGAATATTGGTGGAGTGTGCTGCCTGTAGTGAGAATTTGTTATCATTCTAACTGCAGCCTTTTGTTGGGTAATTAGTGGTCCTGAGATGGTTAATTGTTGTTGAGCCCCATACACAAATTCCATAGGTGAGATAGGGGTAAATAAGAGAGTGATATAGGCCAGGAGGGCTGACTGTGGAACATAGTACTGTATCTTCGATAATATGCCTACAGTCTTGGAAATTTTCTTAGAAATTTGTTGTATATGTGTATGAAATTTGAGTCTATTATCAAGGGGGATTCCTAAGTTTTTTCCCTCTGTTAGCTTTGTGATAGGTGATCCGTTTATCATTATGTTAAGAGGGACATCTGTAGCTCTGTTACCAAACTGAATGAAGTAGGTTTTGTCAATGTTTAGTGTAAGTTTGTTAGTCCTCATCCAGGTAGATATTTTCTGTAATTTGGTATTTACAGTATTGGCTAGCGTGACTGGGCTCGGGTGAGAGAAGACGTATGTAGTGTCATCTGCAAATAGTGTGGGTTTGAGTAATTGCGAAGCATTTGGAAGGTCATTTATGTATAGGAGAAAGAGAAGAGGGCCAAGGACACTTCCCTGTGGGACACCAACTGTAATTGGTTGTGCAGAAGAGTTTGCCCCATTTGCGTACACATATTGGCTTCTGTTGCTGAGGTATGACTTGAGGTAGTTGAGGGAGTGCCCTCTTATACCATAGTGTGACAATTTTACGTGGAGCAAGTCATGGTCAACTGTATCAAAAGCTTTACGTAAGTCAATGAAGATCCCCAGTGGGACTTCTTTTTTCTCTATTGCAGTGTATATATGTTCTAGCATGTGTATAATAGCATCATTAGTATTTTTATTAGGCCTGAATCCAAATTGGCAGGGGTTGAGTATGTTTTGGGAGATAAGGTATGAGTAGATTCGTTTATGAATTAATTTTTCGAAGATTTTTGAGAGAGGGTGTAAGTTAGATATTGGCCTATAGTTATTCAACTCTGTTTGGTCTCCTCCTTTGTGGATCAGGGTGACCCTTGCTATTTTGAGTACTGTAGGGAAGGTGGAGGATTCAATGGATTTGTTAAAGAGTGTTGCAATGATTGGTGATAGCACTTGTGACACTTTTTTGTATATAAAAGGTGGTAAGGTATTTAAATCTCCTGCCTTGTTTTTTAGTGCGTTGATAATAAGGGAGACTTCGTATGGGTTAGTCGGAGCTAGGAACAGTGTGTTCGGGTAGTTTGCCGGTGAGGTAGTCATTTGGTGGGGTATCTGAGCTTGGGATTTATTGGCAAGGTTTTGTCCTATAGTGGAGAAAAAATCATTGAGTCTGTTTGCTGTTTCTGTTGGTGGGAGTTGGGTTCATCTGATTTTGCTAATTTTATTTCGCTATTTCGTGATATCTTTTTTGTTCCCAGAATTTCTGATAGGGTTTTCCAGGTCTTTTTTATATCACCTCGTAAGTTGGATAATCTGTTCTCATAATACAATTTTTTTGCCCTTCTTATCAGGCTGGTTAGGATTGACGAGTAACGTTTTGTTTGGTCTCTGGTTATGTGACCCATTCTGTACTGTTTTTGATATTGGTGTTTTGTATTTATGGATTTGAGAATGCTGGGTGTTAGCCAACAACTGTTCAGTCTCTTAGCTGTCATCTGTTTAGTTTTTTTTGGGCAGTGCTTGTTATAGAGGTATTGGGTCTTTTTTAGAAAATTATTAATACATTCGTCAATATCTGTATAGATTTCTAGCTCAGTGTGCCAATCAGTGTTTGCTACTGCTGTTGTGAAGTTATTAATGGCTGCCTCATTGTGAAGTCTGAAGGTGACTTTAGTAGTGTCTTGGGGTAGTTTACCAAGAGTTGTTATGAGGAAAGTAGTGTATGGTCTGTGGTATTATCTGTAATTATGCCTGATTTTAAAGGGATATGGTGTTGGTCCAGATGTGGTCAAGTAGGGAAACACTAGTCTCTGTAACTCTTGTAGGTTTGTTACTGTTGGTAGTAACATACAGTTACTCATTGTGTTTGTGAATTCAGTAACGTGTGGGTCCTGGTCTTGCAGGAGATTTATATTGAAGTCACCTGAGAGTAGTAAGTGATCTTTGTTCATGCGTGCATCAGTTATCATACTTCCTAGGTTTTGACTAAATTGGCTAATGTTTGACTGTGGAACTCTGTAGATGTTTATCAATGTGAGAGGTTTTTGTAGGTATTTGATTTGAATTTAGCTATTATATATTCCCCATGTTCATCCCTTGTGCAAGTATTAGTGATACATTCTAGTTGGTCTGAGTAGTATATGGCTGTGCCACCCCCTTGTTGGTCTGGCCTACAGTTGTATATGGCTGTGTAACCAGGAATGGCATAGACATCTGTACTATCAGCTTTAGCCAGGTTTCAGTTAGTGTAATGATGGACATATTGGCATGTAAGAAATTTAGTAATGCTATGAGGTCATCGTAATGCTTGCTTAAAGATCTGATATTGTAGTTAAAGATAGTTATGTTGTTGTTGGCACTGAGAAGTGCCTTTGATTGTTCTGCAGTGTAGTAATACAGTAACTGTTTGATTCATTTAAGTCATTAAATAAGAGTTGGATCAGGATCAATGCTTGTAATCATAAGATTTGTAGTGATCTATAGTTAGAATTAAGTATAAAACAAAGTAAATAGTCTTAAGCTAAAAAATAGCACCTGAATTATTTAACAAATGTAAAAATAATGAGCTAAGGTAGTTTTTTTTTTTTTTAAGCTAAAATAAAGGAGACAATATAAAAGGGACTAATACAAATAAAGTGATGATCAAATAATGGAGCTTGGGAATATGATAGTAGGTAGTACTATAAAGGTAATTTTTTAAAGTTAGAATTATAGTACAAAATTATAATATAAAAGGGACTAATATAGGTTGTGGTGAACAATAAAGTGGTAATCAAATAAATGAGCTTTGGAATATAATGGCAAAATTGTGAACTTATTCTACTTTAGCACCTGAGAATAGCACCTTGATTATTTTAACAATTGTGAATATATAAACTAGGGTAGTTATATAAAGCTAAAATAAAGGAGAAAATATATAAGGGACTAAAATTAAGTAATGGTAAACAAAGTTAAATGGACAGATGGTAGAATATAATATAAACTTATAATATAAAAATACAATTTGAAATGGTACTTGCAATTGCACTAGAGTCTGGTATAGGTTGTTGACAAGATCAAGATTATAACTAGATTTAAATTGACAAAATAAAATTCACAATTAAAGTACCAAAAGAATAATAGTAAAAAAATAACAATGGTAATGTCTTGGTTATAATATGATAGTAAGATGGTAGACAGGTACACAGGTACAAAGGATAATATAAAGGTTGGGGTTGAATATACAAACTTGAAAATTTGGCAACAAAATGTTATGGGGAAGTATAAGATAATGTTTAATGTACAAAAGTAAAATTGACTGGTAGTAAATATGGTGTTTAATAAAATTTTAGTAAGTAATAATGATTACAAAAAAAGTGAAAAAGTAATGTTTATTTCATTCAATATTGCACTGGTAGTTATACTTGAGGTTATATGGCAGTACAAGGTAATTAAGAGTACTCTAAGATAGTAAATGTGGTATTAAAACAGGTAAAGGTAATTAGACAAGTAATGGTTATTAAATGTCAAAAATGTTAAGAGTAAATTGAAATTTTAGTAAAAATTATAATTATTAATTTTAGTAAGTAATATCAATTGATAGTATTATTAATTTTAGTAAGTAATATCAATTGATAGTATTATTAATTTTAGTAAGTAATATCAATTGATAGTATTTAAAAAAATATGAGGTAGTAATATGGACAGAGAAAGTATCAATTCAGCTAATGTTTAAGCGAACAATAGTAAATAACAAAATCACATAAGGTGACTTATGCTTACTAGTAAAATCACAAAATGAGGTAGTTGATTATTTAATTACTAAGAGATTGTACAATGAAATTTGAACAATAATGGAGCAAAACATACACTACACTACGTAGACTTTTAAGTTGGACATTGTTTAGTTATTCTCTGTAAGATTAGTATCCCTGAGAAATCGTGATAGATCATTCTCGTTCGTGATTGTGTACAGTTGACCTACATTTGTTTTCCTAACTAGAATTTTCCCATCCCGTGTGAAGCATTGGTGTATTGTGTCATTATTCTCCCGCTTAAGTTTTCTGACTCTATACAGGAGGTTCTAGACTTTTTTTGGTAAGACACTCGTTTATGTATACCTCTTTCTTTACTTTAATAGATGCAATAATTAAGTCTTTTTTCCTGTCATGTGAGTGGAATCTAAGCATAACACTTTTTCTAAACCATGGGATCCTAGTAACCTGGCTTCTTTTATTTCAGACTCTGGTACAATAACACTTGTTTGGTCCTTTATGATCTGCAGAGTAATTTCTTTACTGTTTGTTTGGTTCATATCACTGGGAAAAAGTGGACTGTTAACTATTACTCTGCTCCGATAGTTTATCTTGTTCAGTTTTATCTTCTTGGAGAGCAAAGTAGTCACTGAAACTGGTTATCTAAGTTGTTCTTCCATTCTTTTATTGCTTCTTCAACCTTTGTATTAAGAGATATTATTTGTTGGGTATGGCTATCTATGACTGTCTGGATGGTATTGTCACAGTTAGTCATTCCTGGTGTTGTTAACTTTTGTTCAAGACTGAGGATTTGTTCTCGAGTTGTGTCATCCTGGTGTCTTGTTTTGTTAGCGTCTCTCGAAGATTCATATTTTCAATAGCTAAGTTTGGAGATGCATGTCTTTAGGGTATCTGGATCGTTGGTCATACCTGAGAGACTACTTGGTAGGTTGAATCCGGGGAAAGAGGGGAGGATGGGCTGGTGGCAGCCATGTTTGTTGTTATTGTTGTGGTGTCGCCTTGAGTGGTGGTGAGTGGGGTGGTTGCTGGGCCGGCGTCCCTCCTGGCTACACTTGTTGAATAGTTGATTTTTTCGGTGTTTTCTTGCTGGCCTTGGTGCTGTTTCCTCTTAGATGTGCCTCATAATACTACAGGAATTGTTGTAGTTAAGAAGAAGTTGTAGTATACAAAGCTTAGGGTTACGTTGTTCGGCTGGCAGCGGGGTGTTGCTTTCGGTTTGTGTGCAGTCTTCCTTTGATCTCTATTATTTTCGATTTGTAGGTTTCACTGTTGGTAATCTTTGGTCATTCTGGGTGCTACGTTGGGTAGTGCAGTTTTGCTTGTAACTAGGTCATCATAGGAGCATTGGTAGCTCTGGTAGTTGGAGAAAAGTACGGAGCTTGGAAGTCGCTGCTGCCGCTGCTGCTGCCTGCCTTACAGACCGGGCTACCGAGGCATTGACCCCCAGAACTCTCTCCAGGTATACTCCAGGTTTTACCTGGAGTTTACCTGGAGAGAGTTCCGGGGGTCAACGCCCACACGGCCCAGTCTGTGACCAGGCCTCGTGTAGTAATATATACAGGAGAAGGAGTTACTAGCTCCTTGCTCCAGGCATCTTCATCAATAAGCTGGTTTATTGAAAGAAGAAGAATTTTTTGTATTTTTTCATGTTAGCATTTCATATAGAAGTCTACTGAATTTTTTTTATTTAAATAAATGAAGTACGCTTATTCATTTTAATGTCATATAATTTCTGTGATTATTATAGTACAGTCGGTGACTAGGTTATAGTCAAGTTTCAAAGCACGGAATGCAGATCAAATTTTGACTATGGATAATAGTTGTTTGAAAAATTGACCTCAGGTGTGCCACCAAGCTAGGTCAAGCAGGTGAGCCACCAAGCTAGGTCAAGCAGGTGTGCCACCAAGCTAGGTCAAGCAGGTGAGCCACCAAGCTAGGTCAAGCAGGTGTGCCACCAAGCTAGGTCAAGCAGGTGAGCCACCAAGCTAGGTCAAGCATTGAAATAATAAAACTCATTTGTTTGTGAAACTTTGTTTAAAATCAAGGCTTGCCATGTTTTAAGTGTATTTATATCAGCTTGTTGGCTCATTACCGCAGTCACCATATTCCATACAATATATAATGCACAGATATACAATATAAAATAATGATGGCTAATACATTAATTATGCAGGTTACTCTTGAAGGCAAGTTTTGACACTTTTTATGTATTGTAATTTCTGGGTGACAGGACAGGAAGCAAGAGGCTCTCAGAGTGAGATAAGATGGGAGAGTACAAGAGATGCAGAGAGGACAGGACGCACGGCATCATCACTCACCTCTCAGGTAAATACTCGCCTTGGCTCTCCTCTCATTAGTAACTGTTGTATATTGAAACTTTCCTTGAATAAGTAATAATAATAATAATTAATTTTCACAACTTACTGTACATAGTAACCTTGCCTTGGTAGGAGAGGGTCAGTGTATTAATTTTTTTTTACAAGATTGGATATCATTTAACCCTTTGTGGGTTTTGGACATACTAGTACGTCTTACGACCCAGGGTTTTTGATGTACTAGTACGCCTAAATTCTAGCACCCTCAAATCTAGTGAGAGAAAGCTGGTAGGCCTACATATGTAAGAATTGGTCTATGTGGTCAGTGTGCGCAGTATAAAAAAAAAATCCTGCAGCACAGTGCGTAATGAGAAAAAAAAACTTTGACCGTGTTTTTGGATTAAAACAGCGACTTTGCACTGTATTTTCGTATGGTATTTATTGTTGTATTCTAGTTTTCTTGGTCTCATTTTATAGAATGGAAGACATATTACAGAAATTGAGATGATTTTGACTGGTTTTACAATGAAAAGTACCTTGAAATTGAGCTCAAAGTAGCAGAAATGTTCGATTTTTACCAAAGTTCAAAAGTAAACAAATCATGCCAAGCGTCCAATACACATCAACTGGTGAGTCTAATATTCTTTCACAAGTGCGCTGATATTATTTATACCATTTCTACACTAATGCAGTAGTCTGCATAACAGTAAATCTTATTTTTTTGTAAGAATAAAAATTCAAAGTGGAAAGCCAAAGAAATATAAGAGGGGCCTGGTGATGTGACTAACGAGCAGAGAACTTGTTATTTTAGTGCCAGGAATGTCTTTCTTGCTTATTCTGGACCCTATTCGGAGATTGGCATCTTTTGAAATTTGTGTGAAATTGGCAAAATTGCTAAATTCTGACCACAGTATTGGATAGTTGAAATTGGTAAATGGGTGGTTTTTGTATTTTTTTTTTTTTTTTTTTTTTTTTTTTTCAAAAGCGGCCTTCCCACCGAGGCAGGGTACAAAAAAAGAAAGAAAATCCCAAAAAGAAAATACTTTCTCATCATTCAACACTTTCCCCACATCGCACATTTCACTTTTTTTTGCAGAGGTGCTCAGAATACAACATAAAAGCATAAAATTAAAAGATACAAACATATCCCTCCAAAACTGCCAATCCCAAAACCCCCTCCTTTAAAGTGCAGGCATTGTATTTCCCCTTTTTTCCAGGACTAAAGTCCGCTATATAAAAATAACCGGTTTCCCTGAACCCCTTCCTAATATACCCTGCTCACACTCCAACAGATGTAGGTCCCAAGTACCATTCTTCCCCATTCCTCCTATCTAACACGCCACGCACGCTTGCTGGAAGCCAAAACCCCTTTTACCCAAAAAACCTTTTTACCCCCTTTTCCCCAACCCTTTCGAGGACCCCTCCCCCCCCGTTTCCCTTCCCCTATGTTTATATGCTTTCATGTCATTCAAACTGTGACCATTCTCTTAAAATGCCCAAACCACCCTCAACCCCTCTTTCTGCCCTCTGACTAATCTTTTATTACCCCAACCTTCTCTAATTTCCACCTCAAATTTTTCTGCATAAATTTACACCACACATTCCCCTTAAACAGGAATCTCCTCCCTCCAACCTTTCTCCTCCTGCTGCTTTTTACCACCCAAGCTTCACACCCTAAAAGGTGTTGGTACTACATATTTCTCATTCCCTTTTTTGTCCATAGATAACTTTTTTTGATCCACATATACCTAAACGCACCACTCATTTTTTTTTCCCTCACAATTCTTGATTAACCTCATCCTTCATAAATCCATCCGCCAACGTCCCCCGTACGCCCTTACTTCTTCCATATCCTCCCCCCCAATTTTTATATCCAATTTTTCTTTATCAAAATCTTTTGACACCCTCATCATTTACTTTTTTTCTATGTCATTTTTCAATTTCTACCTTACACACATTCCCAAACTCACACAAACCTTTCAATTTTTTTTAAAATCCCCCCCATAACCCACAGTATATCAGCAAAATAACTGGTCAATTCCCATTTTTGAATTTGATTCCCCATAATTTAATCCACCCTCCCCCCAACACCCTAGCTTTTTACTTCCTTTTACAACCCCATCTATAAAATATTAAAAAACCAGGGGAAATTACCCCCCAAACCACTTTTCCCGGGAAGTTTCTCCTCTCTTTACACACCCAAACCCTGACCCTCACTACCTCATAAAAAACTCTTTACGCTTTTAAAATTACCCCCCTATTCCATATATTTGCAACACCCCTCCCCTTGCCCTCATCCCTCTATATATCCCCTTTTCAAAAATCCATAAATGCAATAAAAACTTCCCTATTTTTATCTAAATATGTTAAACAATATGCTTCAATGAAAACCCCTGATCTACACACCCCCTACCCATCAAAACCCCCCTTGCTCATCCGCAACCTAATTCTGTTTCCCTCAAATTCTTTCAATTAAAAACCCCACCTACCTTTTCCGGTATACTCAGAAAGCTTTTTCCTCTAAAATTTTTTACCCCCTCTTTTGTCCCCTTTCCTTTATAAAAAGGGACTTACATGCCTCTCCCAACCCCTAGGTCCCTTTCCCCTCTTTCAAAATTTTATTAAACAAAAGTCCCAACCACTCCAACACTATACCCCCCCTTTTTTAAACATTTCTTCATATCCATCATTTCCCAGCTGCTTTACCCCCCTTTCATTTTACGTAATCCCTACTCCCCCCCCCCACACTTACATTTGCTTTTCTTCACCCCTAAAAAGGGTATACCCCCCTGACCAGTGCAGAAATTACGCCTCTTTTTCTTCCTTAACTTTTAAAAAGTTCCTCAAAATATTCTCGCCATCTACCCAAACCTCCATCCCCATCTATAACCCCCCTCTCTTTTTTAACTGACAACCATATTTTCCCAGGCTTTCTTAACTTGTTTAACTCACCCCCCAAAATTTTTTCTTATTTTCTTTAAAAATTTTTTGACAGTGCCCTCCATTATCATCTGCTCTCCTTTTGCACTCTCTCACCACTCTCTTTACTTTTTTTTTACTCTCCATTACTCTGCTCTTTTATAACACTTTGCTTTGAAAAAAAACCCATAAGCTACCTTTTTTCTTTTTTTATCCACCCTTTATCATCTTTCCACCAATCACTCCTCTTTCCTCCTCCCCCCACCCCCCTTTAAAACCAAAAAACTTTCCCCCACATTCTAATACTCATTTTTTAAAAACTATTCCAACCCTTTAAACCCCCCCCACTCTCATCTTTGCACTAGCCCACCTTTTGCCAATAGTCGTTATATCTCACCCCCTTTTTTAGTTTATACACTTTCACTTTCCCCCTTACTTGGTTGCCACCTTCCTCTTTTTCCCCTCTACCTCTTACTCTAATGTAGCTACAACTAAATAATATCCGATATTTTAGTTGCCCCCCTATAAACATGTACATCCCGGAGCCTACCCCTCAACCTTTTTCCCAATACATAAAAATAAATACTTTCATTACTTTTACATATACCTTGTATAAATTTTTTTATCCCCTTTTTCATAAAAAAATTATTACTTTTTACCCAAATTTTTTTCTACACATAGCTCAATTAAGGTTTCCCCCTTTACATTTACCCCCGGCACCCCAAAAAATTTCCTACTACTCCCTCCATAACATTTTTACCCCCTTTAGCATTAAAAAACCCCCAAACCCCATTACTCTCACATTGATTCAAAACTCCCCCCGCATTCACTCAACATTTCCCAAAATCTCTTCTTCCCCTCACTTCTCTCCCTTTTCCCGGGGCTACACGCTTATTATAACCCCCTTTTTAATCCAATCTTTTTTTTATCCACATAAACCTTGAATTTTAAAACATTTATAGTCCCTCTTTCTGCCAAGCTTATCCTTCAAAATTATTGTATCCTTCTTTAGCTTAACTCTATTTGAAAAAACCCCGACCTAATCCCATTTTTTCCTCTCCACTGAAAACTCCCCCCCCCTTCAGTTTGTTTCACTTAAACCAGGACATCCACTTCTTCTCTCATAACATCCAAAAAATCATTTCTTTCTTATCATCTGCACAACATCCACGACATTCAGGGCTTCCCACTTTTACAATTTTCTTCTTCTTATTCTTTTTAGTAATCTTTACGGAAAAGGGGGTTTCTAGCCCCCTTTTTTCCGGGATTTTAGTTGACTTTTACAACACCATGGCTTACGGAGAAAGTTTTTATTCCACTTCCCCCTGGATAAAAAGGAAAATTAAAAAGACCAAGAACTATTAAGATAAAATCAAAAAAAAAAATCGTGAGTGTGTATAAATAAAGTGAATTATGTGTAGTGTGACCTAAGTGTAAATAGAATAGAAGACATGCCCGTAATCTTGCATATTTATGAGACAGAAAAAGACATCCATCCCACCATCATGTAAAACAATCAAGCTTCGTTTTTCCCTCATTGGCAGGACGGTAGTACCCCCCTGGGTGGTTGTGTCTACCAACCTAAAGAGTTTTAGCAAAGTAGTTATGATTTTTTTTGACTTAAAACACTGGAATTGGGTGAAAATAGGGCTCAAAGTGGGCAAAAATTTCCGATGGTAAACATGTCGGACCCCCTAATTTGCGAGAGCAAACCCTAAATTTCCATCAAATTTCATACTTTTGGTGTCATTAGTCGGGAAAAGATTCATTTTTCATAAGAAAATAATTTTTTTTTTTGAAAATTTGGCCGACCCTGAAACAAGTCCGAAAGCCGTCGACCTCCAAGGGCTAATAACAATGGAAAGCCCCAGGTTACAGAGCATTTTGGGAAACTAAAGCCCAAGATTATTAGAAATAATGAACATTTACATTTTTTTTAACACTCTATTTCCCCCTGAGGCGGGTGACCGAAAAAGAAATGAAATTTTTTCTTTTTAAAATTTGTTCGATCAGGAGAAGGGGGTTTCTAGCCCGTTGCTCCCCCAAAATTGTACATTTATGCTAGTAATAACCAGTGGGCACACAAATAAGAAGGAAAAATTAGTTTTATATTTTGATCCCCTTTTGGGTCCTCCCTTGCATCTGCTGAAGGGAAACTAAAAGCATCTGCTGAAAGGATCCCGAAAGGGAAACAAAAATATACAAATCAAATTTAAACTTTTTGTGTTTTTGTTCCATGTTTGGGTTTTTTTAACATTAACAAGTGTTCATTACACTTTATTATCCATTTACATATTGCAAACAACCATTGTGAAAATAGTGAACTTCCCATGCTGTTTTGATTCCTTGCATTTATATCAAAAACCCGTAAAAAATTAAAAGAACAGTAGAAGGTTTATAAGGCTGAGATATTACCCACATATAACATTTTACAAACCCCTCCCAGTATGATGTAGGTGGGTGTCAAAGGATCTTAAATTCTTTTCAAATTTTATTAATTATAAACTAAACAATTTTTATAACCCTAAAATAATATCATATTAATATCAGCACATTGTTTTTTTAAAGCTTGATTCAAATATAGAATAAAAGGGACATACAGCACCTAAACTTAAACTTTTTAAAAACCTTTGGGGAAATTTTCAAACCCACTATGTAGACTTAAATAAATGTAAACCCTTTGTATCAAACTATTGTCATGCTTATTCCATTTCTTTCAGTGCCAATTATCGGGTTTTTCCATCTTTTTGTAGGCCTCAAGGAGGATCAGTGGAACAACAGCGATGATGACTTGATGGAAGGAGGAGTAGTGGAATCCTGTTCCTCAGCACCCCCATCTTCATGTGCTGACTCTGGTGCCCGGATTATGCAATATTGAAAACCCTGCCATCGGAAACCGGGAAAAGCAGCGACACTTTAAAAAGGGACGCATTACAAAGGTGCCCAGACAAAACACTCACCCCTTATACCGAATCACTCTGAGAGGTGAGCGTGGTTCTACTGGGTAGTTTTTGAAAAAAACCTTTGAGAGAAAGGGAAAATGATGGGAGGGAAATGAAGAGAGATGTAAAGAAACAAAGAGAGTGATGGAGAGGGGGAAACGAAGAGGGTGAGGGGAAGGGGGAAACAAAAGAGAGTGAGGAAGGGAACGAAGAGATGATGGAGAGGGAAAGGAAGAGATTGATGGAGAGGGAAAAAAAGAGGGAGATGAAAAAGGGAAAAGAGAGAAAGAAACAAAGAGGGTGAGAGTTAAAGAAAGAAACAAGTGAAGGGAGACAGAAGAGAGATAGAGAGGGAAAGAGAGATGAAAAGAGAGAGGGGGAAAAGTGGGAAAGAGGAGAGAGAGGAGGGGAGAAAAGGAGAGAGAGAGAAGGGGGGGGGGCAGGAAAGCCACAAGCACTAAACCTTTGTAGCCCATTTCCAGGATTGACTAATCCCCCTCCCCCCCCACCCTCACTATGACAAATGGACAAAACCCCAGAAAGATGACTAGATCTTGCCTGAACCTAACCTAGACAGATCTTTCTTTCAGCAGACCTTCGACACTAGAAGGATGGGATGGTCTTATTTGTGTACAAGGCCAATACTGTTAAAGGACCACACTTAGTCCACCCCAAAGGGGCAGTAGAATGAGCTTCTACAAAATAGATGGACAGCAAGTAGCAACTAACTAAACTGTACTTGTAGTTGCCCTTGCAACCATGGACATGATGTCCAGGGTTTCAATTTGTACCTTGACACTGTTTCCCCTGCTCCCTGTAGTATGTCCTGGGTTTTGTCGCGGTGTGGGTTTCATCCTGGGGGAAAAGATTGAAGGACCAAATAAAAAATATGCAGAAATCCCAGTGGCACCACTGGCTTTCTTGGGGTTATCCTGGGGGCAAACCCTCGGGGTTAAAATCCAAAAAAAATCTTATTGAGATCATTTTTTCCCTAGGAGGCTCGGGTTTTGGAGCACATTTGTATAGATATCAACTTTGTGAATAAAGTCAGTGACCAAATGAAATTGATGATCTGCGATGGCTCTATTTCATCTTCTCCGTATTTGTATGTCTCAAAAACATTTAAAAAGCTTTAATGAGCGATTTAGGTAAAGCTCAAAACTTGTAAAAAAAGGTGGGAATCATAACCAAAACCCGAAAACCTTATGTAAATAAAGGGGGGAGAGAGAGAGAGAGAGAGAGAGAGAGGAAGAGATTGAGAGATTGAGAGAGATTGAGAAGAGATTGAGAAGAGAGTTTGAGTTTGAGATTGAGCAAAAAACAGGAGAGGGGGGGGGGGGAGTGCAAATGTGTACACATAGTACATACTTGCCTATATGTGATTGTAGGTGTAAAGTCTTGCCCCTGGCCCCCCCTTTCAACCGAGCGGGTATGATAGGTCTTGTGGGCCCAATCATACCCGCTCGAAAACTATGTAAGGAGTCGCCTTCATCACTTCTTCCTTGGGGCCCATTCCACTTTCCGCCCACTGAAGAAATGCTTCCTGATATTCTGTGGCTACTGTGTCATAAAATTTAAAGCTTTTCCCCCAAGTATTTATTTCCCCCCTTTTCACCTCAATTCCTCTTCAGTATTTTTTTTTGTTGTTGTCATTCTTCCGGTTTTTTTTTCCCTTTAAAGTTATTAGATTCAGTCCATTACCCTCTCCTAATACCCATTGCCCCGGGAAATGGTCTCACTTTTTACCTCTGCTGTTGTAATATGATTTCTTAGGGGTGGGTTTATACTGGGGCACTTTTCCCGGTGGGCCTCCATATGTTTTGAAGTGCCTGGGAAAGACTTCATTAGATTCCCCAATGCCACTCTTAGATTTTCCCGGGGACATTTGGCTGCGAGGTTATTTGGTTAGTGAGAGGCAATATCTAGGCCTTGTCACTCATAGGTCCTTCTCTTTGAATGAGGTTTGCAGCCCTTTTATCCTAGGTTTACTTTAAATTCCATTTTAGAGATTTTAAATTATTTAATCCCCAAAATAGAGATCAAAATTTTCTTGGGTGGTGGGGAAAAGTGACATGCAGCCTCAAGATGATCTATGCGCAAAGGTTTAAACCCATTAACCCAAATAAACACAAGGGTAGAAGTTAGTCCCCCGTAGACCTTCTGTTATGCTGTTAGTTATTGGCCGGTAATTTATGTAGGGGGTGAAAGTACAGGAGGGCCCCGCTTTACACACTTTTTTTTTTACAGCTTTTGTTTGTGGTGGTTTTCAGTTATATCATTCTTCGTATTCAGACTTCCCCCCATAAATATATTCACCATCCAAAAAAGCTAAGGACAAAAAAATTGTAAGGTAAGTAAAGTGGTACGTATATGCATTTTAAAGTTGCTGTATTGCTCACTTAATAGATAGTGTAAACATTTATCAGGGTTTTAAAGATTTGAAAAGCAAAAAAATATGATTTTCCCTTTAACCAGTAGCCAGAACGTACCCGCTGTATGGATGGGGCCCCTTTTAAAATTTTCTAGCTTTGTTTTTAGGTTAAAGCTAGCTTACTATTCAAAAAAAGCTGGCACCAGGTATGACCACCCGTATAAAATAACATAGTTTATTAACAGGAAACTTGATGAGACAAGGATGCATTGGATCCCCAACAGAAGAGAGGATAGGGGAGTGTAATCCTCATGTTGATTTTTTTTTTTTAAGTTACATAGGATGGTATTTAAACTTTCTTGGCAATATGTCAATAATACAATATTGTTTAGATTAAGAGGTTTTAGTGTATTAGACATTTCTCAATTTAAAAGGGGAAAATTTTTTTTAAAAAAAATACAAAACATAATACATAATACTTGCTGTCCTCTCCTTGTAATAAAAATAAGAATAAGATTTTATTTCTTTGCAAAAGGTTACAATGTGTAATTACAATTTTGAAAATTTAAATACACAGAAAGAAAACTTCTGCCGGGATTTCGGGAGACTAATCCTGTAATAATAGACTTAGGATTTGACAAGATGGAGTGGTTAACTTTTTTTTTAAAAACTTTTTTTTTTCTTTAAAACTAATGCTATGATATAAGGGGTTTGGCATGTGTCTTACCTGATTTTTTTTGACCTTTTGTGTGTATTTACCTGGAGTTTTCCCTGGAGAGAGTTTCGGGGTCAAAAGCCCCCGAGCCCGGGCTGTGACCAGGGCCCCCTGGTGGGTCAGCGCTGATCAACCCGGCTGTTGCTGTGGGCCCAAAACCACGACGAGCCCCAGCCCCGGGGATCAGGGAATGATTTAGGGTTGTCCGTGCCAGCTTGAAGACTGCCAGGGGGCTGTTGGGAACCCCCTTAGTGTGTGGGAGGCAGTTGAACAGTCTCGGGCCATGAACTTATTGTATGGTCTCTTTAAAGTGTAGTGACACCCTGCTTTTTTTTGGGGGGATGGTCATGCTGCCCAAATTTTTTGCTTTCGTAGGAGTGATTTTCGTGTGCAAGTTCGGTACTAGTCCCTCTAGGATTTTCCAGGTGTATATAATCATGTATTCTCTCCCTCCTGCGTTCCAGGAATACAGGTTTAGAAACCTCAAGCGCTAAATTTTATAAATAAATAAAATAAAATTCTGATTTCTCCCCCCCCAAAAAAAAAAAAGGTGGAGGTTTATAAGAACAATAATCTTGAAGTTGCACATAATAATTTTTTTTTTTTTTTTTTTTTTTTTTTTTTCAACAAGTCGGCCGTCTCCCACCGAGGCAGGGTGACCCAAAAAAGAAAGAAAATCCCCAAAAAGAAAATACTTTCATCATCATTCAACACTTTCACCACACTCGCACATTATCACTGTTTTTGCAGAGGTGCTCAGAATACAACAGTCTAGAAGCATACACATATAAAGATACACAACATATCCCTCCAAACTGCCAATATCCCAAACCCCTCCTTTAAAGTGCAGGCATTGTACTTCCCATTTCCAGGACTCAAGTCCAGCTATATGAAAATAACCGGTTTCCCTGAATCCCTTCACTAAATATTACCCTGCTCACACTCCAACAGATCGTCAGGTCCCAAGTACCATTCGTCTCCATTCACTCCTATCTAACACGCTCACGCACGCTTGCTGGAAGTCCAAGCCCCTTACCCACAAAACCTCCTTTACCCCCTCTCTCCAACCCTTTCGAGGACGACCCCTACCCCGCCTTCCTTCCCCTATAGATTTATATGCTTTCCATGTCATTCTACTTTGATCCATTCTCTCTAAATGACCAAACCACCTCAACAACCCCTCTTCTGCCCTCTGACTAATACTTTTATTAACTCCACACCTTCTCCTAATTTCCACACTCCGAATTTTCTGCATAATATTTACACCACACATTGCCCTTAAACAGGACATCTCCACTGCCTCCAACCGTCTCCTCGCTGCTGCATTTACCACCCAAGCTTCACACCCATATAAGAGTGTTGGTACTACTATACTTTCATACATTTCCCTTCAAACAGTAATATTTCATGGATAGGCAGATGTTTAATAGACTAGAGGTCGTATAATATAATACAGTGGACCCCCGCTTAACGATCACTTCCCAATGCGACCAATTATGTAAGTGCATTTATGTAAGCGCGTTTGTACGTGTATGTTTGGGGGTCTGAAATGGACTAATCTACTTCACAATATTCCTTATGGGAACAAATTCAGTCAGTACTGGCACCTGAACATACTTCTGGAATGAAAAAATATCGTTAACCGGGGGTCCACTGTGTTTGGGAGAGTTGCTTCAAACCGATTAGAAATTGTTTTGGTTGTTTTGGTTAATATTGAGAGACGAGATGATTTTTAAGCAAAGTCGTAAATTTGTATGTTGTCAAGGGATCCTTTACCAGTTCAGGTAGTGAATTCCAGATCTTTGGGCTCTTTATATGCATTGCATTTTTGCAGTGTGAGAGTGTGTATTCTGTTGTAGCTGTCAAGGAGAAGTTAAAGTGGAGGGTTTATATTGGAGTTCAGTGTTCTGTATATATATACAGTAGTAGGCACAATAGTATGAGTGTATGTCTCATATATTTAGTAGATTCAGGCTTTTGAAAAGTGGTGGGATGTGCTATCTGGCACAGGAGCTGGTAATCATCCGCACAACAGCTTTTTGTTGGGTTATTATAGGTTTAAGGTGGTTGGCTATGGTTGATCCCCAGGCACAAATACCATAGGTGAGGTAGGGATATATTAATGAGTGGTATAGGGTAAGGAGTGTTGTCTGGGGTACATAGTATTGTATCTTTGAAAGGATGCCTACTGATTTGGTAATTTTCTTAGATATACTGTATGCTGGATGTGGGAATTAAATTTAAGATTACAGTCAAGGAGAAGACCTAGAAATTTACTCTCAGTGTGTCTTGTATGTGTATTAGGGGAGCCATTTATCGATATATTAAGTTGGATATTTAAGGCTTTGTTGGTCATCATTCAAGTACTGTATATATTTTTAGCAGCTCATTGTTTACAGTGTTTCTAAGTATAGCTGCAAATAGAACTGGTTTAAGGAGTCGAGATGCATTGGGGGGATCATTGATGTATTATTATTATTATTATAATCAAAAAGAAGCGCTAAGCCACAAGGGCTATACAGCGCTGCAGGGTAGGGAAGGAAGCGAGGGTATTGGGTGGCAGAAGGGAGGAGGGATGATCAGTAGGTTACAGAAAACAGCTGGGCAGGGGATAGTATGGGGGTAGAGGGTAGCAAGAGATTGAAGTAGAAAGGGCTGAAGGTATCAGTTGTTGTCAAAAAGTCAATGAGAGAGTCCGGATGAAAGGTGGGTCCATCAGCGAGAAGGGAAGGTAAAAAGAGAGCAGCGGAGCGTAGACAACGACGGAGGTAAATTCTGCGTGCTCGTTGATAAAGTGGGCAGTCCAACAGAATGTGGCTGACTGATAATGGAGCTTGGCAATTCTCACAGAGAGGAGCAGGGCACCTCTCCATGAGATATCCATGAGTAAGACGAGTATGGTGATAAGACGGCCAGTAACCTATACTCGGTTTAATAGATTGAAGTTTGTTGCCGAGCATAGTAGACCAACGTTGTTGCCAACGGGTGTGAAGGTGGGAAGATATTGCAGCAAAATAGTCCGTAAATGGAATACCTCTATATGAAACTGGTAGGTCATGTACTGCTGACCGCGCAGCATTGTCTGCCTGTTCATTGCCCTGTACGTTGACATGACCAGGGACCCAACAAAAAACAATATCTTTATGCTTGGATATGGAGGACTAATGGGTGAGGTGTATCAAATTTCTGTATAGCCTGTAAAGCACTAAGGGAGTCTGAGACAACCACAAATGATGACACAGGCATAGATGCAATACGGATAAGTGCTGCAAGGATGGCATACAATTCAGCAGTAAAAATACTAGCCGAAGATAGTAAATGCCCTCGTACGACGCTGTCCGGAAACACTGTTGCGAATCCTACGCCATCAGAAGACTTAGAGCCATCTGTGTACACAGCAATGGCATGAGAATGAGAGTGGAAGTGGTCAAGAAAAAGAGAGCGGGAAGCGACCGTAGACAGTTGGGCTTTCGAGCAAGGGAGAGAGAAAGAACAGACTCGAACAGCTGGAACTTCCCAGGGGGGGTAGGGAAAAGTGAGATGCTACATGAACATAGAAAGGTGGTAATTGAAGAGAAGACGAGAGCGAATGAAGGCGAAGAGAGAAGGGACGGAGTAAACAGCGGCGGCGAACAAATAAAGAATGTCTACTAATATCAGTGACCATTCTATAAATGGAAGGATTGCAGAGATCATGAGAGCGTACATAGTAGCGAAGGCAATGGGCATCACGGCGATCGGATAAGGATGGAACGTTCGCTTCTGCATAGAGGCTCTCAACAGGGCAAGAGCGAAAAGCACCAAGGCATAAACGTAATCCTTGGTGATGAATGGGGTTAAGGCTAGAGAGAGTAGCAGGAGATGCTGCTGAATAGATCTGGTCACCATAATCAAGTTTCTATAAAATGAGGGTGGAATGTAGGTGAAGGAGGGTTCGACGATCAGCTCCCCGTGAAAGATGAGCAAGGGTTTTAAGAAGGTTCAGCCGGCTGTGACAAGTTGCCTTCAGAGAGGTAATGTGAGGTTTCCAGGATAACCTACGGTCAAAGAGGAGGCCCAGAAACTTGACTATCATGTTCAGGGATACGGGAGCCATAGAGGTACAAAGGATGATCGGAGATGACAGAGCATCTAGTGAAAGTAATTTGGTGGGTTTTAGTGCTGGAAAATTTAAACCAGTGTATGGTGGCCCAATTGGAAACACGGTTGACCGCATGCTGGAGAGAAACTGTAATGAGGTGACAGTCAGCGCCTGCACAAGCAATAGCGAAGTCATCAACATAGAGTGATGACCAAATATTTGATGGAAGACTAGAGGCCAAATCATTAATAGCAAGGAGAAAAAGTGTTGTGCTCAGAACACATCCCTGGGGGACACCTTCAGCTTGGATAAAGTCCGGGGAGAGCACATTATTAACCCGAACACGGAAATGCCTGTCAGTTAAAAAGTTCTTAAGGAAGGATGGTAGATTGCCTCGAAGGCCTAAGGAGTGGGCTTGGGCTAAAATATTATACCTCCAAGTCGTGTCATATGCCTTCTCAAGGTCAAAAAATATGGCAATAACTGAGTGGTTATTCGTAAAGGCATTATGAACATACGTATCCAAGCGTAGTAAGGGGTCTATGGTAGAACGTCCCTTACGAAAGCCATATTGACGAGTGGAGAGACTGTTGTGTCTCTCTAAATACCACACTAAACGTCTATTTACCAGGCGTTCATCACTTTGCAAACTGCACTGGTAAGAGCAATGGGATGATAGTGGGAGGCTTCATGTCCTGTAGTGCCTGGTTTGCGGAAAGGGAGAACAATGGTAGATTTCCACAGCTGTGGAAGAACTCCTTGTGACCAAATAAGATTGTAAAGGCGTAAGAGGACTGCAAGGGCTGACCGATGTAAATGTTGTAGCATACGAATATGAATGTCGTCGGGCCCGGTTGCCGATGATCGGCAAGCTGATAGTGTTGCTTCCAGTTCTTGAAGTGTAAAAGGCACATTATACTGTTCTTCTCTGAGAGAAGAAAAGTCCAAGGGTGCTAACTCTCTGGCAGACTTTGAGGAAAGAAACGAGGGGCATAGATGGAGTCCCTGAGAAATACGGACCAGATGATTGCCAATTTCATTGGCAACATCTAGTGGGTTTGCTATATCAACACCGGCAACCCGCAGAACAGGAGCCGGGTCAGGAGAATATTTACCACTCAGTTTTCGTACTTTTTTCCAGACTGCACTCATAGAGGAAGCAGAGGTGATGGTGGAGACATAATCTCGCCAGCAAGTGCGTTTAGCGTCACTGATGACACGGCGAGCGATCGCATGCTTCTGCTTAAAATCAAGAAGTCTCTCCGTGGTTCTGTTGTACCGGTACCTGCCCCATGCAGCGCGTTTCAAACGTACTGCACGAGCACAAGCAGGAGACCACCAAGGCACGCATTTCTGAGAATGCCTGCCCACAGTTTGGGGTATACAATTAGACGCTGCGGTTAAAACGGAGGACGAGAAGAGGTGTAAAAGCTCATCGATGGAGGACGAAGAAGGAACCTCTCTAAAAACAGTTAGGTGTGAGTAATGGTTACAATTTGCCTGATCAAATTGCCAGTGTGGGATGCGAAGAGGTGGTGAATATGAAGGGGAAGTAATAATGATTGGGAAATGATCGCTGTCATGTAAGTCCGGGAGAACAGACCAAGTGAAGTCTAATGCGGCGGAGGAAGAGCAGACTGAGAGATCGATGCAAGAGAGAGTGTGAGTCCGAGGATCAAAATGGGTGTGAGTACCTGTATTTAAAACATGGAGGGGGTGGGTGGCAAGAAAAGCCTCTGAATGCCACGGGAATCACAGTGAGACCCCCCCCCCCAGAGGAAGTGGTGGGCATTAAAATCGCCAAGTAACAATCGGTGGCGGTAATGACGAAACAAGAAAGGCAATATCCGGAATGGATAATGCCCGAGAAGGAGAGAGATATAAAGAACAGAGCATATACCACCTATGCAAGTGGATACGGGCTGCTGTGTAATGCAGCGAGGTACGAACAAATAGCTGATGGTACGGAATATCAGTGCGTAGAAGAAGGGCACTTTCATTAAAGGTCCCATCAGGAAAAGGATCTGAAGAATACAATAAATTATAGCCTGAGATGGGAGAGATAACAGCAGAGTGTAATTTTGGTTCCTGTAAGCAAACACCAACAGGGGAAAACTGGGAGAGTAACATCTGAAGCTCACCCGATTACCCTGAGGCCGCGTATATTCCACTGTTTAAAGGCATGATTGGCAATGATAGAT
>NC_069458.1:30790034-30833421 GCF_026875155.1 Cherax quadricarinatus | reverse complement strand
TAGAAAATTTTTAAAATTATTTTATTATTATTATTATTATTATTATTATCGGTAATAAAAAATTTTTTTTCTTTATGAACCTGGTACCCATAGTTTAGACGGTAGTCGAAACAATAATGAGCTCAGGGACTGATCCCCCAACGTTTGTTTACTATCCCAGTAACACTAGAACTAAGCTCTTTACAAAATTTATTGACTTCAGATTGGAATGAGTTTACACAATCGTGAATATACAGTCGGGCAATCAGTCACGAAAAGCTACAAGTGGTGTTCAGATAAGATTTGTTGGGATTTTTAACCCGGAGGGTCTGCCAGCCACGATAACCCAAGGAAGTCAGTGCGTCATCGAGGACTGTCTTATTTCCATTGTGGTCCTTCAATCTTGTAATTTAAGATGGCAGCCGAACCAATCACCTAACACAAAAGTACCGACATACTGCTAGGCGAATAAGGACAGCAGGTTTAATGAAACATGCCCAATGCTTCTACCCGGCCGGGATCTAATCCACGGACACTGTGAGGCGAGTGCTGCCTACCCAGCCCCGTGTACACGGGAATAAGTAAGTTTATTCAGGTATACACAAATACAGTTACATAGATTATCATAGCAGCATATGTGTAGAGAACCTAGGATAACCCAAAAAAGTCAGAGTTATTCACGAGTTATTTATACGAGGATAAGACACAGCATTTCCCCCAGAATAACTGGTCACTCGCCACTGTGGATATAAGTGACATTTCTTGAACATCTGTGAGCAAGTTCTCACTTAATTCAATATATTTTTTTCGCATTCCAGCACGTAACGACGCAGGATGTGACAACAGATTTTGTGACGAAGTTTGCGTTCAGTTATTTCATAATGTTGGTACAATTACCGACAATATGTCAGGAAAAAGAACACGTGCAATTAATGCGCCATTTTATTGTGGCAACGTCTCGATCTCCAGAAGCTCCTAGAGAGAGAAACGTTGCCACAATGAAATGTCGCATGGCGACAATGACATCCAATACTCTGTTGCTCCTGCAAGATTTGTGTTGAGTGTCACCGCTATGCGGTTGTCTTGGTTTTTTTACAACCTCCAGGATAACAAGTAAAGTCTGACGTCATCCAGGACTGTTTGTCTTTTCTATTTTGGTTATTTATTTTCTCCCCTAGAATGAGACCCACAATAGCCGGCTAACACCTAGGTACCTACTTACTGCTAGGTGAACAGGGACAGCAGGTGTAAGGAAACATGCCCTAAAGCTTTAATCCGTCAGAGGTAGAGAAAACCCAGGAGACTACCAAGTGAGCCACGAACATCTGGCTATCAACAAAAGTGGCAAAATTGTGTCCAGGAATTTGTATTAATAAAGTCATGGATGGCGAAACGTCTACATTAAAGATCCCCCAGATGTTTCATGTCTAATTTTATCAAGGAGAATAACGTCTGGCAACGGAATGAAGCACCACCGTTGCCTAATCTTTGGCAACAATAGATTCGTTTATAACTGTGAGAGGCTGACTGTTTTTGTGTGGACAGAGCTGATTGTGGCGTAGTCTCTGTCCTGTAGTGGGGGTGGACTGGGGAAGTGATAGTGGGGGATAGTCGTAAAAATATTGGGGGGTCATAGAGAGCGCGCTGGTTGCCAGGTCGCGTAGTTGTCACAGTGGTCCATTGGGGTGGTGTGGATGTAGTTAAGGGATGAGGGTTGTAGTTATGGAGTGGGGGTTTTGTAGTTACGGAGTGGTTGTTGTTATGGAGTGGTTGTAGTTAAGGAATGATGGTTTGTTTACGGAGTGATCGCTGTATGATGGCGGGTTGGTTGTGTGGTGGTGGTGGTAGTGGTGATGGTGGTGGATAATGGTGGTTGGGTTGATGGTGTTGGTGGTTGGATGGGGGTGGTGGTTGGGTTATAGTGGTTGGTAATAGTGGTGGTTGAGTAATGATGATAGTGTTTGTGTGACAGACTACCTACCAGGTAGATTATTCCAGAAGCCTAGTTTTCCCGTGGCTGGCTGATGAACCAAGTCTCCTGACTGCCTCTCTGACGGTCTGGTCACACTTCGTGCTACCTACAACAATCATAAAACAATACAAATACTGCAAACAAACTTGTACATTCCCTCTTTTAAGACAATGTTAATTGTCATATACGCAGCGAGTTCACAAACCATGAAATTGACGCTTACTAAGTTTTCTTTGTAGTGTACCCCTTACACGTTTATCTTACTAAGGGAGAACTTATTCAAATCTGGTGAAGAATTGAAATAGTCTTTCCAGTATCTTTCCAGATGTAGATTATGATATATCTTTCACGCTGGCGGAACAGGGATAGTAACAGGAGAGAGAGGATGCTATTCACGGGATCTGGGATGGAGGATATAATTAACAAGTGTATAGCATCATTACAGATAATGAGAAATCATTATCGCCTCGGTGCTGGAGACAAAGGATGGAAAAGCGTAGAAGTTGCTTGTCAAGTAGAGCACAGCAGAGAATTATGTTGCTGGGAGAAACCCTGGTATATCCAGCATCTTGTCAACAAATGTGGGCCATGAATGGACGTCCAGACAAACTGTAGAAAATGTATAAAATACAGACAAGATAAAGATTAAAAAAAAATGTTCAACAATTGGGTATCTTTATTGATGAAACGTTTCGCCCACAGGTAGGCTTCGATGAAGAAAAAGGGAGCAGTAGAAAAATGAAATAAAGATGATAAAGGACCCCAATGGATATAAGTCACTCTGACTTTTTTGGTTGTCCTAGGTTCTCCGACACATATGCTGCTATTTATGATAATTCTATGTAACTGTATTTGTGTATCCCTGAATAAACTTACTCCTGGAGAGCGAAACGTTGCCACAATAAAATGTCACATCAGTTGCACTTGGGGTCCTTTTCCCTAACAAAATGCAATCAGTTCAACCTTGGAGAAAAAGTATTTGAGGTGATCAGTCCCTCAGCCTGGAGAAGAGTTCAGCTCCATGGAGCTGAACTCTCCAGGAGAAGATGAATGTGCTAACCACCGTAGCCTTGATGAATCTGACTGAATCTTGATGAATCAGACTCATAAAGACTGTGGTTGTGAACACCATCAAAACTAGGGACTGATTACCTCGTCTTCTACTGTCTCCCAAGACATTTCCTTCAAATTACCTCTTTATCGAACTGATAAAAGCCACTGGTTGGCGAAACATCTTCAGAATAAAGATACCCAGGCGTTGAACATTGTTTATTAGATTGTATAAGGCTTAAAACTGACGGAAGTTAAAGCTGTGTGTAAGGAAGAAACCTTATACAATATAAAACAAAGTGAGAAGTACAACTAATGTGATATTTTATTGTGGCAACGTGTCGGTCTCTAGGAGCTTTGTCAAGCCGATGCAAACAATACTGGGACAAAAGAGGGTTATATAGATACTATGCTGATGATCTTGCACTCGTAGTGAAGGGGAAAGACAAATTTAGAGCGACAGGCTCAGAGAGCTTTGGACCTAATTACGCAGTCTTGCAAGGAACTAGGCCTCAAGATCTCGGCCGAGAAATCTCTTGCAATGATGTTCAAGGGACCAGATCCTGTGAATAGATTACTATTCAGGATATAGAACTTGAGTGGACAGGCTCCTACCTGTATTTTGGGAATCTACATTGATAAAAAGCTAACCTTTCAGAAAACAGCCGAGTATGTCAGTCACGTGCTCTACTCAGACTCAACGCATGAGAGCCATGACGAGGCACCGTGCAGGGGCAAGCAAAGATGTACTTCGCTTTTTACTATATACAAGCTATACGCTCGCTCATTGACTATGGTACACCGGCGTTAGCTCATCTCTTCCCGCAGAGCAGGCAAAGGGTGGAGGTCGTACAAAACCAGGCGATAAGAACTATGTTTTGGGGGCCCCATCTGGACCAAAACAGAAATGTCTCAGATCTGAGGCCCGGCTTCCTTCCTTGGCTGAAAAGAGTAAGATACATAAACGCCTGCAAACTAGCCACGATTCTGCACCGGCAGCAAGGTACCCATAAGGGGGACGGGGTTTTTGAAACCATGAACAAGTCCCACTCTTACGGGCTACTACCCGGATTCGTTGTTTGTGTGTGGGGCGGAAGCTGCTGCCTATACAACTACTCCCTTTAGAAAGAGTTGTGACCTTCCTGTTACTGGGTACATCCAACCACCTCCCTGGCGCCCAGATCCAGCCGATGTTTGCATTATGCAGCTTACCATCTCTAAGCGTCTCTGCAGTCAAAAGACACCCTCAGCAATCATGCTGAGAACAAGCATGCCACTGGCAGAGGGAGGCACATGTGCAGTGGGATTTCACAGATGGTTCTGTCGACCCTGACAGGAAGAGAGCAGCAGCTGGACTGTACCACAATGGGTCACACACAAGGCTGGCGGACTCCCCTGACCACTGCCGGGTACTTCAAGCTGAGCTGGTGGCGATTCAGGGAGGCATTGTCACATGCCCTACGAACCGACTTCCGGACCTGTCTTACATGTTGATTTCCACCTCTGCAATCAATGCCCTCTCCATCCTCAACCACAGGACAATGTTCACCTCATCACATCGATCCTGAGCATAAGGTAGCCTTAGAAGTTCAGGGTAACAGATCGACATTAAACTGGATCCCCAGCCATGCTGGCATCCGGGAAATGAGGCGGCAGATGATGCAGCTAAGGCAGCAACAGACTATCCACATGTTGGGATTACTGTCCCCATCAGCCTACGACAGATCAAACGGTGGCTGCCAGAGCCATGAAACTTTTGGGGGAGGTCTTAGGTGATACCCCATCTCAACAGTGGTACCGAGCAGCTACTCAGGGAGAACCCCCTCCATAGAAGAAGCTGGTCCAGAGCGCAGTGTACCGCCCTCCCCTCGGCTTCGTTTGGGGTTTCCCACAGCCAAGATGATGGTAGACAAGGCTGAGGAGATGTGTCAGTAAATGTCAGCACGTTGTCCAGAGGCCTCTAACACACTATCTTCTGGAGTGCGAAGTTCTGAGACACTCCGCAGGCAACAGGAGCGATATTTCCTCCCGAAGAGGGCCCAGAGTTGACTACGGCCACACTAGTGTACCATGGAGTCAACGAACCAGACTAGCTGTTACCCGTGATAACGACATATCCTCCTCCTCGCTAGTGTCCATAGTTAGGAGTACATATGGTGTTGTCGCTTATGAGATGCACCAGTTGAACTGACAGAAGAGTGCTTGAGCAGCATATGTCGCATCATTGTAGAAACCTTTCTCCCTCGGGAGCCAGAGACGGGTCATCGCAAGATTGAGACCCGTGCCAGGACTACGGTCTTGGCGAACATTATACTACATAATATAATCGTTGTAGTAGTAGTCCTGGTAGGGGACAGAAGTAGTACTTGTTGTGGTAGTAGTAGTAGTAGCTGAGCAGCTATGCGAAGGAATCAACAAGGACGTTCGTAAAAAAAATAGTGATTTAATAACGAATAGAAGAGATGCGAAAGGTCGGAGATTAATAAATAAACAATAACTGTATACACAGGAACAGAAATAATTGCTTTAAAGGACCTGGTTTGGAGTCAGGTCTGCCTGCTGACCGCATAGATGTACAATAATTCACACTGGATAACTTTTAATATTCAAAGGGAAAAAAGTAAGATGCTTCTTTGCAAATAAAGACGGAATAAAAAAGTACATTGAAAACCATAGAGCTGTGGTATACAACGAGTCTAGCAAAACCCAGGGACGGACGTCTTGGGAAGGAAACTGTGTTGATCTACAGGATATTGTAATTATAAGTGATGTTAATTTAAAAGTGACGGGAAAAAACTACTGCGGAACCTAGATCCATAGAACTTCCTACAGGTTGTACAGGAGTGCTTTTGAAAAACAAATTCACTTTACCGGGTATACTCAACAAGTGTATTCCCCTATGATTTCATTGAATAAATGCACCAACCATCAATACCTGCTAGTTTACCCTGTTTCATTCTATCCACTGTGTCATGCACCTCTCAATACTTATTTCTGGCTTTTCCTTACTTCTAAAAGATGTCATACTTCCTTGCCCAATGCATGAAATCATGGCTCTTACATGCTCCTGCAATTCTATGAATAGTCCTCCAACTTTTTGTACCCAGTGACTCGTTCTTCATTTTTTCTACATCTAAGCAGTTTGAGTTTGTCCACATTGTACATCAAGTTACTTTCCACTGCCCTTGGAAAAATACTGATATCTGTTTGCCATTTTCCCCGTCTTCTACTGACGTGACTTTCAAATTCATTTTGGTATCGTTTGCAATAAATGAAGTTGTGGCTAAACTTTTTTTTCTTCTCTGTCTGGATGATACGGAGTGTTTTCTTTAACTTTACTTGGATAATACGAAGCTGTGGTGAGTGTTGTCCTGTCTGGATAATACGAAGCTGTGGTGAGTGTTTTTTGTCTGTCTGGATAATACGAAACTGTGGTGAGTGTTGTTTTCTGTCTGGATAATACGAAGCTGTGGTGAGTGTTGTTGTCTGTCTGGATAATACGAAGCTGTGGTGAGTGTTGTTGTCTGTCTGGTAAATACGAAGCTGTGGCGAGTGTTGTTGTCTGTCTGATTAATACGAAGCTGTGGTGAGTGTTGTTGTCTGTCTGGATAATACGAAGCTGTGGTGGTGTGTGTCTATCTGGATAATACGAAGCTGTGGTGAGTGTTATTGTCTGTCTGGATAATACGAAGCTGTGGTGAGTGTTATTGTTTTGTATGGGGTAATACGAAACTGTGGTGAGTGTTATTGTCTGTCTGGATAATACAAAATGTGGTGAGTGTTGTTGTCTGTCTGGATAATACGAAACTGTGGTGAGTGTTGTTGTCGTCTGGATAATACGAAGCTGTGGTGAGTGTTGTTGTCTGTCTGGGGTAATTTCGAAACTGTGGTGAGTGGGTTTTTGTCTGTTGGATAATACGAAGCTGTGGTGAGTGTTATTGTCTGTCTGGATAATACGAAGCTGTGGTGAGTGTTTTTGTTGTCTGGGATAATACGAAACTGTGGTGAGTGTTATTGTCTGTCTGGAAAATACGAAGCTGTGGTGAGTGTTATTGTCTGTCTGGATAATACGAAGCTGTGGTGAGTGTTATTGTCTGTCTGGATAATACGAAGGCTGTGGTGAGTGTTTTTGTCTGTCTGGATAATACGAAGCTGTGGTGAGTGTTATTGTCTGTCTGGAAATACGAAGCTGTGGTGAGTGTTATTGTCTGTCTGGATAATACGAAGCTGTGGTGAGTGTTTTGGGTCTGTCTGGATAATACGAAACTGTGTGAGTGTTATTGTCTGTCTGGATAATACGAAGCTGTGGGGGAGTGTTATTGTCTGTCTGGAAAAAATACGAAGCTGTGGTGAGTGTTTTGTCTGTCTGGTTTAATACGAAGCTGTGGTGTGTGTTGTTCTGTCTGGATAATACGAAGCTGTGGTGAGTGTTATTGTCTGTCTGGATAATACGAAGCTGTGGGAGTGTTATTGTCTGTCTGGATAATACGAAGCTGTTGGGTGAGTGTTTATTGTCTGTCTGGATAATACAAAGCTGTGGTGAGTGTTGTTGTCTGTCTGGATAATACGAAGCTGTGGTGAGTGTTATTGTCTGTCTGGATAATACGAAGCTGTGGTGAGTGTTATTGTCTGTCTGGATAATACGAAGCTGTGGTGAGTGTTGTGGTCTGTCTGGATAATACGAAGCTGTGGTGAGTGTTATTGTCTGTCGGGATATACGAACTGTGGTGAGTGTTTTGTCTGTTTTGGATAATACGAAGCTGTGGTGAGTGTTGTTGTCTGTCTGGATAATACGAAAGCTGTGGAGAGTGTTATTGTCTGTCTGGATAATACGAAGCTGTGGTGAGTGTTATTGTCTGTCTGGATAAACGAAGCTGTGGTAAATGTTATTGTCTGTCTGGATAATACGAAGCTGTGGTGAGTGTTGTTGTTGTCTGGATAATACGAGCTGTGGTGAGTGTTATTGTCTGTCTGGATAATACGAAGCTGTGGTGAGTGTTATTGTCTGTCTGGATAATACGAAGCTGTGGTGAGTGTTGTTGTCTGTCGGGATAATACGAAGCTGGGGTGAGTGTTTATTGTCTGTCTGGATAATACGAAGCTGTGGTGAGTGTTATTGTCTGTCTGGATAATACGAAGCTGTGGTGAGTGTTGTTGTCTGTCTGGATAATACAAAAGCTGTGGTGAGTGTTTATTGTCTGTCTGGATAATACGAAGCTGTGGTGAGTGTTATTGTCTGTCTGGATAATACGAAGCTGTGGTAAAGTGTGTTGTCTGTCGGGATAATTACGAAGCTGTGGTGAGTGTTATTGTCTGTCTGGATAATACGAGTGGAGGTGAGATGTTATTGTCTGTCTGGATAATACGAAGCTTGGGTGAGTTTTTGTCTTGTCCGGATAATACAAAACTGTGGTGAGTGTTATTGTCTGTCTGGATAATACAAGCTGGTGGTGAGTGTTGTTGTCTGTCTGGATAATACGAAGCTGTGGTGAGTGTTATTGTCTGTCTGGTTTAATACGAAGCTGTGGTGAGTGTCTTGTCTGTCTGGTATAATACGAACTGTGGTGAGTGTTGTTGTCTGTCTGGATAATACGAAGCTGTGGTGATTTGTTGTCTGGATAATACGAAACTGGGTGAGTGTTATTGTCTGTCTGGATAATACGAAGCTGTGGTGAGTGTTGTTGTCTGTCTGGATAATACGAAGCTGTGGTGAGTGTTGTCTGTCTGGTTTAATACGAAACTGTGGTGAGTGTTGTTGTCTGTCTGGAAAAATACGAAGCTGTGGTGAGTGTTGTTGTCTGTCGGGCATAATACGAAGCTGTGGTGAGTGTTGTTGTCTGTCTGGATAATACGAAACTGGGGTGAGTGTTATTGTCTGTCTGGATAATAAGAACTGGGGTGAGTGTTATTGTCTGTCTGGATAATACGAAGCTGTGGTGAGTGTTGTTGTCTGTCTGGATAATACGAACTGTGGGAGTGTTATGTCTGTCTGGAAAATACGAAGCTGTGGTGAGTGTTTATTGTCTGCCTGGATAATACGAAGCTGTGGTGAGTTTTTGTTGCCCTGTCTGGATAATACGAAGCTGGGGTGAGTGTTTTGTCTGTCTGGATAAAAACGAAACTGTGGTGAGTGTTATGTCGTCTGGATAATACGAACTGTGGTGAGTGTTTTGCATAATCGACTGTTTTTTCTTTTTGATAATACGAAGCTTGGTGAGTGTTGTCTGTTGTCTGTCTGGATAATACGAAGCTGTGGTGAGTGTTTTGTTTGTCTGGATAATACGAAGCTGTGGTGAGTGTTGTTGTCTGTCTGGATAATACGAAGCTGTGGTTGAGTTTTTATTGTCTGTCTGGATAATACGAAGCTGTGGGTTGAGTGTTATTGTCTGTCTGGATAATACGAAGCTGGGGTGAGTGTATTTTGTCTGTCCGGATAATACGAAACTGTGGTGAGTGTTATTGTCGGTCTGGATAATACGAAGCTGTGGTGAGTGTTGTTGTCTGTCTGGATAATACGAAGCTGTGGTGAGTTTATTGTCTGTCTGGATAATACGAAGCTGTGGTGAGTGTCGTTGTCTGTCTGGATAATACGAAGCTGGGTGAGTGTTGTTGTCTGTCTGGTTTAATACGAAAGCTTTTGGTGATTGTTGTTCTGGATAATACGAAACTGGGGTGAGTGTTATTGTCTGTCTGGATAATACGAAGCTGTGGTGAGTGTTGTTGTCTGTCTGGATAATAGAAGTGTGGTGAGTGTTGTCTGTCTGGATAATACGAAACTGTGGTGAGTGTTGTTTCTGTCTGGATAATACGAAGCTGTGGTGAGTGTTGTTGTCTGTCTGCATAATACGAAGCTGTGGTGAGTTTGTTGTCTGTTGGATAATACAAAAACTGGGGTGAGTGTTATTGTCTGTCTGGATAATAAGAAACTGGGTGAGTGTTATTGTTGTTGGGAAAATTTACGAAGCTGTGGTGAGTGTTGTTGTCTGTCTGGATAATACGAAGCTGTGGTGAGTGTTATTGTCTGTCTGGAAAATACGAAGCTGTGGTGATTTGTTATTGTCTGCCTGGATAATACGAAGCTGTGGTGAGTGTTGTTGTCGGGTCTGGATAATACGAACTGTGGTGAGTGTTATTGTCTGTCTGGATAATACGAAACTGTGGTGAGGTTATTGTCGTCTGGTTTAATACGAAGCTTGTGGTGAGTGTTGTTGTCTGTCTGGATAATACGAAGCTTGTGGTGAGTGTTGTCTGTCTGTCTGGATAATACGAAAGCTGTGGTGAGTGTTGTCTTTGTCTGGAAAATACGAGCTGTGGTGAGTGTTGTTGTTTGTCTGGAAAAAATACGAAGCTGTGGTGAGTGTTTTGTCTGCGGATAATCGAACTGTGTGAGTGTTTGTCTTTTGTCGGGATAATACGAAGCTGTGGTGAGTGTTGTTGTCTTTTCTGGATAAAACGAAGCTGGGGTGAGTGTTGCTGTCGTCTGGATAATACGAAGCTGTGGTGAGTGTTGTTGTCTGTCTGGAAAAACCCGAAACTGTGGTGAGTGTTGTTGTTGTCTGTTCGGATAATACGAAGCTGTGGTGAGTGTTGTTGTCTGTCTGGATAATACGAAGCTTTTGGTGAGTGTTGCTGTCTGTCTGGATAATACGAAGCGTGGTGAGTGTTGTTGTCTGTCTGGATAATACGAAGCTGTGGTGAGTGTTGTTGTCTGTTTTGGATAATACGAAGCTGTGGTGAGTGTTTTTGTCTGTCTGGATAATACGAACTGTGGTGAGTGTTGTCTGTCTGTCTGGATAATACGAAGCTGTGGTGAGTGTTGTCTGTCTGTCGGGATAATACGAAGCTGTGGTGAGTGTTGTTGTTTGTCTGGATAATACGAAGCTGTGGTGAGTGTTGTTGTCTGTCTGGATTAATACAAGCTGTGGTGAGTGTTGTTTGTCTGTCTGTCTGGAATAATACGAAGCTGTGGTGAGTGTTGTTGTCTGTCTGGATAATACGAAGCTGTGGTGAGTGTTGCTGTCTGTCTGGATAATACGAAGTGTGGTGAGTGTTGTTGTCTGTCTGGATAATACAAACAGTGGTGGAGTGTTGTTGTTCTGTCTGGATAATACGAAGCTGTGGTTGAGTGTTGTTGTCTGTCTGATAATACGAAGCTGGGGTGATGTGTTATTGTCTGTCTGGATAATACGAAGCTGTGGTGAGTGTTATTGTCTGTCGGGATAATACGAATCTGTGGTGAGTGTTTTGTCAGTCTGGATAATACGAAACTGTCGTGAGTGTTATTGTCTGTCTGGATAATACGAAGCTGTGGTGAGTGTTTTTGTCTGTCTGGATAAAACGAAGCTGTGGTGAGTGTTATTGTCTGTCTGGATAATACGAAGCTGTGGGTGTGTTGTTGTTTTGTCTGGATAATACGAAGCGTGGTGAGTGTTATTGTCTGTCTGGATAATACGAAGCTGTGGTGAGTGAAATTGTCTGTCTGGATAATACGAAGCTGTGGTGAGTGTTTTTGTCTGTCAGGATAATACGAAGCTGTGGTGAGTTTTTGTTGTCTGCTGGATAATACGAAGCTGTGGTGAGTGTTATTGTCTGTCTGGATAATACGAAGCTGTGGTGAGTGTATTGTCTGTCTGGATAATACGAAGCTGTGGTGAGTGTTGTTGTCTGTCTGGATAATACGAAGCTGTGGTGAGTTTTATTGTCGTCTGGATAATACGAAGCTGTGGGGGTGTTTTTTTGTCTGTCTGATAATACGAACTGTGGTGAGTGTTGTTGTCTGTCTGGATAATACGAAGCTGTGGTGAGTGTTATTGTCTGTCTGGATAATACGAAGCTGTGGTGAGTGTTATTGTCTGTTGGATAATACGAACTGTGGTGAGTGTTGTAGTCTGTCTGGATAAAAACGAAGCTGTGGTGAGTGTTATTGTCTGTCTGGATAATACGAAGCTGTGGTGAGTGTTATTGTCTGTCTGGATAATACGAAGCTGTGGTGAGTGTTGTTGTCTGTCTGGATAATACGAAGCTGTGGTGAGTGTTATTGTCTGTCTGGATAATACGAAGCTGTGGTGAGTGTTATTGTCTGTCTGGATAATACGAAGCTGTGGTGAGTGTTGTTGTCTGTCTGGATAATACGAAGCTGTGGTGAGTGTTATTGTCTGTCTGGATAATACGAAGCTGTGGGGGTGTTATTGTCTGTCTGGATAATACGAAGCTGTGGTGAGTGTTGTTGTCTGCCCCCCTGGATAATACGAAGCTGTGGTGAGTGTTATTGTCTGTCTGGATAATACGAGCTGTGGTGAGTGTTATTGTCTGTCTGGATAATACGAAGCTGTGGTGAGTGTTGTTGTCTGCCCGGATAATACGAAACTGTGGTGAGTGTTATTGTCTGTCTGGATAATACAAGCTGTGGTGAGTTTTGTTGTCTGTCTGGTTTTAATACGAAGCTGTGGTGAGTGTTTTATTGTCTGTCTGGATAATACGAAGCTGTGGGGGAGTGTTGTCTGTCTGGATAATACGAAACTGTGGTGAGTGTTGTCTGTCTGGATAATACGAAGTGTGGTGAGTGTCGTTGTCTGTCTGGATAATACGAAGCTGTGGTGAGTGTTGTTGTCTGTCTGGATAATACGAAGCTGTGGTGATTTGTTGTCTGGATAATACAAAACTGGGGTGAGTGTTTTTGTCTGTCTGGATAAAAACAAAGCTGTGGTGAGTGTTGTTGTCTGTCTGGATAATACGAAGCTGTGGTGAGTGTTTGTCTGTCTGGATAATACGAAACTGTGGTGAGTGTTGTTGTCTGTCTGGATAATACGAAGCTGGGGGTGAGTTTTGTTGTCTGTCTGGATAATACGAAGCTGTGGTGAGTGTTGTTGTCTGTCTGGATAATACGAACTGGGGTGAGTGTTATTGTCTGTCTGGATAATAAGAAACTGGGTGAGTTTTATTGTCTGTCTGGATAATACGAAGCTGTGGTGAGTGTTGTTGTCTGTCTGGATAATACGAAGCTGTGGTGAGTTTTTATTGTGTGTCTGGAAAAAAACGAAGCTGTGGGAGTGTTTATTGTCTGCCTGGATAATACGAAGCTGTGGTGAGTGTTGCTGTCTGTCTGGATAATACGAAGCTGTGGTGAGTGTTATTGTCTGTCTGGATAATACGAAACTGTGGTGAGTTTTTATTTTTCTGTCTGGATAATACGAAGCTGTGGTGAGTGTTTTTTTGTCTGTCTGGATAATACGAAGCTGTGGTGAGTGTTGTCTGTCTGTCTGGATAATACGAAGCTGTGGTGAGTGTTGTCTGTCTGTCTGGATAATACAAAGCTGTGGGGGAGTGTTTTGTTTGTCTGGATAATACAAAAGCTGTGGTGAGTGTTGTTGGTCTGTCTGGATAATACGAAGCGTGGTGAGTGTTGTGTTGTCTGTCTGGAAAATACGAAGCTGTGGTGAGTGTTGTTGTCTGCCCTGGATAATACAAAAGCTGTGGTGAGTGTTGTCTGTCTGGATAATACGAAACTGTGGTGAGTGTTGTTGTCTTCTGGATAATACGAAGCTGTGGTGAGTGTTATTGTCTGTCTGGAAAATACGAAGCGTGGTGAGTTTTTATTGTCTCCCTGGATAAAAACGAAGCTGGGGTGAGTGTTGTTGTCTGCTGGATAATACGAAGCTGTGGTGAGTGTTATTGTCTGTCTGGATAATACGAAACTGTGGTGAGTGTTATTGTCTGTCTGGATAATACGAAGCTGTGGTGAGTGTTTTTTGGTCTGTCTGGAAATACGAAGCTGTGGTGAGTGTTGTCTGTCTGTCTGGATAATACGAAGCTGTGGTGAGTGTTGCTGTCTGTCTGGATAATACGAAGCTGTGGTGAGTGTTGTTGTTTGTCTGGATAATACGAAGCTTGGTGAGTGTTGTTGTCTTTGGATTAATACAACTGTGGTAGTGTTGTTGTCTGTCTGTCTGGATAATACGAAGCTGTGGTGAGTGTTGTTTGTCTGTCTGGATAATACGAAGCTTGGTGAGTGTTGCTGTCTGTCTGGATAATACGAAGTGTGGTGAGTGTTGTTGTTGTCTGTCTGGATAATACGAAGCTGTGGTGAGTGTTGTTGTCTGTCTGGATAATACGAAGCTGTGGTGAGTGTTGCTGCCTGTCTGGATAATACGAAGCTGGGTGAGTGTTGTTGTCTGTCTGGATAATACGAAGCTGTGGTGAGTGTTGTTTGTCTGTCGGGATAATACGAAAGCTGTGGTGAGTGTTTGTTGTCTGTCTGGATAATACGAAGCTGTGGTGAGTGTTGTCTGTCTGTCTGGATAATACGAAGCTGTGGTGAGTGTTTTTTCTGTCTGTCTGGATAATACAAAAGCTGTGGTGAGTGTTGTTGTTTGTCTGGATAATACGAAGCTGTGGTGAGTGTTGTTGTCTGTCTGGATAATACGAAGCTGTGGTGAGTGTTGTTGTCTGTCGCTGGATAATACGAACTGTGGTGAGGTTGTTGTCTGTCTGGATAATACGAGCTGTGGAGTGTTGCTGTCTGTCTGGATAATACGAAGCTGTGGTGAGTGTTGTTGTCTGTTGGATAATACGAAGCGTGGTGAGTGTTGCTGTCTGTCTGGATAATACGAAGCTGTGGTGAGTTTTTGTTGTCTGTCTGGATAATACGAAGCTGTGGTGAGTGTTTTTTGTCTGTCTGGATAATACGAAGCTGTGGTGATGTTGTTGTCTGTCGCTGGATAATACGAAAGTGTGGTGAGTGTTTTTTGTCTGTCTGGATAATACGAAGCTGTGGTGAGTGTTGCTGTCTGTCTGGATAATACGAAGCTGTGGTGAGTGTTGTTGTCTGTCTGGATAATACAAAAAGTTGTTGGTGAGTGTTTTTTGTCTGTCTGGATAATACGAAAACTGGGGTTTGAGTGTTGCTGTCTGTCTGGATAATACGAAGCTGTGGTGAGTGTTGTTGTCGGGTCTGGATAATACGAAGCTGTGGTGAGTGTTGCTGTCTGTCTGGATAATACGAAGCTGTGGTGAGTGTTTCTCGTCTATATCTACTAGAAGGATAAAGAGAGAAGTAAAGAAGCCAGGGGCTATGCCTTTTGGGTACTGAACAAGAAAACGGTAACGGCAGTAGTAACAACAGATTATTATTTTCCCAAATGGAAAACCCAGTATGGGTGCAGCTGGTAGTACCGTAAATTGAAGCCAACATTGGCTCTTAGTGACTGGAGGTCACATTGTAAGACAAAAACTATGGCTCTTAGTGACTGGAGGTACATTGTAAGACAGAACTATGGCTCTTAGTGACGGGAGGTCACATTGTAAGACAGAACTATGGCTCTTAGTGACTGGGGGTCACATTGTAAGGCAAAACAAATGGCTCTTAGTGACTGGAGGTCACTTTTGTAAGGCAAAAACTATGGCTCTTAGTGACTGGAGGCCCACATTGAAAGACAGAACTATGGCTCTTAGTGACTGGAAAGGTCACATTGTAAGGCAAAAACTATGGCTCTTAGTGACTGGAGGTCACATTGTAAGACAGAACTACGGTTCTTAGTGACTGGAGCAAACATTGTAAGACAGAACTATGGATCTCAGTGACTGGAGGTCACACTGTAAGACAAAAACTATGGCTCTTAGTGACTGGAGGTCACATTGTAAGGCAAAACTATGGCTCTTATTTGACTGGAGGTCACATTGTAAGACAGAACTACGGTTCTTAGTGACTGGACAAACATTGTAAGACAGAACATGGATCCATTGACTGGAGGCCACATTGAAGACAGAACTAGGGCCCTCTTAGTGTCTGGATCTACATTGTAAAACCAGAAATATGGCTCTTAGTGACTGGAGCCCACATTGTAAACCCGAATTTAGTAAACTGGACCCACATTGTAAACCCGAATTTAGTGACTGGGACCCACATTGTAAACCCGAATTTAGTGACTGGGACCCACATTGTAAACCAGAAACTTAGTGAACTGGGACCCCACATTGTAAACCAGAACTTAGTGACTGGGACCCACATTGTAAACCAGAACTTAGTGACTGGGACCCACATTGTAAACCAAAACTTAGTGACTGGGACCCACATTGTAAACCAGAACTTAGGGGGAGGGGACCCACATTGTAAAACCAAAAACTTAGTGACTGGGCCCCCACATTGTAAACCAAAACTTAGTGACTGGGACCACTTTTGTAAACCAAAACTTAGTGACTGGGACCCACATTGTAAACCAGAACTTAGTGACTGGGACCCACATTGAAGCCAGAACTTAGTGACTGGACCCACATTGTAAGCCAGAACTTAGTGACTGGGACCCCACATTGTAAGCCAGAACTTAGTGACGGGGACCCACTTTTGTAAGCCAGAACTTAGTGACTGGGACCCACATTGTAAGCCAGAACTTAGTGACTGGGACCCACATTGTAAGCCGAATTTTAGTGATGGGACCCACATTGTAAACCAAAACTTAAGTGACTGGGGACCCACATTGTAAACCAAAACTTAGTGACTGGGACCCACATTGTAAACAAGAACTTAGTGACTGGAGCAAACATTGTAAGAACAGAACTATGGATCTCAGTGACTGGAGGCCACATTGTAAGACAGAAACTATGGCTCTTAGTGTCTGGATGCTACATTGTGAACCAGAAATATGGCTCTTAGTGACTGGAGCCCACATTGTAAACCCGAATTTAGTGACTGGGACCCACATTGTAAACCCGAATTTAGTGACTGGGACCCACATTGTAAACCCGAATTTAGTGACTGGGACCCACATTGTAAACCCGAATTTAGTGACTGGGACCCACATTGTAAACCAACTTAGTGACTGGGACCCACATTGTAAACAGAACTTAGTGACTGGGACCCACATTGTAAACCAGAATTTTCTGGACGGGGGGACCCACCCAATTGTAAACCAAAACTTAGTGACTGGGGACCCACATTGAAAACCCAAAACCCTTAGTGACTGGGACCCACATTGTAAACCAAAAATTAGTGACTGGGACCCACTTTGTAAACCAAAACTTAGTGACTGGGACCCACATTGAAACCAGAACTTAGTGACTGGGACCCACATTGTAAGCCAGAACTTAGTGACTGGGACCCACATTGTAAGCCAGAACTTAGGGGACGGGGGACCCACATTGTAAGGCCAGAACTTAGTGACTGGGACCCACATTTTTAAGCCAGAACTTAGTGACTGGGACCCACATTGTAAGCCAGAACTTAGTGACTGGGACCCACATTGTAAACCAGAACTTAGTGACTGGGACCCACATTGTAAGCCAAAACTTAGTGACTGGGACCACATTGTAAGCCAGAACTTAGTGACTGGGACCCACATTGTAAACCAGACTTATGACTGGGACCCACATTGTAAACCAGAACTTAGTGACTGGGACCCACATTGTAAGCCAGAACTTAGTGACTGGGACCCACATTGTTAAGCCAGAACTTAGTGACTGGGCCCCACATTGTAAGCCAGAACTTAGTGACTGGGCCCCCACTTTGTAAACCAAAACTTAGTGACTGGACCCACATTGTAAACCAGAACTTAGTGACTGGGACCCACATTGAAACCAGAACTTAGTGACTGGGGCCCACATTGTAAACCAGAACTTAGTGACTGGGACCCACATTGTAAACCAAAATTAGTGACTGGGACCCACATTGTAAACCAGAACTTAGTGACTGGGACCCCCCATTGTAAACCAAAACTTAGTGACTGGGACCCACATTGTAAACCAGAACTTAGTGACTGGGGCCCCCACATTGTAAACCAGAACTTAGTGACTGGGACCCACATTGAAAACCAAAACTTAGTGACTGGGGCCCACATTGAAAAACCAGAATTTTAGTGATGGGACCCACATTGTAAACCAGAACTTAGTGACTGGGCCCACATTGTAACCAGAACTTAGTGACTGGGACCCACATTGTAAGCCAGAACTTAGTGACTGTGGCCCACATTGTAAACCAGAACTTAGTGACTGGGGCCCACATTGTAAACCAGAACTTAGTGACTGGGGCCCACATTGTAAGCCAGAACTTAGTGACTGGGACCCACTTGTAAGCCAGAACTTAGTGACTGGGGCCCACATTTGTAAGCCAGAACTTAGTGACTGGGACCCACTTTTGTAAGCCAGAACTTAGTGACTGTGGCCCACAATTAACTATTTTCCACTTTTCCTATTGAAATGCTCACTATATTCCATCGTTCATACCTCGAACGGTATTTAAAAATGGCACTGTCACCCACTGAATACAGTAAATCAGCGAGGCGTAACTTTAGCTGTGTCAGAACCCAAAAACCAGCTTAGCAAAATCATGAACAGCAAAGGGAAGAGTTCCCCTGTGGACTCCCCCATTTTGCCCTTCAAGTGCGTAAAGGGAAACTGTGATTGGCAGTTCGTATGTCTCGAGGGGAAATGGATTAAAAAGTTGAGCCCCCCACTAGCAGTCGTGGGAAACTAACAAAAAAAACTCCAGCGAATTACATACATGTGAAACCCCTAGACCTTACTGCACACATGAAACAACAGCTGAAAGACCTTACACTATGAAACATCTGAAAGATTTACACACATGAAACACATCGAAAGACCTTACAACATGAAACATCTGAAAGACTTTACACCATAAAAACACTGAAAGACCTTACTGCATAAAAAAATTCTGAAAGCCCTTACACACATAAAACATCTGAAATACCTTCATACATGAAATACTGAAAGACTTACACTGTCACGAAACCACCTAAAACATACACAAACAACACCTAAAAGGGACCCCTTACACTAAAACCCTGAAAGTTACCTTACACACCAAACCCCTGAATAAACCTTACATACCCCCAAAACACCTGAAAAACACCTTACATACACACCAAACACCTGAAAAACCGCCCATATTACCCCCAAACACCTAAAAGACATTTTACACACCAAACAACACATGAAAAACCCCAGTCAATCCATCTATCATCAAACCATCATGTATAAGAAAAAAGCGCAACACCGCGTTGATAAATTAGACCATAAAAACGCTTGGGTTTTTTTAATGAGGAAAGTTATCCCACACAGGGCTTTCTCATCCTATAAAAAATAAAGGTAACACTGGTTATAAAAGACCATAATTTTTAAAAAGGGTGGACCGGTAAGCCAGTGGGGAAAGGGCCCCGGTCAGATGACCAAAAAGCTCCAAAGGGGGTTTACATCTATAAACCCGCGTCAGGAAACATTTGTCCCGTTTTTCCCGACGAACCTTTTAACCTAACCTCAGTCCATATAAAAAAATAACTCAGACCCCGCAACACAATTCTTCAAAAATTTTAAGCTTACCATGAAATTTAAAGGGAAAAATCCTAGATTCACCTTACGAAAACAAAATAAAAGCGATAATAATTATGGACAAGGTAGATTAAGTGGAAAAAATCATAGACGACAGTGAAACGACGTGGCCCCCCAAACGTCATGGGAAACTTTTCGTTATGTGTGGGTTATTTGTGTAATTTCCAGTCACGGTATTGTGACTTTTGTTCTTAAGTGGGTAATTCTCCCCACTTAAACCTGAGCGAGTTGTGGGGGGTTTTTCCCGGGCGTGGCTCCCCCAGCCACGCGCACTGCTGTTTCCCGGTAGTTAAATGGGTGTAATCACAACCAGAATTTTTAAAGTGGGGGAAGGATAAGCCCTGGAAGGCCTCGGTCATGACCAAAACCCGCTGTGGGTCATCAAAAAAAATAAGACCCCTGTCAGGAAAAACTGTCCTTTTGTAATAAAGTTGGTAGAATTACCCACAATATGTAAAATAAAAGGACCAAGTCAACTAAAGTGACATTTATTGTGGCAAAAGTTTCGCTCTCCCGGAGTTATCAAGCCTTAAAAAAATACATGGACACAGAGGGATATAAAGGGTCAGAGGAGGTGAAAACTAGTGAGGACCATTTTGATGTTCACTAGTGTAGTAGTAGTAGTAGTAGTGGTAGTGAAAAAGCAATTTAAATTGTAATGAGTAAAAGGATATAAAAACTATTACTTGGGGAACATAAAAATAGGTTGGCACCACAGGCTTCGTATTATCCGACAGACAACAAACACTCACCACAGTTTGTATTATCGACATACAACAACATCACCCACAGCTTCGTATTATCAGACAGACAACACTCACCACAGCTTCGTATTATCCAAGTTAAAGTTAAAGAAAAACACTCGTATCATCCAGACAGAGAGAAAAAAAGTTTTTAGCCACAACTTTCATTTATTGCAAACGATCCAAAATGAATTTGAAAAGTCACGTTCAGTAGAAGACGGGGAAAAGGAAAATGGCAAAAAGATATCTGTATTGTTCCAAGGGCAGTGGACGAAAGTAACTTGATGTTACAATGTGGACAAAACTCAAACTGCTTAGATGTAGAAAGAATGAAGAACGAGTCACTGGGTACAAATGTTGGAGGACTATCTCATAGAATTGCAGGAGCATGTAAGAGCCATGATTTTTATGCATTGGGCCAAGGGAAAGTATGACATCTTTTAGAAGTAAGGAAAAGCAGAAGGGAATAAGTATCTGAAAGGGTGCATGACACAGTGGATAGAATGAACAGGGTAAACTAGCAGGTATTGATGGTTGGTGCATTTATTCAATGAAATTCATTAGGGGAATACACTTGTTGAGTTTACCTGGTAAAGTGATTTGTTATGCAGAAAGCACTCCTGTACAACCTGTAGGAAGTTTATGGGATTCTAGGTTCCGCAGTAGTTTTCAGTCACTTTTGAAAATTAACATCACTTATAACTACAATATCCTGTAAGATCAATACACAGTTTCCTTCCCAAGACGTCCGTATGGGTTTGCTTAGGACTCGTTGTTATACCACCAGCTTATGGTTTTCAATGTACTTTTTTATTCCGTCTTTATTTTCAAGAAGCATCTTACTTTTTTCCCTTGAATATTTAAATAGTTATCCAGTGTGTAATTATTTGTACTTATCGTATGGCGGTTCGCAGGCATGACCTGATCCTAAAAACCAGGTCTCTGTTATTGCAATTATTTCTGTTTCTGTTGTATACTGTTATTGTTTATTTATTAATCTCCGACCTTTCGGCATCTCTTTATTCGTTATTATATCCACTATTTTTTTTACGAAACGTCCTTGTTTGATTCCTTCGCATAGCTGCTACAGCTATACTACTACTACCACAACAAGTAATACTTCTGTCATACCAGGACTACTACTACAACGATTAGATTATCTATGTATAATGATTCGCCAAGACCGTAGTCCTGGCACGGGTCTCAATCTTGCGATGACCCGTCTCTGGCTCCCGATGGTGAGAAAGGTTTTTCGAACAATGATGCTACATATGCTGCTCAAGCCTCTTCTGGTTCAGTTCAACTGGTGCATCTCATTAAGGACCAACACATATGTATTCCTAATATGGGACACTAGCGAGGGGAGGATATTCGTTATCACCGGGTACAGCTAGTCTGGGTTCGTTGACTCCATGGTACACTAGTGTGGCCGTAGTCAATCTGGGTCCTCTTCGGGAGGAAATATCGGCTCCTAGTTGCCTGCGGAGTGTCTCAGTAACTTTCGCACTCCAGAAGATAGTGTGGTTAGAGGGCCTCTGGACAACGTGCTGACAGTACTGACATACATCTCCTCAGCCTTGTCTACAATCATCTTGGTGTGGGAAAAGCCCAAACGAAGCCGATGGATGGCGAGTACACTGCGCTCGGCGACCAGCTTCTATCATATGGAGGGGGTTCTCCCTGAGTAGTAAGCTGCTCGGTACCACTGTTGGAGGATGGGGTAATTCACCTAAGACCTCCCCCATAAGTTTCATGGCTCTGGCAGCCACCGTTTGATACTGTCCGTAGGGCTGATGGGGACAGTAATCCCAACATGTGGTAGTCTGTTGCTGCCTTAGCTGCATCTCTGCGCCTCATTTCCACGGGATGCCAGCATGGCTGGGGATTCCATGTTTAATGTCGATCCTGTTACCCTAGAACTTCTAAGGCTACATTATGCTCAGATCGATGTGTAGAGGTGAACATTGTCCTGTGGTGAGATGGAGAGGGCATTGATTTGAAGAGGTGGAATCAACTACCACTAGTGAACATCGAAATGGTACCTCACTAGTATTCACCTCACTCTGAAGCCATTTATAATACCCTCTGTGTCCATGTATTGTTTGTAATGGCTTGATAAAGCTCCTGGAGAGCGAAACGTTGCCACAATAAATGTCACATTAGTTGCACTTGTGTCCTTTTACTTTACATATTGTCGGTAATTCTACCAACTTTATTACAAACAGGACAGTGTTTCCTGACACGGGTCTTAGTTTTATGATGACCCACAGCGCTGGAGCTTTTGGTCACATCTGACCGAGGCCTTCTCTGGTTATCCTTCCACCACTTTCAAAAAAAAAATTCTGGTGTGATTACACCCATTTAATCTACCAGGAACCAGCAGTGCAGCAGCTGGCTGGTGGCAGCCACGCCCTGGTAACACCCACAACTCTGCTCATGTGTTAATGTGGGGAGAATTACCCACAGTATAATTAGGAGAGTATGAGAACAAAATGTCACAATACCGTGACTGGAGACTTACACAAATAAAAACCACACATAACGAGAAGTTTTACATGTCGTTTGAAGGGGCACGTCAGTTTCTCTGTCGTTTATGATATTTCCCACTATTATCTACTTGTCCATAATTATTATCGCATTTATTTTGCTTTCGTAAGGTGAAGGTCTAGGATCTTTCCTTTAAATTCATGGTATAGCTAAATCTTTGAAGACAAGTTGTGTTGTCGGAGAGTCTGAGTTTATTCTTATATAGGACTGAGGTTAGGTTAGGTAAGGTTTCGTCAGGAAAACAGGACAAATGTTCTGACGCGGGGTCTAGTCAGATGGATGACCCGCCCTTTGGAGCTTTTTGGTCATCTGACCGAGGCCTTCCATGGTTACGGTCCACCTCTTTAAAAATTATGGTCATTTATAACCAGTGTTACCTTTATTTTTTTATAGGACTGAGAAAGCCACTGTGTGGCATAACGTTTCCTCATTAAAACATTACCCAAGCGTTTTGTATGTGTCTATTTTTCATTACGCAGGTGTTGGGCCCGGGCTTGTCTTATACATGATGGTTTGATGATAGATGGATTGACTGGTGTTTTTCATGTGTTGTTTGGTGTGTAAGTGTCTTTAAGGTGTTTGGTGTATATATGACGTGTTATTCAGGTGTTTGGTGTGTATGTAAGGTGGTTTATTAGGTGTTTGGTGTGGATGTAAGGTGTTATTCAGGTGTTTTGGTGTGTTAAAGGTCTTTGCAGGTGTTTCATGGTAAGGTGTCTTTCAGGTGTTGTTTCGTGTAATGTTTCAGGTGGTTTCGCGAGCAGTGTAAGTCTTTCAGATATTTCATGTACTGTAGGATATTTCAGATGTTTCATGTGTGTAAGGTCTTTCAGATATTGTTTCATGCATGTTAAGTCTTTCAGATGTTGTTTCATGTGTGTATAAAGCTTTCAGATGTTTCATGTGTGTAAGGGTCGTTCAGTGTTGTTTTCATGTGTGTAAAGTTCTTTCAGATGTTTCATATGTGTAAGGTCTTTCAGCTGTTGTTTCATGTGTGCATGTAGGTCTCAGGTGTTTTCACACTGTATGTAATTCAGCTGGAGTTGTTATTTGTAGTTGTCCCCACGACTGCTAGTGGCCGGCTCAGGACTTATAATCCAGTTCTCCCGTGGACATACGAACATGCCAAAAGGTCATCAGTTCCTTCACGCACTTGAAGGTCAAAGTGCGAGGGAAGTCCACAGGTGAACTCTTCACTTTAGCTGGTTCATGATTTTGCTAGAGCTGTGTTTGGCTTTGGACACAGCTAAAGTTACGCCTCGCTTATCACTGTATTCAGTGATGACAGTGGCCATATAAATACGTTCGGGTTCATTGAACGATGGAATTATATGAGGCATTTCAATAGGAAAAAAGTGGTAAATAGTTAATTGGTGGGCCACAGTCACTAAGTTCTGGCTTACAATGTGGGTCCCAGTCACTATGTTCTGGCTTTACAATGTGGGCACCCAGTCACTAAGTTCTGGCTTATCAATGTGGGTCCAGTCACCTAAGTTCTGGCTTTCATGTGGGCCCCAGTCACTAAGTTCTGGTTTACATTGGGCCCCAGTCACTAAGTTCTGGTTTACAATTGGGCCACAGGTCACTTAAGTTCTGGATTACAATGTGGGTCCAGTCACTAAGTTCTGGATTTACAATGTGGGCCCCAGTCACTTAGTATCTGGTTTACAGTGTGGGTCCCAAGTCACTAAGTTCTGGTTTACAATGTGGGGCCCCCAGGTCACTAAGTTTTGGTTTACAATGTTGGGTCCCAGTCACTAAGTTCTGGTTTACTCAGTGGGCCCCAGTCACTAAAGTTTCTGGTTTAAATGTGGGTCCTGTCACTAAGTTTTGTTTACAATGTGGGTCCCAGTCACTAAGTTCTGGTTTACAATGTGGGTCCCAGCACTAAGTTTTGGTTTACAATGTGGGGTCCCAGTCACTAAGTTCTGGTTTACAATGTGGGCCCCAGTCACAAGTTTGGTTTACAATGTGGGTCCCAGTCACTAAGTTCTGGTTTACAATGTGGGTCCCAGTCACTAAGTTTTTGGTTTACAATGTGGGTCCCAGTCACTAAGTTCTGGCTTACATGTGGGTCCCAGTCACTAAGAGTTCTGGTTACAATGAGGGTCCCAGTCACTAAGTTTGGCTTACTATGTGGGTCCTGTCACTAAAGTTCTGGTTTACAATGTGGGTCCCAGTCACTAAAGTTCTGGTTTACAATGTGGGTCCAGTCACTAAGTTCTGCTTACAATGTGGGTCCCAGTCACTAAAGTTCTGGCTTAAAATGTGGTTCCAGTACAAAGTTCTGGTTTAAATGTGGTCCCAGGTCATAAAAGTTCTGGCTTACAATGTGTGGTCCCAGTCACCTAAGTTCTGGCTTTTACAATGTGGGGTCCCCAGTCACTAAGTTATGGCTTAAATGTGTGGTCCCAGTCACTAAAGTTCTGGCTTACAATGTGGGTCCAGTCACTAAGTTCTGGCTTAACAATGTGTGGTCCACAGTCACTAAGTTCTGGTTTACAATGTGGGTCCAGTCCACTAAGTTTTGGTTTACAATGTGGGTCCCAGTCACTAAGTTTTGGTTTACAATGTGGGTCCCAGTCACTAAGTTCTGGTTTACAATGTGGGTCCAGTCACTAAGTTTGGTTTACAATGTGGGGTCCCCAGTCAGTAAGTTTCTGGTTTACAATGTGGGTCCCAGTCACTAAGGTTCTGGGTTTACAATGTGGGGGTCCCAGTCACTAAGTTCTGGTTTTACAATGTGGGTCCCAGTCACTAAATGCGGGGTTTACAATTGTGGGTCCCAGTCACAAATTGGGGTTTCAATGTGGGTCCAGTCACTAAATTCGGGGTTTACAATGTGGGTCCAGTCACTAAATTCGGGTTTAAATGTGGGCTCCAGTCGCTAAGAAGCCATAGTTTTTTTCTTGGTTCACAATGTAGCATCCAGACACTAAGAGCCATAGTTCCTGGTCTTACTATGTGGCCTCCAGTCACTGGATCCATAGTTCTGGTCTTACAATGTTTGATCCAGTCACTAAGTTCTTGTTTACATGTGGGTCACAGTCACTAAGTTTTGGTTTACAATGTGGGTCCAGTCACTAAGTTTGGTTACAATGTGGGTCCCAGTCACTAAGTTCTGGCTTACAATGTGGGGTCCAGTCACTAAGTTCTGGCTTACAATGTGGGTCCAGTCACTAAGTTCTGGCTTACAATGTGGGTCCCAGTCACTAAGTTCTGGCGAACAATGTGGGTCCCAGTCACTAAGTTTGCTTACAATGTGGGTTCCCCAGTCACTAAGTTCTGGCTTACAATGTGGGTCCCAGTCACTAAGTTTCTGGTTTACAATGTGGGTCCAGTCACCTAAGTTTGGTTTACAATGTTGGTCCAGTCCACTAAGTTTTGGAGTTTACAATGTGGGTCCCAGTCACTAAGTTTTGGTTTACAATGTGGGTCCCAGTCACTAAAGTCTGGTTTACAATGTGGGTCCCAGTCACTAAGTTTTGTTTTACAATGTGGGTCCCAGTCACTAAGTTTGGTTTACATGTGGCGGTCCCGTCACTAAGTTCTGGTTTACATTGTGGGTCCCAGTCACTAAGTTCTGGGTTTACAATGTGGGTCCCCAGTCACTAAATTTCGGGTATTTACAATGTGGGTCCCAGTCACTTAAATTCGGGTTACAATGTGGGGTCCCAGTCATAAATTTCGGGTTACAATGTGGGCTCCAGTCACTAAGAGCCATATTTCGGGTTCCAATGTAGCTATCCAGACACTAAGAGCCATAGTTCTGTCTTACATGTGGCCTACAGTCACTGAGATCCATAGTTCTGTCTTACTCAATGTTTGCTCAGTTCACTAAGAACCGTAGTTCTGTCTTACAATGTGACTCAGTCCTAAGAGACCATAGTTTTGCCTTACAATGTGACCTCCAGTCACTAAGAGCCAATAGTTCCTGTCTTTCAGTGTGACCTCAGTCACTGAGATCCATAGTTCTGTCTTACAATGTTTTGCTCCAGTCACTGAGAACCGTAGTAGTTACTGCTCTTACATGTGACCTCAGTCACTAGAGCCATAGATTTGCCTTACAATGTGTCCTCCAGTCACTAAGAGCCATAGTTCTGTTTTACAATGTGACTTCCAGTCACTAAGAGCCATAGTTTGCCTTACCAATGTGACCTCCAGTCATAAGAGCCATCGTTTTGCCTTACAATGTGACCTCCAGTACTAGAGCCATAGGTTCTGTCTTACAATGTGACCTCCAGTCATAAGGAGCATTTTCTGTCTTACAAGTGACCTCCAGTCCCTAAGTGCCATAGTTCTGTCTTACAAAATGTTGACCCTCCAGTCACTAAGAGCCAATGTTGGCTAATCACGGTACTACAGCTGCACCTACTGGTTTACATCTGGGAAATAATAATCTGTTGTTACTTACTGCCGTTACCGATTTTCTTGTTCAGTACCAAAGGCATAGCCGTGGCTTCATTACTCTCTCTCATTCTTCTAGTAGTTATAGGACGAGAACATCACCACAGCTTCGTATTATCAGACAGACAGCAACACTCACCACAGCTTCGTATTATCCGACAGACAAACAAACACTCACCCAGCTTCGTATATCCAGGACAGACAGCAACACTCACCACAGTTCGTATTATCCAGACAGGACAACAACTACTCACCATCACTTCGTATTATCCAGTCAGACCATCAACATCACCAAGAGTAGTATTATCCAGAAACAGACAGCAACAATCCCACAGCTTCATTTATCCAGACAGACAACAACACTCACCACAAACTTCGTATTATCCAGACAGACAGACAAACAAACACTCAACACAGGCTTCGTATTATCCCAGAAGACAAACAAACACCACCTCAGCTTCGTATTATCCAGACAGACAACAACACTCACCACAGCTTCGTATTAATCCAGAAGACAGAACACTCACCACAGCTTCGTATTACCAGAAGACAACAACACTCACCCAGCTTGTATTATCCAGACAGACAGCAAAACACTCACCACAGCTTCGTATTATCCCAGAAGACAACAACACTCACCACAGCTTCGTATTATCCAGGACTGGGACAGACAACAATCACTCACCCACAGCTTCGTATTATCCAGACATGACAACAAACACGCTCACCACAGCTTCGTATTATCCAGACAAACAACCCAACACTCACCGCAGCTTCGTATTATCCAGACAGGGACAGACTACATCACCACAGCTTTCGTATTATCCAGACAGGAAGACAACACTCACCCAGCTTGTATTATCCAGGACAGACAACAACACTCACCAAGCTTCGTATTATCAGACAGACAAACAACATCACCACAGCTTGTATTATCCAGACAGACAACACCTCACACAGCTTCGTTTATTTCCAGACTGACGCAACACTCACCACTGCTTCGTATTATCAGACAGGAACAACAACACTCCCCCCCACCTCAGCTTGTATTATCCAGGGAAGAAGACAAAACACTCACCACAGCTTGTATTATCATGACAGACAGCAACACTCACCACAGACTTTCGTATTATCCAGGACAGACAACAACACTAACCTAGCTTCGTATTATCCAGACAGACAGAAACAACACTCACACAGCTTCGTATTATCAGGACAGAACAACAAACACTCACCACAGCTTCGTATTATCCAGACAATCAACAACACTCACCACAGCTTCGTATTATTCCAGACCAGACTGACAACACTCACCTCGCTTGTATTATCCGACGACAGACAAAAACACTCCACCACAGCTTCGGATTATCAGACAGACAACAACACTCCACCACAGCTTCGTATTATCCTGACAGTCAATAACACTCACCACAGTTTTCGTATTTCCAGACAGACAATAACAATTCACCACAGCTTCGTATTTATCCAGCAGAACAACAACAATCACCACAGCTTCGTATTATCCAGCAGCAAACACTCACCACAGCTTCGTATTTTCCAGACAGACAACCTCCCACTACAAGCTTGTATTATCCAGACAGGACACAACACTCACCACAGTTTCGTATTATCAGGACAAGACAAACATCCACACAGCTTCGTATTTTCAGGACAGACAACAACACTCACACAGCCTTCGTATTATCCAGACAGATCAGACAAACAAACACCTCACCCACAGCTTCGTATTATCCAGACAGACAACAACACTCACACAGCTTCGTTATTATCCAAGGACTAAACAACAACACTCACCACAGCTTCGTATTATCCAGACAGGACAGGACAACACTCACACAGCTTCGTATTATCCAGACAGACAGACAAACACTCACCACTGTTCGTATTTTCCAGGGACTGACAACAACACACACCACTGCTTCGTATTATCCAGACAGAAAATAACACTCACCCACTGTTTCGTATTATCCAGACAGGACAATACAACTCACCACAGCTTCGTATATTATCCAGACAGACAGCAAAAACACTCACCACAGCTTCGTATTATTCCAGGCAGCAATAACACTCACCCACAGCTTGTATTTTCCAGACACACAAAAATTTCCAAAAAAAAAATAACACTCACACAGCTTCGTATTATCCAGACAGACAAAACAAGCATCACAAGCTTGTATTATCAGAACAGACATAAAAACACTCACCCCAGTTTCTTATTATCCAGACAGACAATAACACTCACCCCAGTTTCGTATTATCCAGACAGACAAACCAACACTCACCACAGCTTTGTATTACCAGACAGCAACAACACTCACCAAGCTTCGTATTATCCAGACAGACAACAACACTCACCCAGTTCGTATTATCAGACAGGACAACACTCACACAGCTTTCGTATATTCCACGACAGACAACAACACTCACCCACAGCTTTGTAGTATCCCAGACAGGACATAAAACACTCACCCAGTTTCGTATTATCTCAGACAACAATCACACAGCTTAGTATTATCAGACAGACAACACACTCACCACAGCTTCGTATGATCCAGACCGACACGACACTCACCACAGCTTCGTATTAATACAGACAGACAACACTCAACCACAGTTTCGTATTATCCAGACAGCCAATAACACTCACCCAGCTTCGTATTATCAGGACAGACATAAACTCAACCACAGCTTCGTTTATCCAGACAGACAACAAACACTCACCACAGGCTTTCGTATTATCCAGAAGACATAACATCACCACAGTTTCGTATTATCGGACAGACAAAAACACTACCACAGCTTCGTATTATCAGACAGGACTATAACACCTTCACACAGCTTGATTATCCAGAAGACAATAACACTCACCACAGATTCGTAATTATCCAGGACAGACAACAACACTCACCACAGCTTCGTATTATCCAGGACGACAATAACACTCACCACAGCTTGTATTTATCACAGACAGACAATACACTCACCACAGCTTCGTATTATCCAGACAGACAACAAACACTCACCAAGCTTCGTATTATCCAGACAGACTATAAAAACTCACCACAGCTTCGTATTATCCAGACAGACCCAATAACACTCACCACAGCTTCGTATTTCCAGACAGACAAACAAACACTCACCACAGCTTCGTATTATCCAGACAGACAATAACACTCACCACAGCTTCGTAATTATTCCAGGACAGACAATAACACTCACCACAGCTTCGTATTTCCAGACAGACTACAACATCACCAACAGCTTCGTATTATCCAGACAGACAATAACACTCCACCACAGCTTCGTATTATCCAGACAAGGGACAATAACACTCACCACAGCTTCGTATTATCCAGACAGACAACAACACTACCACAGCTTGTATTTATACCAGACAGAAATAACACTCACCACAGCTTCGTATTATCCAGACAGACAATACACTCCCACAGCTTGTATTATCCAGGACAGACAACAACACTCACCACAGTTAGTATGATCCAGACAGACAATAACACTCACCCATCAGACTTGTATTATCAGACAGACAATAACACTCACCACAGCTTCGTATTATCCAGACAGACATCAACACTCACCACGCTTCGTATTTATCCTGAAGACATTAACACTCCCACAGACTTCGTATTATCCAGACAGTCAATAACACTCACCACAGCTTCGTATTATCCAGACAGACAATAACACTCACACTGATTCGTATTATCCAGACAGACAAACAACACACACCACAGCTTCGTATTATCCAGAAGACAATAACACTCACACAGCTTCGTTTTTTATCCAGACAGGACAATAACACTCACCACAGCTCGTATATCAGAAGAATAACACTCACGACAGTTTCGTTTATTCCAGACTGACAATAACATCACCACAGATTGTATTATCAGACAGACAATAACACTCACCACAGCTTCGTTTATACAGAACAGACAATAACATCACCACAGCTTCGTTATCCAGACAGACAACAACACTCACCACAGCTTCGTATTATCCAGACAGACAGACAACAAACACTCACCACGTTTCGTATTATCCAGACAGACAAACAACACTCACCACAGCTTGTATTATCCAGCAGACAGCAACACTCACCACAGCTTAGTATTATCCAGACAGACAAACAAACAATCACCACAGGCTTCGATTATCCGACAGACAGACAACAACACTCACACGCTTGTATTATCCAGACAGACAAACAACACTCACCACAGCTTCGTATTATCCAGACAAAACAAAACAACCACTCACCACAGCTTCGTTTATCCAGACAGACAGACTTCCACTCACCACAGCTTCGTATTATCCAGACAGTCAGACAAACACCCTCACCACAGCTTCGTATTATCCAGACAGACAAAAACACTCACCACAGCTTCGTATTATCCAGACAGACAACAACACTCACCACAGCTTTAGTTTTATCCAGGACAGACAAACAAAAAACTCACCACGCTTCGTATTATCCAGGACAGACAGCAACACTACACAGCTTCGTATTATCCAGGACAGACAACAACACTCCAACCCAGCTTCGTATTATCAGCAGACAGACAACAACACTTCAACAACGTTTCGTTATTATCAGACAGACAACAACACTCACCACAGCTTCGTATTATCAGACAGACAGCAACACTACACAGCTTCGTATTATCCAGACAGACAACAAACACTCAACACAGCTTCGTATTATCCAGACAGACAGACAACCAAACACTCACCACAGCTTCGTATTATCCACGACGGACAAACAAACACTCACCAACAGCTTCGTATTATCCAGACAAACAACAACACTACCACAGCTTCGTATTTATCCAGACACCCCGACAGAAACACTCACCACAGCTTCGTATTATCCAGACAGACAGTCATCACTCACCCACAGCTGTATTATCCAGACAGTAACAACCTCACCCAGCTTCGTATTAATCCCAGACAGGACAATAACAATCACCACAGATTCGTATTATCAGACAGACAATAAAACACTCACCACAGCTTCGTATTATCAGACAGACAACAACACTCCACACAGCTTCGTATTATCCAGGCAGACAATGTCACTCACCACAGCTTCGTATTTTCCAGACAGACAAACATCACCACAGCTTCGTATTATCCAGGGACAGGACAACAAACACTCACCCAGCTGTCGTATTTTCCAGACAGACAATAACACTCACCCCAGTTTCTTATTATCCAGACACAGCAATAAAACACACACCCCAGTTTCGTATTATCCAGGACAGACAAACAACACTCACCACAGCTTCGTATTATGCAGACAGACAACAACACCTCACCACAGCTTCGTATTTATATTATCCAGACAGAAACAACATCACCACAGTTTGTATTATCAGACAGACAACACTCACCACAGCTTCGTATTATCCAGGACAGACAACAACAACTCACCACAGCTTGTATTATCCAGGACAGAAATAACACTCACCCCAGTTTCGTATTATCCAGACAACAATCATTACCACAGCTTCGTATTATCCAGCCAGACAACAACCACTCACACAGCTTCGTATTATCCAGACAGACAAACGGACACTCACACAGCTTTCGTATTATCCAGACAGGACAATAAACACTCACACAGTTCGTATTATCCAGCAGACAACAACACTCACCACAGCTTCGTATTATCCAGACAGACCTAACACTCACCACAGTTTCGTATTATCCGAGACAGACCAACAACACCTCACCAAGCTTTCGTATTATCCAGACAGACAATAAACACTCACCACAGTCTTCGTATATCCAGACAGACAATAAACACTAACCACAGCTTCGTATTATCCAGACACACAGACAACAACTCTCACCACTGTTCGTTATTATCCAGACAAACAACAACACTCACCACCAAGTTCGTATTTATCCAGACAGACAGACAACATCACCACAGTCTTCGTTTTATCCCAGACCGACAGACAAACACTCACCACAGCTTCGTATTATCCAGACAGACAACATCACACACCACAGCTTCGTTATTAATCCAGACAAGACAATAACAACTCACACAGTTTCGTATTATCCAGACAGACCAATAACACTCACCACAGCTTACGTATTATCCAGAAGACATACAACACTCACCACAGCTTCGTATTATCCAGGCAGACCAATAAAACACTACCACAGCTTCGTATTTTCAAGAACGACATTAACACTCACCACAGCTTTCGTATTATCCAGACAGGACAACAACACGCACCCAACAGCTTCGTATTATCCAGAAGCTCAATAACACTCACCCCAGTTTCTTATTATCCAGACAGACAATAAACACTCACACCCAGTTTCGTATATCCAGACAGACAACAACAACTCACCACAGCTTCGTATTATGCAGACAGACAACAACACTCACCACAGCTTCGTATTATCCAGAAGGGACAAACAACACTCACCACAGTTTCGTATATCCAGACAGACAACACTCACCACAGCTTCGTATTATCCAGACAGACAAAACCACTCACCACAGCTTCGTATTATCCAGACAGACAAATAACACTCACCCCAGTTTCGTATTATCCAGACAACCAATCACCACAGCTTCGTATTATCCAGGTCAGATCAACAACACTCACCACAGCTATCGTATTATCCAGGACCAGACAACGACAACTCAACCACAGCTTCGTATTATCCAGACAGACAATACACTCACCACAGCTATTTCGTATTATCCAGACAGACAACAACCCACTCACCACAGCTTCGTATTATCAGACAGACAATAACACTCCACACAGTTTCGTATTATACGGACAGACAACAACACTCACCACAGCTTGTATTATCCAGACAGACAATAACACTCACCAAGCTTGTATTATCCAGACAGACAATACACACTCACCACAGCTTCGTATATCCAGACAGACAACAAAAACACTCACCACAGCTTCGTATTATCCAGACAGACAATAACACTACCAAGCTTCGTATTATCCAGACAGACCATAACACTTCACACAGCTTGTATTATCCAGACAGACAACAACACTCCACCACAGCTTCGTATTTATCCAGACGACAATAACACTCACCACAGCTTCGTATTATCCAGACAAGAACAATAACACTCACACAGCATTGTTATTATCCAGACAGACAACAACACTCACCACAGCTTCGTATTATCAGACAGACAATAACCACTCACCACAGCTTCGTATTATCAGACTGACAATAACCACTCACCTATCAGCTTCGTATTATCAAGACAGAAACAACACTCACCTCAGCTTCGTATTATCCAGACAGGACAATAACATTCACCACAGCTTCGTATTATCCAGACAGACAATACACTCACCACAGCTTCGTATTATCAGACAGACAATAAACACTCTTCCACGCTTCGTATTATCCAGACAGACAACAACACTTCACCACAGCTTCGTATTATCCAGACGACAAAAACACTCACCACGCTTCGTATTATCAGACAGACATTAACACTCACCACTGCTTCGTATTATCCAGACAGACCACAACACTCACCACAGCTTCGGATTTTCCAGACAGACAATAACACTCACCACAGCTTCGTATTATCCAGAACGACAATAACTCACCACAGCTTGCGTATTATCCAGACAGACAAAACACACTCACCACAGCTTCGTATTATCCAGACAGACATAAACACTCACCACAGCTTCGTATTATCCAGACAGACAATAACAACCACCCAGCTTCGTTATTATCCAGACAGACAATTACACTCACCACAGCTTCGTATCTATCCAGACAGACAACAAACACACACCACAGCTTCGTATTATCTGACAGACAATAACACTCACCCACAGCCTTCGTTTTATCCAGGACGACAATAAACATACCACAGACTTCGTATTATCCAGGACAGACAATAACACTCACGACAGTTTCGTATTATCCACGACAGACAATAAACACTCAACCACAGCTTCGTATTATCCAGACAGACAATAACACTACCTCAGCTTCGTATTATCCAGACAGACAATAACACTACCACAGCTTGTATTTCCGACAGCAACAACACTCACCACAGCTTTCGTATTATCCAGACAGACAATAACATCACCCACAGCTTCGTATTATCCAGGACAGAAATAACACTCACCACAGTTCGTATTATCCAGACAGACAATACCACACTCCACAGCTTCGTATATTATCCATGAACCAGACAACAACAACACCACAGCTTCGTATTATCCAGATAGAAAAACATCACCACAGCTTCGTTTATCCAGACAGACAATAACACTCACCACAGCTTCGTATTATCCAGACAGACAAATAACACTCACCACAGCTTCGTTTTATCCAGGACAGACAACAACACTCACCCCAGCTTCGTATTATCCAGACAGACAAACAACACTCACCCACAGCTTGTATTATCCAGGACAGACAACAACACTCACCACAGCTCGTATTTATCCAGACAGACAATAAACACTCACACAGACTTCGTTTTATCCAGACAGACAATAACACTCACCACAGCTTCGTATTATCCAGACAGTACAAATAACACTCACCACGTTTCGTATTATCCAGAAGACAATAAACTCACCACAGTTTCGTATTAATCCAGCAGACAACAACACTCACCACAGTTTTCGTATTATCAGACAGACAATAAAACACTCACCACAGCATCGTATGATCCAGACAGGACATTAACACTCACCACAGCTTCGATATCTATCCAGACAGACAACCAACACTCACCACAGTTTTCGATATTATCCAGACAGGACAATAAACACTCACCACAGTTTCGTATTATCCAACAGACAACAAACCACTCACCACAGCCTTCGTATTATCCAGACAGACAATAACACTCACCACAGCTTAGTATTATCCAGACAGACAATAACACTCACCACAGTTTTCGTATTATCCAGGACAGACAACAACACTCACCACAGCTTGTAATTATCCAGACCAGACAACAAACATCACACAGTTTCGTATTATCCAGGACAGACAACAAACACTCACCACAGTTTTCAGTATTATCCAGACAGACAACAAACACTCACCTCAGTTTGTATTATCCATACAGACAATAACCTCACCACAGCTTCGTATTATCCAGAAGACAATAACACTCACCACAGCTTGTATTATCCAGTATTAGACAACAACACTCACCACAGCTTGTATTAAGACAGAAACAACTCACCACAGCTTCGTATTATCCAGTCAAGACAAACACACTCGCCACAGCTTCGTATTATCCAGACAGACAACAACACTACCACAGCTTTCGTATTATCCAGAAAGACAACAACACTCCACCACAGGCTTCGTATTATCCGACAGACAACAAACACTCACCACAGTTTGTATTATCGACATACAACAACATCACCCACAGCTTCGTATTATCAGACAGACAACACTCACCACAGCTTCGTATTATCCAAGTTAAAGTTAAAGAAAAACACTCGTATCATCCAGACAGAGAGAAAAAAAGTTTTTAGCCACAACTTTCATTTATTGCAAACGATCCAAAATGAATTTGAAAAGTCACGTTCAGTAGAAGACGGGGAAAAGGAAAATGGCAAAAAGATATCTGTATTGTTCCAAGGGCAGTGGACGAAAGTAACTTGATGTTACAATGTGGACAAAACTCAAACTGCTTAGATGTAGAAAGAATGAAGAACGAGTCACTGGGTACAAATGTTGGAGGACTATCTCATAGAATTGCAGGAGCATGTAAGAGCCATGATTTTTATGCATTGGGCCAAGGGAAAGTATGACATCTTTTAGAAGTAAGGAAAAGCAGAAGGGAATAAGTATCTGAAAGGGTGCATGACACAGTGGATAGAATGAACAGGGTAAACTAGCAGGTATTGATGGTTGGTGCATTTATTCAATGAAATTCATTAGGGGAATACACTTGTTGAGTTTACCTGGTAAAGTGATTTGTTATGCAGAAAGCACTCCTGTACAACCTGTAGGAAGTTTATGGGATTCTAGGTTCCGCAGTAGTTTTCAGTCACTTTTGAAAATTAACATCACTTATAACTACAATATCCTGTAAGATCAATACACAGTTTCCTTCCCAAGACGTCCGTATGGGTTTGCTTAGGACTCGTTGTTATACCACCAGCTTATGGTTTTCAATGTACTTTTTTATTCCGTCTTTATTTTCAAGAAGCATCTTACTTTTTTCCCTTGAATATTTAAATAGTTATCCAGTGTGTAATTATTTGTACTTATCGTATGGCGGTTCGCAGGCATGACCTGATCCTAAAAACCAGGTCTCTGTTATTGCAATTATTTCTGTTTCTGTTGTATACTGTTATTGTTTATTTATTAATCTCCGACCTTTCGGCATCTCTTTATTCGTTATTATATCCACTATTTTTTTTACGAAACGTCCTTGTTTGATTCCTTCGCATAGCTGCTACAGCTATACTACTACTACCACAACAAGTAATACTTCTGTCATACCAGGACTACTACTACAACGATTAGATTATCTATGTATAATGATTCGCCAAGACCGTAGTCCTGGCACGGGTCTCAATCTTGCGATGACCCGTCTCTGGCTCCCGATGGTGAGAAAGGTTTTTCGAACAATGATGCTACATATGCTGCTCAAGCCTCTTCTGGTTCAGTTCAACTGGTGCATCTCATTAAGGACCAACACATATGTATTCCTAATATGGGACACTAGCGAGGGGAGGATATTCGTTATCACCGGGTACAGCTAGTCTGGGTTCGTTGACTCCATGGTACACTAGTGTGGCCGTAGTCAATCTGGGTCCTCTTCGGGAGGAAATATCGGCTCCTAGTTGCCTGCGGAGTGTCTCAGTAACTTTCGCACTCCAGAAGATAGTGTGGTTAGAGGGCCTCTGGACAACGTGCTGACAGTACTGACATACATCTCCTCAGCCTTGTCTACAATCATCTTGGTGTGGGAAAAGCCCAAACGAAGCCGATGGATGGCGAGTACACTGCGCTCGGCGACCAGCTTCTATCATATGGAGGGGGTTCTCCCTGAGTAGTAAGCTGCTCGGTACCACTGTTGGAGGATGGGGTAATTCACCTAAGACCTCCCCCATAAGTTTCATGGCTCTGGCAGCCACCGTTTGATACTGTCCGTAGGGCTGATGGGGACAGTAATCCCAACATGTGGTAGTCTGTTGCTGCCTTAGCTGCATCTCTGCGCCTCATTTCCACGGGATGCCAGCATGGCTGGGGATTCCATGTTTAATGTCGATCCTGTTACCCTAGAACTTCTAAGGCTACATTATGCTCAGATCGATGTGTAGAGGTGAACATTGTCCTGTGGTGAGATGGAGAGGGCATTGATTTGAAGATGTTGGCAGACGAAGGAGTGAAGACCTCATTAGCAGGTATGGGACAGCAATAGAGATAATTAGGAAGAAGGGTGGGAACCCTGTGATATATGGCATTTTGCTCAGGGGAGAAGTTGGAAATGAATGGTTGTCCAGGGCAATTGCTGTCAACTGGTAGCTGGAGAAACACTGTAAGGAAAATGCAGTAACATTCATAGACAATTGGGACCTCTTCTATGGCAGAAATGACATGTATGCCAAGGATAGGGTTCACTTATCTAGGTTTGGGGTGGTAGCACTGTCCAATGCAGTGGAGGGAGCTGTTAGGTCTTTAAACTAGAAATAGATAGTGGTATGGGTTTTCGTGGAAAATCAATGTATTCTAAGTGTAGCAACAGTGTGAGTTTTAAGGAAACCAGTTATAGGCAGAATGAGGAAGAGTTATTGGTGAACACAGGAAAGCCAATGGTATTAGGTGATAAGGAGAGTAACAGGCATAGTGGTGGAACAGAAATCAGCAGGAAGAAACAAGAGAAGGGAGGGTTTCTGAAAATATATTATACTAAAGTCATAGTGCGAGAAATAAGATGGATGAATTGAGATTAGTTGCGAGTGTGGGTAAAATTGATGTTTTTTGCCATAACTGAAATGTGGTTTAATATGAAAAATAGGGACATGCTTGCTGAATGTCACATTCAGGGTTTTAAATTGTTCTAAGTAAACAGAAGTATTGGGAAGGGAGGTGGGGTGGCACTTTAGTCCCTTGATCATTTAAATTGTTGCATAAAAATGGGTACAAAGTTTTTTTCAGGTGCATAGAACAAAAGTTAGAGATTAGATAGATCCCCTTAAAAATAACTGTGGGCATCTTACTGACAAAGAGAATGAAATGTGCTCGATTTTAAAAAATTATTTTCTCTCGGTTTTTACACAGGAAGAAGCTAACAATATTCCAGTAATTCATTTTTATATTGGACTTGAAGAAGATAAATTATGTAACATTACAGTCACTAGTGAAATGGTTATGAAACAAATAGACCGACTGAAGCAAAATAAGTAGCTGGAACTCTGTGAAACATTAACTAATATTTTTAACTTCTCTTCAGAGAGGTGTAGTGTCTGATATGTGGAAGATGGCTAATGTAATTCCTATTTTTAAATCAGGGGATAAGTCGTTACCGTCATATTACGGTCCAATAAGCCTGACCTCAACTGTAGGCAAATTGCTAGAGTTAATTATAGCTTAGACTATAAGAAGCCATCTGGATATGCATAATCTGATTAATGATACTCAGCATGGATTCACGAGAGGCCGTTCCTGTCTAACCAATTTATTAACTTTCTTCAGTAAAGCTTTTGAGGCTGTTGATCACGATAAAGAATTTGATATTATTTACTTAGATTTTAGTAAGGTTTTTGATAGTTCCGCACAAAAGACTGTTAAAGAAAGTGGTAGCTCATGGCATGGAGGGAAAAGTGCTGTCATGGATCGAGTCATGGCTCACAGACAGGAAGCAGAGAGTGTCCATAAATGGGGTTAAATCCGAGTGGGGATCTGTAACAAGTGGCGTTCCACAGGGATCAGTCTTGGGCCCGTTGTTGTTTATAATATGTATCAAAGATCTTGATGAGGGAATTACTAGTGAAATGAGCAAATTCGCCGATGACACAAAGATAGGTAGGATAATTGATTCAAACGTAGATATCAGGGAACTTCAGGAGGATCTAGACAAACTCAATACCTAGTCAGAAAAGTGGCAGATGCAGTTCAATGTAGATAAATGTAAGGTTCTGAAGCTCGGGAGTGTCTGCAACCCAAGGACTTGTAAGCTAAATAATGTAGAACTTAGCCATACGGATTGCAAAAAGAATTTGGGGTTATGATAAGCAGTAACCTTAAACCAAGACAGCAATGCCTAAGCGTATGTAATAAGGCAAACAGGTTACTGGGATTTATATCAAAAAGTGTAAGCAACATAAGTTCAGCGTTTATATTACAGCTTTATACGTCATTAGTAAGGCCTCACCTAGATAATGCAGCTCAGTTCTGGTCTCCATATTACAGAATGGACATATATTCGTTAGAAAACATTCAGCTTAGCATGACTAAATTAATATACAGCATTAGAAATCTTAATTATGAAGAAAGATTGAGGACCCTTAAATTACATTCACTTGTTATAATGTTGGTAGAATTACCGACAATATGTAAAGTAAAAGGACACAAGTCCAACTAATGTGGCATTTTATTGTGGCAACATTTCGCTCTCTGGGAGCTTTGTCAAACCGTTACAAACAGTACATGTATGTATGTATAATGTTCGCCAAGACCAGGGTCCTGTCACGGGTCTTAATCTTGAGATGACCCGTCTCTGGCTCCTGAAGGAGAATTGATTCTTCATTGTTGCAGCATATGCTGCTCAAGCAATGTTCCGGACAGTTCAGCTAGTGTGCCTCATAAGCGACTGAGGTTACTCCATCTCAGCTGTTTCCTGAGCTGGGGACTGGGCTCTGTCCACTCTGATAATCTGCAGATTCATGGCATCCACTGTTTCCTGCTCTGTCGGTAAGCACACCCTCAGGAGTGTGCTGACCATCTGTCGGAACATGCTCTGTTGTTCCATGGAGGTGATTTTGTTGCAGATAATATCCGTGAATGCCTTGATGAGTGTTAAGAGATCCTCCCTGTTGTTGGCCAGCATTGTCAGTGGGTTCGAAGCAGTGGATATTATCTGGGCTGTTGTAATCTGTGGGGACTGCTGAGGGTTGTATTTCTTCACTGTGCACACCGTGGCCTGTTGCTGTATGCCAAGTTGGTAGCCGGCATCTGCTGGTGAGGTGCAAGCACAGCCTACATAGTGGCTGTGCCGGGCAAGGAGTACCTCTGTTGCCGTGTTATGGCCGGTGAGTTCGTGTAGTGCCGTCTGCTGATTGAGTTGCCCAGATGTTTCCTGTTGGCGCCGCTTGTTCCTCATGTTTTTGTTTCTTTTTTGCAGTAGTGGGGGAGGATGCTCCTGTTCATGACGCCTGGTTGAGTCTTCAAGGGTCGGAAATTCCTTGGCATTGAGTTGAGTTGACTGATGAGAGTTCTGCAGTATGGCAGGATTCTCTGCACCCGTCGTCTGCTGAGGGTGATGCTCTGCCATAGCCTACTGTCTCGTTGTTGGCGTCTTCCAGGCTTCACGAATTCTAGTGAGCCTCTCGGGGCATCGAGGGTTCCAGGCATGGTGTTTCTGCCTGCAATTCGGGCATCGTGGAGTGGGTGGTGATGCATTATTCAGCTTGGTGATGCATTCCTCGGTAGGGCGGTGTTGGCTGCAGACACCGCAGATTACTCTGTTCGGACAGAGTGCACCCAGGTGTTCATAATGCTGACACTTGAAACAGCGAACTGGTTCTACCGTGAAGGTCTTGACATCGTACCCGCCCCAAGAACCGAGGTCCAGCTGGGATGGCAGTGGTCCTACATCCTGTATGAGGACCTGCCGGGTTGGTGCGTTGCCTGCCGTCTTTGCCTTGAGACGCTGAGCTGACACCACACTAGGGTGAGCTGCTACTGCCTCGATGGGCATCATCAGCGGGTATCGCATCACTACACCCTTGGTGTTCTGCCGAGAATCCAGTTCCTCCAGGGTGAAGGAGCGGTCTGTCTCCACGACACCCTTCAAGGTGTTATGCATTTCCCTGTTGATAGGAGTAGCATTGGTTCTCCCCTCAGGTTGAACCATATCTTGAACCTCAGTTTGTGCCATGTTTCCAGGTGTGTAACCACGCCATAGAGGGTTTTGTGTTTCCCATAGGCCTTTACCTAGAATCTGGAAGGTGATTTGAGCGGGTTTACCTGCTCCTTGGAGGGACAGCGTGTCTTACTGTTGTTCACATTGATCCATCCTTCTGTATTCACTGGCTGCATGGTTAGGGTTGTGAGACTCTTCCTCTGATGACACGGAGTGGTCTCGCAACTTCTTCGCTAGGATTGCTCCCTACATTTCTAAATCCGAGTCTTCCCTCGTGTCCCTGGAATATCGTGACCACTTCCTTTCGGCAGAAGCCATGAGTCTGTCCACGTATATACAAACAGTACATGTATATATAATGTTCGAAAAGACCGTAGTCTTGCCACGGGTCTCAATCTTGCGATGACCCGTCTCTGGCTCCCGAGGGAGAAAGGTTTCTACAATGATGCGACGTGTGCTGCTCAAGCACTCTTCTGGTCAGTTCATCTGGTGCATCTCATAAGTGACACCATATGTACTCCGAACTGTGGACACTAGCGAGGAGGAGGATGTGTTGTTATCACGGGCAACAGTTTGTCTGGTTCGTTGACTCCATGGTACACTAGTGTGGCCGCAGTCATCTCTGGGTCCTCTTCGGGAGGGGATATCAGTGCTAGTTGCCTGCGGAGTGTCTCAGTAACTTCGCACTCCAGAAGATAGTGTGTTAGGGGGTGCTGGACAACGTGCTGGCAGTACTGGCACATCTCCTCCTCAGTCTTGTCTACCATCATCTTGGCTGTGGGAAAGCCCAAACAAAGCCGATGGATGGCGGTACACTGCGCTCTGGACCAGCTTCTATCACGTGGAGGGGGTTCTCCCTGAGTAGCTGCTCAGTACCACTGTTGAGATGGGGTATCACCTAAGGCCTCCCCCATAAGTTTCATGGCTCTGGCAGCCACCAGTTTGGTCTGTCATAGTATGATGGGGACAGCAATCCCAACACGTGGATAGTCTGTGGCTGCCTTGGCTGCATCATCTGTTGCCTCATTTCACCGGATGCCAGCATGGCTGGGGATCCAGTTCAATGTCGATCTGTTACCCTGAACTTCTAAGGCTGTCATTATGCTCAGGATCGATGTGAGGAGGTGAACATTGTCCTTAGGTTGAGGGTGGAGATGGCATTGATTGCAGAGGTCGAATCAACATGTATGATAGTGGATCGATGTCGTA